>JARQOC010000001.1:527435035-527930035 GCA_033576535.1 Allobates femoralis | reverse complement strand
GGAGCTTCCCCACAAGTGACCCCATTTTGGAAACTAGACCCCCCAAGGAACTTATCTAGATGGGTGGTTTGCATTTTGAACGCCCCAGTGCTTCACAAATTATTCTGTAAAAATAAAAAAAATAAAATCTTTATGGAAAAAAAAGTACTTTTTCATTTTTACGGATGAATTTGTGAAGCACCTGGGGGTTCAAAATGGTCACCACCCATCTATATAAGTTCCTTGGGGGCTCTAGTTTCCAAAATGCGGTCACTTGTGAGGGAGCTCCATTGTTTAGGCACACAGGGGCTCTCCAAACGCGACATGGTGTCCGCTAACAATTTGACTGAAAAATTAGCTCCAATTGTTAGCGGACACCATGTCACGTTTGGAGAGCCCCTGTGTGCCTAAACATTGGAGCTCCCCCACAAGTGACCCCATTTTGGAAACTAGACCCCCCAAGGAATGCATCTAGATGCATAGTGAGCACTTTGAACCCCCAGGTGCTTCACAAATTGATCCATAATAAGGAAAAAGTACTTTTTTTTCCACACTAATTTTTATTTTTTATTTTTACGGATCAATTTGTGAAGCACCTGGGGGTTCAAAGTGTTCACTATGCATCTAAATACAGCGAAACCCATTCTTATTTTTTTTCTAGGACTAATTCTAGAAAAAAAATGGCGTGGGGCTCCGCCATATTTTTGGTCCGGCCAGGTACAACTTGGCAGCTACGGACTGCCAGCAACAGTCAGCTGCCTCATTGTAACTGGCTGGCAACCAAAAATACAGCGCAGCCCATTTTTTTTTTTTTTCTAGGACTAATTCTAGAAAAAAATGGCGTGGGGTTCCGCAATATTTTTGGTCCAGCCAGGTACAACTTGGCAGCTATGGATTGCCACCAACCCCCAGCTGCCTCGTTGTACCTGGCTGGCAACCAAAAATACAGCAAAGCCCTTTTTTTTTTATTTCTAGAACTAATTCTAGAAAAAAAAAGACGTGGGGCTCCGCCATATTTTTGGTCCAGCCAGGTACAACTAGGCAGCTGGGGGCTGGAATCTGCAGCATGGAGAGGCCCAAGCATTCTGGGCCCTCCATGCTGCGAATTGCAGCCTGCAGCCACTCTAGAAAATGGCGCATTCATTGAAGCACCATTTTCTGGCGCTGTACCCAGACTCTTCCAGTTGCGCTTGTGCCTGTGGCAAACCGGATAATAAAGGGGTTAATGCCAGCTTTTTATTGGCAGCTGGCACTAAGCCCGAGATTCATAATATAGGGCCAATGTTAGACCCGCCATTAGGAATCTCTGGTAAATAGTCAGAGAATACACACAGAGAAAAATCTTTTTATTTGAAAAAAATAACACAAACAAAATTCGGACTCCATCTTTATTATAAAGATCTGATGTAGTCGACAACGAAGGTCTCACGACGCTCGATCACCTCCGATGTAGTCCACAACGAAGGTCCCACGACACTCGATCGCCTCTCCTCAATCCAGAGACTGCGGCAAGGGATCAAGTGTCCTCTTCCTACAGCCTCTGGGGTCAGAGTTATGGTGCACTGTATGACAATGATCTGTAATACAGTGCACCATGACTATGATCCCAGAGACTACTGAGCAGGTGTGAGGGGGCCCTGCAGGCAGATCGGAGGCGCATGAGCTGAAAAAGTACAAGAGGAGGGCGGGGATGGCAAGGATGGCGGGGATGCGGCGGGGGTGCAGGCCGGACACAGGGGGGCTTGACGGAGGGGGGACAGGACACAGGGGGGGGCTGGACGAAGGGGGGACAGGACACAGGGGAGGATGAAGCATTAGGTGATGACCGATGCAGCCCGCCGGTAGATAAATATGATGGTGGGGGGTGTATGGGAGAGAAGGGGGGGCCCTAATGTGTCCTGGAGTGGGAGGGGGCTGAGGAGGGGGAGGGCACCTGCCGATCAGCCCCTCCAGATCTGATTGGAGAGCTCCAATCAGATCTGGAGGGGTGAATCTGTCTGATTCGATCTGATCGGCAGTTTCACTTTTACACTGCCAATCAGAGGGGTCCTGGGCAGGGGGGGTGTCAGGAAGGGGTAGTAGAGGTCCCTGGCTAGCTGCAGCTCCGGTGTTTTTTATCTAAAACAATCAACGCAGCTGCACCAGCCTAAACACGCCAGGACGTTGTACATTGTCCTGTGTCGGGAATGGGCCGAAACATAGGGCGTTGTACAACGTCCTATGTCGGCAAGGGGTTAAAGGCAAACTTTCAGGTCAAAAATCCATATGTAACTGCAATCATTTTGTACTTCCTCTCTCTAAACTCTCTCTATTTATGTATTTATTTTACTTATGTTTCCCTCCTATCCTCTGTAAACTTCAAATAAAGAGATTCATTCCATCTGTCAGTCACAGAGAGTGATCCGCTTAGTTCTCTGCTGTCCCCTCCCCATAGCATGACTATGCATGTCACATACTCATACCACATCACTGCACAGAACATCAGTGGGGGAAGCTGTATCCTCCTCTCTGCTCTCTCTGTTTGCAGCATCACAAGAGGTCAAATACAACACAGAAACTATCACAGCAGGGATACCTGCTTACAGAAACAAATGGAATATAGATAAGTCCGATCTGCAATAGCTCTCTCTGTCTGAGTCCTTATCAGAGCAGAAGCTCCTATGGGAACTGAAACTACACTGCACTGCACTGCACTGAGAGCATGGGGAGGAGGGAGGAGAGAGCTGCTGAGAGAGAGTGCATAAATACATGACAGTTTATAACACAGCCGGACTATTCCTGTTTGCTTATAATGGACAGGACTAATCCAGGAGCTCCCTGCAGGGTCTGACAATGCTGATAACATGGAAACTAAAAACGGTAATAATGATGATTATTATGATTATTATTATAATGATGATAACAATAATGATTTTACATGTTTTTAAAAGGTCTGCCCAGACACTATTCAAGGGTAATATTGGAATCATACTGAAAAATGACCTGACTGTGTCCCTTTAATGCATTTTTATTACTTTCTGCAAAGTCACAAGTTTACATACATTTCAATAGTATTTGGTACCATTGCACTTAAACTGTATGTATATGTTTTAGATATCATTCCACAAGCTTCTAACAATAGATGGCAGGAAATTGGGCCCATTCCTCTTTACAGAACTGGTGTGACTGAGCCATATTTGTAGGTCGCCTTGCTCGCACCTGCCTTTTCAGCTTTGCCCATAAATTTTCAATAGGATTGAGATCAGGGCTTTGTGATTGCCGCTCTAAAACATTGACTTTGTTATTCTAAGGCTATGTTCACACAGGGAATTTTCCCTGTATTTTTGGCCTCAGGTTTTACCTTGGTGTTATGATCATCTTTGATAATCTAAACCTGCATTTTTGTTTCCCATCAAAACCTGCTGTTGAAACCAGAATCTTACATGCACTGTATATCTGACATGAAATCAGAATAAACCTTTCATGTTTTAAGTCAGTTAGGATCACCATAATTATTAATAGTTGCCAAACGCCAGAATAATGTGAAAAAATGTTTTAAATTATTTTTTATTACCGTACTTTATGCAAAGTCAAACGTTTACATACACTAAGATTAAACCTTCCATCGCTTCCTTCCGCAGCTGCAATGTCCTCCTGCAACTGATCACTGTGCGAGCAGCATGCACAGCGATGACGGCACTGTCATGTGCCCCACTCCACACATGGATCAGCTGAGCATTGGGCATAACATGGGAGGACATCACATGATCGTCTGGTATTTCACTGCTTCCTATGCCTATGGTGATGCGTGGGGAGCAGTGAATAAGCAAAAACACAATCAAACCTGCTGAATCATGGACCCAGCCTTTTAAGCTAATTTAATATTCAACTCTTCCCCCCGCTCACCTCTCATTGACGGCTTCAGTGCTGAGAGGTAGGTGGGGAGAATACAGTGAATCACTAATAGCCTAATAAATGAGCCCACATGATCATGAGCTGCAGCTGCAGCCTTCTCCAGCCTCTGGTCACCACTCCAAAGCCACCCCCTTCCTACAACATAGCACAGTCCTACAGTACTATAAGACACACACCCCACTCCCCCAAAAAAATGTGTCATATAGTTAAAAAAATACAGTATATATATGTAATTTCAACTACCAAAAGGTTAAAATAATACCATTGTCTTGTTTAAGTTGAAGTGTTTGCAGAAGAAAAGAGGGGCAAATGAAAGGATTTGAACATCTTTGTATTTGGGATATCACCCTTTAGTTACGAGTTATTGACTTTGCTATACATACTTGATATGGATCAAATTGTAATGGCTATAGTCTGAGTTCCTCTGAAGTGGCAGGTCATCTGGGGTGTTCCTGATATGTAGTGGTTATCTCCTACGAAAAGTGGAACAAGAAAAGACAACCAATGAGGAATCCATGGGTTTTGTGAGTGCTGAAATTTAAAGGAGTTGTCCAGTACTTTAATATTATTGACTTATCCATAGGATAGATCATCAATATCAGATCAGTAGGAATGCAGCTAAGTACTACACATTTGCCACTACTTTAGTGATTACATGTGTACAGGTGGATCTGTGGAACCACATTGTGGCCACTATGTAGGTGACAGAGCTATGCTTTCCACTCCGCAAATAAGCACATCCAGCCACTATCAGCATTGAGAACAGAAGATTTGGTATTGATGACTAGAGATGAGCAGACCCGTGTAAGTTCAGGTACTGGGGATTCAGCTGGACTTTTTATAAAGTTCTGTTTTGGACCCAAATGACCTGTAACTCATTTGAAGTCACTGATTGGATGGCTGACTCTCCACTCACATACAGCCATCCATAAACAGGGAACTTTCAGGGGAGGGAGGGCAGGGTTTTGTCTCTTTTATTTTTTTTGGTACACACTACAAACTGTGAAAGTGGCTCACACTGGACTGAGCACCAAGTGTACCCAAACATAGCTATGCTCACTCCAGCGTCTGCCCCTGAGCCTGCAGGATCTGTAAGAAACTTAGTTTCTGGCCGGAGTAGTGCATAGCGTTACCAGCAGGTAACGTTATGGGCTGCCTGTCTATTAATCCCCATGGCAACCGGACGCTTACCGCAACCACCGGCTACACCGGATATGCGCTTTTGCAGAGCACACAGGAAACTCTGTTTGCATCATTTTCCTGTGCGCTCTGCAAAAGCGCATATCCTGGAGATCTCTGTGGAGCCGGCGGCTGCGGTAAGCATCAGTTAGTATAATAGGTGAAGCAGCTGTGATACAATCAAAGTTCCTAGAAGTAGCATGCAGCAGAGCTCACTGTAGTCCTGGCAGTGCGAATCTCCTGCTGATAAAACCTTTATTGTGTAGAAACAACAGCACACAGCCTAATAAGTGATACCTCGCTGAATTCAGTGTTTCAGCCCTCTAGATCAAGCCTTTCTCTAATTACATAGCAACAACCTGCAGACAGATTCCCTTTAAAATGAAAATACATGAGGCTGTCACATGTAGACTGCTCTGCAGTCTCTGTAAACTTTTCTGCAGTGTGAGTAGCTAACTGGGAGTAAATTCCCTTTTGTACCTTAAGTGTATGTGCCCACTGTCCGGAGGAACTGCCTGGTTGGACACAGCTCCTCTGGACCTGCGGGAGTCTCCCTATACTCACCTTGTGCAGTGGGAGTGGAGACATGAGGGCAGAGGGTGCTCTCGTCCGATGGCCCAGCCGCCTTTAGAAAGACAGCATGGACCAGGGCTCATCCCAAACTGAACGCCTGAGCGCCTTACCCGTGGACGGAACACTACTCAGACAAAACAGGGTGAGGGAACCACAATATTAAGGCTTTATTGGATCCCCAAACAGGTAACAGGATATAACACATAACCAGCAAAACACAAAATGTAACAGGACACAGAGTCTCACGCTCCGCTGGCTCACCAGGGAATTACAGTACAAGGTTCTGCTGTGGCCAGGGTTTCTTCCTTATGCAGTCTTTGATATCCCAGCCGAATCCGAACATTTCATGCCGAAGTCCTTTTAGTATTATAATCCAGGTTCTGGTCCCCTTGGTCGGCACCGAAGTACCTAGGCCTAGGGTTATAGCTTGCCAATCAAGTCCGTAGATCCTAAATTAGCTGCATGTAACAAGCACCGTGTACCTCTAGTCGGGGCCGCAGTCCATAGACTGAGGTCACTAAACAAAAAATCACCCTGGTTAATGAACAGGTCTGCTTATATCCCCGTGATCACTCATTGCAGGATATTTGGGATGTCACGATTGGTGGAATAAGACTGTGCTCTCATTGGCTAGATTTCAAGGTGCCTGGACAATGGTCATTTAAATGATGTGGGCAGAGAGGGGCCAAGGAGGATGACATTTAGTATACCATCTTGTCCACAAGCAATGGTGGCTGAAGTAATTTACATAGAATCAGCAATACACATTGTAATACAAAGGACTTTTAGGAAGATTAAGTTCTCTGGCATTCTATTAAAAAGAGGTGAGATAATTACACTTCCTGAGCTCAATTCCTTGTATCACCAAATGAAGATAGCCTGCGTGCTGTCGAAATGAGTTGTGGCCCATACAAGGAGCTAATAACAAAGGTTTGAAAATCTGTAAAAAAATTCCCTTTGCCTCTTGCCTTAGCGCTCACAATTCACTAGTATACATTTTCCTTCATTTCATGTTGAAATCCCTTTACTGGGATTACTGGGTGAGCTGCTCTGGGCTTGGGTGCACTAATACCTTCCCTTTTCGGGACCTGAGAAACAACACAGCGCAATTACCAGCGATAGGACCTGCGGCGACGTGTTTCTGGCTCTGGACCACGTGATCTCCCGGAAGGACCGCAGTCGAGGCAGGCCAGCATTACACGCAGCTACGAGCACGGACTCGCTTCCAGGCATTGTAACAGTGTTGTGCATGGTGGCGCAACTCTCTGGGTGAGTAGCAACTTGGCTTGTAATTTGTTAATCCTGCAGACCACCGGGTGTCACACATTGCGCTCCTGTATCCTTATTTAACAAATTATCGGAAACAAGCATTTTGTAAGATAATCGGGCAGTGCAACAGGCTGCCAATGGCTAGGGTCATACTTGTGTCTGCCCCTAGCCTGGCGGATTTGGGAAAAACTTAGAAATTTTCTGCCTCAGCGCATAGCATTACCAGCAGGTAACGCTATGTGCCACCAGGCAATAGATCTCTATGGCAACCAGACGCTTACTGCAGCCTCCGGCTCCACAGAGATCTCCCAGATATGCGCTTTTGCAGAGCGTACAGGAAACGCTGTTTGTAGCATTTTTCTGTGCGCTCTGCAAAAGCGCATATCTTGGAGATCTCTGTGGAGCCGGAGGCTGAGGTAAGCGTCCAATTGCCATAGAGCTCAATAGACAGGCAGCACCTGCTGGTAACGCTATGCGTGAGGCAGAAAATTTCTACGTTTCTGCCAGATCCATGAGGCTCATTGGCAGGCGCAAGTCTGACCCTAGCCAATCACACGATGAACAAAAATAATGCTTGTTTGTTGGGTGAAATGAGTTTTAAAACGTAACTGCTGTTTAGAGTTTTATTTAATAATAATGTAGAGCAAATGATTTTAGCAAACTTTCTAATATACTTCAATAGAAAATTGTGGTTGCAAACCATTCATAATCCTTCTACAAAGTGTCCCAGCTGCACTGTGTGTGAAACAGACACAAGTTTTTTTATCAGTCACAGTCGTCTTCAGTACATAAGGACTTGTAACATTGTATCAGATTGCTCTGAGGGAGCCTGGAGTTGCTAAGCAACATCAAAGTTCAGGATCAGTTCAGACTAGCTTCTGCCAGATAGATGTGTTGTGATACAAGTCTGTTAACCTCTTGTCTTCTGGGTCCACACAGCTCAGGATCTTTGATAACACTTTAACTGCTATCACATCACATTGCACTAATCCCTATGAGCTGCTGGAAACGCCCACAGAGCCATAAAATGCTGTTTTTCAAACTAGCACAGAAAAATGTGGTTTTTTTCAATTGAATTACATTTACACATTAAGTTTACTTAAAAATAATTGTTTTTGTTAGCACCTGGTCAGAAGAACCCAAACCAGGTACAGGATTATAAAAGAATATAATTGTTAGAAGAATATCTGAGGTTGGATACCAGTAGGTTAATCAGAAGCTAAGTCATACAAACTAAGGTCGTATCAGAGGGAGTCATGGAAACAAACAGGGTCACAGGTCAGATCAAGAATAGGATGAGTACAGCAGAAGGTTTCTTACAATGCTTGAGGAATGAGGAAGGCCTTTTTAAATACCTTTATGCTGAAACACGTTGTATGCAACTTCCATTACTGATTAAATAATGAACTCTAATAGTACACATTTTCTATTTTAAAAACACATTTTTTTATTATCTGGAAACTCCACGTTTTGGAATTTTTTTTTGTTTTTTTTTTACAATTACATTTTCTGTGAGTACCAGGACTGGGTATATGCATAGCTACCAAGGGTGTACTGCAAACCGGCTAAGAAAAAAATCATGAGTGGTCCATTGGGACCGATATGCTGAAATCCAAGTGAGGAAAAGGTGAGTACATATTTGGTGCACTTAGATCAGGCGCCACACCTATTCCCTCTTCCACCCACATCTCCAGCAGATAAATATCAAGAAAGTATAGGGAGTCAAGCAAGCAAATATTTGTGAACTCTATTCAGCATTCTAGGAGTTTAAACAAGGTGTGGTGCTTACTAGGGATGGGCGAACTATTTGCTCTGTTTTCCTCTGGTTCGTGACCGGGGTTGCTCCGTTAAAGTAAGCCAATGGTTAATATTCTTAATGTACTTATCAGGTAGGCATTCTCTATTTCTGGTGTGACACGTCACTTATCTTCTTATATGATTGGCTATTGCAGCCAGTCAAATGACTATTCCCCCGGAAGCCCGGAAGTGACACAGCGCCACGGCACAGCTGTAAGGGTACCTTTACACACGTCTACATTTGTAGCTTGTCACCAGGTAACTTACTGGTTGTAGTGAAATCATGGATACATGGTTCTATCTTGTTGCTGTGTACAAATGGAATCATGTATCCATGATTTCACTGCAACCAGTAAGTTACCTGGTGACAAGCTACAAATGTAGCCGTGTGTAAAGGTACCCTAAGGGATAACGCGAACCCAGTAACTATAATCACTATGTTTAACTGTTTACTTGCTTTAACAGAGCAACCCTGGTCACAAACCCAGGGAAAATAGAGCAGTTTGCCCATCCCTAATGCTGACTCATGGGCCACAGACATGAGCTTAGAACACCTGCTGAGCTACTGGACAGCACACACACCCATTCTCCCATTCAGTTCATAGCTACACCAGTATTGGTTATTGGCCACCCAGTGATAATGGCTATGACATCTCCTCCATCACTAGATCTAATTTGAGAACAATGAATATGAAAGCAGAAGCTTACACGACTAGAGCAGATCCAAGATGCTGACAATTCTCTAAAACTCAGGGATGAATAAGAGGATAAATAAAATGAATGAGTAATGGGCTGTATACAAGGAATGCATGAAAATATATGATGCGCTAAAAATCCCCTTTTTTTTTACGACACAGATTACATAAGAATACCAAAAGCAGAAAATTTTGAAATACATAATTCTGAAAACACGGAAACAAAGAGGTGGAAAAGAGGTCACCAGAAGATTTCAGATGCTGAATTTGTAGATGACGAAGGCCAAAAACAGTGATTTGCCTAAAGAGCTATAAGGCAGCAATAAAAATTATGGATCACAGAAATAAGCAATTAGTGTTATCTCCAATTGCTTTATTGGCAGTACTCACTCATTAGAATGGAAGCAGCTCTAAAACAGATTGCGACATATAACAGCATATGGGATTCTGCATTATATTGCTGTATCTTGCCAAGTTGTCATAATTTCATTACAATGCATGAAGTAAACTATCTCATTGTAGCGTTATGATCCGGTGATGACCTCTCGTAGATTACTAGCAGTTTTTCCATTTTCGTGATAAAAAATGCAGGGAATGATAAGACGCTTAATGAGTTATGGAACGTAGGACAGGATTTCACTGCAGCAGTGTTCTCTGCAGAAAGAACATAACTTCCAAACTATGGATAGAAATCAATACACAAGTGAAGGCTTAATTACATTATATACTGTATACAGTATTGCTATTTATGATATCTACATTCTACAAGATAATAAAACCTCCAAAAACATACGAAGATCTCATTATAAACACAAAGGAACATGGTCTATAATTTGTTAATACATCTTTATTTAAGTCAGGGTGTGCTGCCCCGCAGAACAGGCGTCACAGAGGGGTGCTGCACCCATAAAAGCGGTGCAGATATCCCAGCTGCAAGTGGATTTAAGGCTGATGGGTGGAACCTACACACAAGCACCCCCACACTAGATCACATGGTGGGAGGTACCCGGGAGGGAATAAAAACCATCTCCAGGGGGAACTAGAGAGCTTGAGAATGAGCCAGAGAGAGTCAGCGAGCCAGGCAGGGAGCCTGAGGGAGCATGGAGGGTGTCTCGGCTGAGGGACCCGGGAAAGACTAAGGAAAGATCCCAGGCGCAGACAGCTAGCCTGGGTGAAGAGAGGGACTTCAGAGAGTCCAACACCGGCAGCTTACCGGGCACCGGAGCCCGCACCTTTGGGATCCTCCAAGGACCACAGAATATCTGGTGTTCTGAGGGGTATATATATATACTGCCCAGACTCTTAAGCGACCGAAAGAGGGAACCAGACATGGCAGGGCGAAGCCGCAGTGATCAGGAGAAGGTTACCCAACAGGAGCGAGGAGAGTGAGAGATAGCAGGAGGCCAGATCCACTGTATGGGGTCAGACTTCACACAAACTACTGGGAAGCAGGGAAGAATTGAAAGAGAAAAGGCACACGCTGAGGGTTCCATCCAAATACCTGTGATCCGTTTGCAGCCCCCCGTTAGCTACTTGCCTGTATAACATCTTACTGCACTGAGGACTGTAATAACGCTGCTAAAGTTCCAGTAAAGTATCTGGAGTGAAGTGACTATGAACTTATTCCTTTCACAGGATCGCTGCCCCGGAGGTCCCAGTCCTGCCTGAGAAGGACTACAACATCTCAGCTGCAATACCACCGACCTCTGGAGGACTGTGGCGGTGCTGGTGCTACTTCACCAGAAACTGCAGGTGGCGTCACGACAACTAACTTTGTAAATAATCCCTTGTATATAATCCCCTTTTTCAAAAGAACCGTCCCCTGGGACACGGGATCAGATGCCCCACACCCCGGGGCAACACAAGGGTTCGGCTTCTCTTATAGCTAATGATGGCATGCGCTATATTAGCATAATAATTGCTGGCTTTTTCCATGTATCACCATTTCTATGGGTAGGATTACGTATGAGGAAGCAGGGTCAGATGGTTTCCAACTGACTTATGATTGTAAAATGCTGCAAAATGTAACACATGTCTACACCTGCTCCAACGTAAAGTGAAAACTTGTTACCTTTAATTTAGCTGTCCTGGAGTCTAAAGCACAATTTTGTGAGCGGGATTTCCAAATGTCCATAAATTCCTGGACAGCCAGTAATAAAAGAACACTTTTTTCACATTGGCAAAAAAAAATTTGAAGCTGGAGAAGCTTGTACAGATTATTATGAATGTAATTATCATCATTTTACAGTTCTTAGTGAATGCAGTTAATGTCTTCCTATCAGAATTATGGGCTGTAGAGCTGTATAACTTATAATCTTATTGATTTATTATGGTTTTACATTAAGTCCATAAAATATGTTGGCTAGCCATGGATGTTTGATAAACTGTCCAGTATAAAATAAAAAATCTAGCTGGCAACCCTTCGACTTAGGACAATGAGTAAAGAGAAAATTCCTTACCTGTAATTTTGCTTACCGTACTTCGAGTCCTAAGCCAACGTATATTTAGGTTCTGCTTAAGGAGGAAATGAAAAAATTAAGGTGTAACGCAGAGGTCCCCAACCTTACTGAACCTGAGAGCCACATTCAGCTCTGAAAGAGGTTTGTGAGCCACTTCAAGCTTTGAGTGATGGTTGCGCGCCACATCCAGCTCCTGCCAGCTCACAGTAGGGACACCCAGAGCTCCCATTACCAGTAAAAATGACAGCCAAAGCCCTGAAGTGAGAGGGACAGGCTGCACTGGAGACTGGTGAGTTTACAATGGTATGCTGTCCATGTGCTATCCGGATGTGACAAGGATGCCATAATTATGTCACATGGTGCCGGACACACGGACACTCGGCCTCCCAAAAACGGTACTGCACAACTGACACGCAGCCAACACCGCTATCTTGTGTGGTGACTGGCGCGCATAATATATTGCCTTAAACCTCAGGGACATTTTGTGCGCCATTGCGTTGCTGTGTTCACACCAAATAGCACGCATGGTACTGCACAATTGACACATAGCCAGCACCGCTGTCTTGTGTGGTGACTGGCGCGCAAAATATTTTGCCTTAAGACTTAGGGCAATTTTTTTGGTGCCGTTGCGGTGCTGTGTGTAAAACACAAAGCAGTACTAGGCTGTAGTGCTACCTTCCACAAAGCAATAGCTGCTCCTTGTACCCAAATATCTGCCTCTGAACATCAGCAGCTATGTCAGAAAAAAACACATTCCTAAAAAGGCTGTTGTGAAGGGACAGGGACACGGACGTGGATGTGGGCGTGGGGTTGTCAGTGGTGCTCGACAAGGAACAGAGTCTGGGAGACAGAAGAAGGTTGATGCATCTTTGTTCCTGGTGAAATTTTGTGGTCTGGAAGCCAGAAGAGAAAGAGCAGGTACTGTCTTGGATGGCTGATAAGGCCTCCACGAAATTTTCTAGCAGCACCCAATCATCCACGACCAAACAGTCAGATCTGTGCCCATTTCCGCCATTCCTTGACCGCTGCTACTGGTCTTGCAGCGCTTCAAAAGCCATTTAATTTGCCAAACCACCGACTCATTTGCGACCTGCCAAAATGGTGAATCTCAACATAGCATATGTTGGCAAGGATAAGTGAGCAGCAGAGGGCACTTGCTGAATACATGCCCGTCAGACTGAGACTCAGCCAAGACACATAACAACTGTCGAGTGGGTGTGGATCGCTGACATTTGTGAGCGTTGATCAGGCTATTATTAACGTACCCATCCTTTTGCTATCTCTGCTAAAAGAATCGCTGCATAATCTAAAAATGGAATCTTTGAGTGCCCAGCAGCTGGGAATGGAGCTAGAATTCACAATGGGTGATCCTAGACAGCCCAGCCAATCTCATCAGGCAAGATTAGGGAATGAAGATAATGAGGAAGATGAGGAGGGAGAGGACTTCTTTTTCAGTGGTAGCAAGGAGTCACCTCATGCTACACAGGGGACTCCCAAACCCAGCTTCATGTCTGTCCAGCATGGGTGGGCTGGAGAAGAGGAGGTGGAGGAGGAGAGTCAGTGTGAGGTGAGCATGGGTATTGTTCCTCTTACTGGGGTCACAGAACATTTGCCTCTTTGCAGCTTGGCACACATGGCACATTTCATATCTGTCTGTGCCAAGATCCTTGCGTGATCCACATTTTCAACAGCAACCTATACTGCTTGGCCACCTTTCAAGACCCACGGTATAAAGACAAATTTCCTTTGCTACTGTTGCAGTAACCAAGGGGTTTCACAATAGAATCCTTCAAAAGGGCCGTTGTTAATCATTTGATGGCAACATCACCCTCAGACACCGCTGCTAGCAGAGGTACCAGCTCTGTGCAACAGCATGCATTAATGGAGAGAGACATGGCCAGCAGGTCCAAAAGAGGTGGTGGTAAAAGGTCCACAAACTGGGCCATCTTCAATAAACCGACTCAACAGCAAAGGCTAGCTGGACCGGTAACAATGTCAAGGAGGGAGAAGTTGCACAAGATGGTCAACGACTATCTAAGTTACCATACCTGCATCCTTCCTGACGCTTCTGTTTCATTTAATTACTGGGTATCCAAGCTGCATAGTTGGCCAGACCTCTCCTTATTTACCTTGGAGGTGCTGGTCTGCCCGGCTGCTAGTGTGATATTAGAGCATGTTTTTAGTGCTACTGGGGCAATCATCACAGATACACACACACACAGCTGACTACAGAGAATTCAGACATCATAACTCGCTCTTACGGCAATCATACATCCATTTCAGTCTTTTCCTCAGCCCCCACACCACTTTTTTGGGTCCAGCAGAAAGGTACTCGCATTTCCCATTGACTAACATTGGACTTGCTACTCACACCGAATGCCCGAGCATTACGATCTACTCGGCACAAGTATACCGAGTCCGAGTATTTGACTACTTGCTCATCTCTACTTTGGACAAATGCCCCAACAGGACCGCTGAATGTGTGGTAAAATGCAATGTGAAAGTACACTTAGAAAACTATCAGTGACAAGGTTGGAATATAATAGTCTTTAACCCCTTCATGACCCAGCCTATTTTGACCCTAAAGACCTTGGCATTTTTGTCAATTGTGACCAGTGTTCCTTTATGAGGTAATATCTCTGGAATGATTCAACGGATCCTAGCAATTCTGAGATTGTTTTTTCGTGACATATTGGACTTCATGATAGTATTAAATTTTGGTGGATAATTTTTGCGTTTATTTGCGAAAAAACAAAAAATTTGGTATAAATTTTGAACATTTTGAAAATTTTCACAATTTCTATTTTTATTCTGCTAAACCAGAGAGATATGTGACACAAAATAGTTAATAAATAACATTTCCCACATGTCTACTTTACCTCAGCACAATTTTGGAAAACATTTTTTTTTGGTAGGACGTTATAAGGGTTCAAAGTTCAGCAGCAATTTCTCATTTTTCCAGCAAAATTTACAAAACCATTTTTTTTAGTGACCACATCACATTTGAAGTCCGTTTGAGGGGCGTACATGACAGAAAAGACCCAAAAGTGACACCATTTCAAAAACTGCACCCTCAAGCTACTCAAAACTACATTTAAAAAGATTATTAACCCTTCAGGTGCTTCACAGGAACTAAAGCAACGTGGAAGGAAAAAATGGACATTTTAATTTTTCTAACAAAAATGTTCTTTTAGCCTCAATTCTTTCATTTTAACATGGGCAACAGGATAAAATAAATCCTAAATTTCGTTGAGCAATTTCTCCTGAGTACACTGATACCTCATATATGGTCATAAACTACTGTTTAGGCGCACGGCAGGACTCAGAAGGAAAGGAGTGCAATTTGACTTTTGGAGCTAATTTTCCATTCAAAAAGTGAAATTGCGCTCCTTCACTTCTGAGCCCTGCTGTGCGCCCAAACAGTGGTTTCTGACCACATATGAGGTATCGGTGTAGTCAGGAGAAATTGCCCAACAAATTTTAGGATGCATTTTATCCTGTTGCCCATGTGAAAATGAAAAAATTTAAGCTAAAAGAAAATTTTTGTGAAAAAAAAAGTACATTTTTATGTTCATGGATTGATTTGTGAAACATCTGGGGCTTCAAAGTGCTCACCACCCATCTACATATGTTCCCTGGGGGGTCTAGTTTCCAAAATGGGGTCACTTGTAGGGGAGCTCCAATGTTTAGGCACACAGGGGCTCTCCAAATGCGACATGATGTCTGCTAACAATTTGAGCTGATTTTCCATTCAAATTGTTAGCGGACACCATGTTGCGTTTGGGGAGCCCATGTGTACCTAAACATTGGAGCTCCCACACAAGTGACCCCATTTTGGAAACTAGACCCCCCAAGGAATGTATCTAGATGCATAGTGAGCACTTTGAATACCCAGGTGCTTCACAAATTGATCCGTAAAAATGTAAAAGTGCTTTTTTTTCCACAAAAACTTTCATTTTTACGGGCCCCCCCAGGGAACTTACCTAGATGCATAGTGAGCACTTTGAACCCCAAGTGCTTCACAAATTGATCTGTAAAAATGAAAATTGAAACTTTTTGCGAAAAAAAAAATACTTTTTCATTTTTACGGATCAATTTGTGAAGCACTTGGGGTTCAAAGTGCTCACTATGCATCTAGATACATTCCTTTGGGGTTATAGTTTCCAAAATGGGGTCACTTGTGGGGGAGCTCCAATGTTTAGGCACATAGGGGCTCTCCATACATGACATGGTGTCAACTAACAATTGAAGCTACTTTTCCATTCAACTTGTTAGCGGACACAATGGCGCGTATGGAGAGCCCATTTGCCACCAGCACAAGGGCAACTGGAAGAGTTGGGGTACAGCACCAGAAAATGGTGCCTCTAATGAATGCACTATTTTCTGGGGTGGCTGTGGGTTGCAATTTGCAGTGTGGGGGGCCCACAACCTTTGGGTCTCTCCATGCTGAGGATTCCTGCCCCCCGATGCCAAGTTGTACCTGGCTGGCAACCAAAAATACGGCAAAGCTCCGTCATTTTATTTGTACAAAAAAAAATGTGGCATTTTGCCGTGTTTTTGGTCTAGCCAGGTGCAACTTGGCAGCTAAGGACTGCCACCAACCCCCAGCTGCCTTGTTGTACCTGGCTGGCAACCAAAAATACAGTGAAGCTCATTTTTTTTATTTCTAGAACCAATTCTAGAAAAAAAATGACATGGGGCTCTGCCATATTTTTGGTCGAGCCAGGTACAACTTGGTAGCTATGGGTTGCCAACAACCCCAAGCTGCCTCGTTGTACCTGGCTGGTAACCAAAAATACAGTGAAGCCCATTTTTTTTATATTTCTAGAATTCTAGAAAAAAAATTATGTGGGGCTACGCCATATTTTTGGTCCAGCCAGGTACAACTTGGCAGCTACAGGTTTCCACCAAACCCCAGCTGCTTCGTTGTACCTGGCTGGCAACCAAAAATGCAGCGAAGCCCATTTTTTTTTATTTCTAGAATTCTAGAAAAAAAAATGACGTGGGGCTCCACCATATTTTTGGTCCAGCCAGGTACAACTAGGCAGCTGGTCCAGGAATTCTCAGCATGGAGAGGCCCAAGCGTTCAGGGCCCCCCATGCTGCGAATTGCAGCCCGCAGCCACCCCAGAAAATGGCGCATACATTGAAGCGCCATTTTCTGGCACTGTACCCAGACGCCCTGGTGCCGGTGGCAAACAGGGTAATAAAGGGATTTATGCCAGATTTATTTTTGGCAGGTGGTACCAAGCCCGAGATTCATTATGTCGGGCCAATGTTAGACCCAGCCATTAGGAATCTCTAGTAAATAGTCAAAAAAAATATACCACACAGAGAAAAATCTTTTTATTTGAAAAAAAACGCAAACAAAATTTGTACTCCATCTTTATTATAAAGATCCGACATAGTCCACAACGAAGGTCCCACGACGCTTGATTGTCTCCGACGTAGTCCACAACAAAGGTCCCACGATGCTCGATCGCCTCTGCTACATCCACCGTTCATAGCAGATGACTATGCCCGGGCTGTCAGATCGCTACTCTATAGCCCGATCCCCCTGTATGGAGATCAAGCTGCAGAAAGCGATCTGACAGTCCAAGCACAGTGATGCACCAAGTGGATCACTGTGGCCGGGCTGCCAGATCGCTACTCTGCAGCCCCATCCCCCTGCATAGGGATCAGGCTGCAGAAAGCAATTTGACAGCCCAGTCACAGTGATCCACCAAGTGGATCACGGTGCCTGGGCAGCCAGATCGCTATTCTGCAGCCTGATACCCCTGCATGGGGGATCAAGCTGCAGAAAGTAATCTGACAGCCCAGGCACAGTGATCAACTTAGTGGATCACTGTGGCCAAGCTTCCAGATCGCTACTCTGCAGCCTGATCCCCCTGCATGGGGATCGAGCTGCAGAAAGCGATCTGACAGCCCAGGCACAGTGATCCACTACGTAGATCACAGTGCCTGGGCTGCCAGATTGCTATTCTGCAGCCCGATCCCCCTGCATGGAGGAGCTGCGGAAAGTGATTTAACTGCCCCAGGCACAGTGATCCACTTAGTGGATCACTCCGGTTGGGCTGCCAGATCGCTACTCTGCAGCCCAATTCTCTTGCATGAGGATCGTGCTGCAGAAAGCGATCTGACAGCCCAGGCACAATGATCCACTAAGTGGATCACTGTGGCCGGGCTGTCAGATCACTACTCTGCAGCCCGATTCTCCTGCATGGGGATCGAGCTGCAGAAAGTGATTTGACAGCCCAGGCACAGTGATCCACTAAGTGGATCACTGCGGCCGGGCTGCCAGATTGCTACTCTGCAGCCAGATTCTCTTGCATGGGGATCGAGCTGCAGAAAGCGATCTGACAGCCTAGACACAGTGATCGACTAAGTGGATCACTGCGGCTGGGCTGCCAGATCGCTACTCTGCAGCCCGATTTTCCTGCATGGGTATCGAGCTGCAGAAAGTGATCTGACAACCCATGCTGGGGAATCGGGCTGCAGAATAGCCATCTGGCAGTGCAGGCACTGCCTACTTAGTGGATCACTGTGCCTGGGTTGTCAGATCCCTTCTGCAGCTCGATCCCCCATGCAGGGGGATCTGGCTGCAGAATAGCGATCTGGCAGCCCTAGCTGGAGACAGGATCACTGTGATTGACTGTTTCAACAACCAATCACAGTGGCCCTGGGGGCGGGGTGGGAAATCCACCCCCCTGACCTAGTGCCTCGGTCCTCTGTGATAGGAATCACAGAGCATCGGGGCCCGATGGCGGTTACCGCGGCAACGGTGCAGCGGTAACCGCCATGACGTTGTGCAACGTCATGGGTCGTTAAGGCACCAACTTTCATGACGTTGCATAACAACAAAGGTCGGGAAGGGGTTAAAGGATCACAAAGAAAGACCCTTTATAAATATCAGGCAGCTCATAAAAAGTGTAACTGCCATTTACATTTTTATTCAATAATAATGTATAGCAAGTGATTGTTATAAACTTGCTAATTTACTTTATTAGAAAATTCTGGTTGAAAATCATTCATAAACCTTCCACAAGGTGTCCTCACTGCAGTGTGTGTGAAGCAGACATATATTCATTATCAGTTAGATCCATCTTCAGTGAATACGGGGCATGTATGCATATAAGGGAGGGGGTGAAATCTACACTGCTGACTGCAGCTGGTGAGAAAACAACTTCTCAGATTAGCTCAGCCCTAAAGCACAGTTCCTGAACAATGCCAGAGTGTGAAGATCAGTGCAAGCTCCAAGGAAATATCGTCATCTGGCTCCACACAGCTCAGTCTCAATCTCTATTAACCCCTTGTCTGCTGGCTCCCCAAACAGCTCACTATACGCCTGCTTTAAGAAGTTGTGGAAATACACACACAGTGCTGGCAGATGATGGCCATGCCCATTGAGCTATAAAATGCAATTTTTAAAAGAGCACACAAAAATGTGAGAAAATAAGTCATATAGCCCAAAAAAAATATCTTAGCTGCTATGGGACCCATCATTAACAACCAGTGCAGTATTGTTTTTTTTTCAATGAAATTAAATTTACACTTTAAACCGTCGATTACTGTGGGACTCACTTCTTAAACCCTTAACAGGTGCAACTTCATCTAACCTTAAATTCCATGTAAATTAATGAATAATTGTATAATACATGGATCAGCAAGATCGGTAATAATGGGATTTACAGCATGTACCGTAAGTTGCTTTTAGCTCAAAAAAGAGGGTCTCAAACAGGATATCTCCTTTGTGATATCCATGTTCCCTAAAGGTACCGTCACACGGGGAGATATCGCCGAGATCTGCCTGTTCAGGCGATGTTGAAGCGACATCGCCTGTGCGTCGCCGCGTGTAACAGGGCGATGGAACGGCGATTAATCTCTGTTTCTGAGTTCAGAGATTTCCCAACAGTGTCGGGAAATCAGGCGATGTAGCTTGAGCGATCCGTATGCCTACTGCCGTGTGACGCGGCGATAGCAATGGCACAGGCGATGTCTGTGTTCAGGCGATCCATTCTGTATGCCACATTGACAGTGAGGTGGTGCTGTGTGACACGGCGATCAGAAAAGCACACATCGCTTCAAGGTTGTTTCAGGCGATTCCGGAATCGCCTGATCGCCCTGGGTTGCCGGCGATATTGCTACGTGTGACATCTCACGAGCGATGCTGAAGCGATGTGCGCGTTCATGAGATCGCCGCAACATCGCCGGCGATATCTCCCCGTGTGACGGTACCTTTAAAGAGTAAATAAGGAGCAATTCTAATTAAACCAATTAACCATTAGAGAAACGAATAAATGCTTTAACCAGAAATAACTGATTTGAAAGTAATGCAGACTTTTCAACAGCGGTGGCAGTTTGTTTTTAATAAAGGGGATGCTGGGCTTTGATGACGGAGAATTTGGGAAAAAGGGGATTTGTGATGCCACCCGTGGTTTGCGGCCATGTGCGGACCCCACTGCTGCAGAACCTCTGGGGGACGATGACCACCAGCTTGGATGGTTTCGCTCCTCGAGGGTGGAGCGGGGTCCCCAGGGCAGTGAGTAGGAAGTCAGTCCATTCTTGGCCGATGTTCACCGGGTCATCAGCACCTCGGTGTCTCAGGCGGCCTCTGCAGCCCGTAGACACCGCAAAGAAAACTCTCACACACTTCATTTGGAGTTCTGTACCTTTTACTTCAACACTTCAACCAGGCTGCCGGGTGCTTCCCTCTGCCAATCTCCGGTCCAGCTGTTTTTCAAGAACTAGACAGTGTTGTCGAGACTCTTAGGTGTTCCTTTCCCTCTCTGTGTTTACTTTCTCTCTTGGTGATACTCACTCCCAGCGCCTCTAGCTCGCCTTGCCTCTCTCATCAGCGCCTCTGTGCAAAGAGCTCGAGTACCGACAGCCACAGGCATTGATTTGCACCGCTTTCTGGTGTCGCACCTTAGTACGGCTGCCTTCTACAAGGTATGCCAGGATTTTGGGCCACAGTTCTCTTTAAGACCTCATGGCCTCTGGTTTCAATGGTTCAGGCACACAGCTACCGTGCCATGTTCAGGGCCGGTCCCTTGTTTCGTTCACCAGTCCCTATGTTCCTCTGCCAGATACATACGGGAGATCTTAGCTCTCCTCCACACACCAAGGGTTCCTTCTCTCTTCTACACCCTTCTGTCTTTCCCTCCCAGGGCGAGCGTAATCATGCTCCAGCCCACGAAAGCTAACACCTCCACCACCTCTCGACTCTCACTTCGACTTCCTACTCCTTCACTGTCCTCTTCTTGACTTTCTCTTCATTTTAACCTGTGTCCCCCTCCCTGAGACTGGGCCCACCCTCCCGAGTCCACCCACCGTCCCTGCCTAGGGTCATACGTGTGTGCTGCGGTGTTGGGTCTCAACTACACCATCCAACTTCAGAGAACAGGAGCACTACTCTCCTGCTAATGGAAGAGTGCAGTACTCCCAGTAGCAGCCAGACCAGTGGGGCGCCACATATATTATATATATATATATATATATATATATATTTATGTGGCACCCCTGTGGACCAGTCGCCACTAGAAGGTGCAGCAACCGGGATGGGTAAGTCCAGTAACCCCAAACAAACACCCAGCACACTCTCGATCCCAAGACTATGGACTCAATTCCCAGCAACGGGATGGCGGGATGAGACAAGTGGAGAGTGGGAAAGTTAGACAGAACATGGTTAGGGAAGGAAACAGAATTAGAAAACACCTTAGTTAGTTGTTCAGTTGAGGAGAAGCAGTTAAAGACTCAAGTTCAGTCAGAAGGAGAAGTGAGAACACCATTACATGAGACTGAAAAGACATGAACCTTCCCTATGAGGCTATACCTGGTCCTGGGCTTCAGACCATAGAAAGAGACAGCAGAAGTCCTAGGAACATGGATAGTGAGCAATCCATGTGTGTTCTCAAATTGTCAGGAAAGCTGAAGGACTAGAGCAGAAACCAGGGTGCCGGCTCTGCTGAAGTGGCCAGGTCGGTCTATGTTCCAACCACGAAACCCAGCAGGGTGCGGGGTCTTTATGTCCCATGACCCAACCTCCTGTGCAATGAAAAGAAGGCCGCAGTACTAGGGCTAAATGACTAGGCAGGTCATCCGTCAAAATCCCATGGCAGCTGGATCGTATCTTGTGTGCGGAAGAGACAGAAGCAAAAGCCCATGAAAGGAATACGAAAGGGGGCGATATGGACGAGCCGTACTGGCTGCTTTGACACTACCGGAGCCACCACTGTACTGTTTGTAAATTGACCATCTGTCGAGAAAGCGAGCAAACCAAGTTGAAACTCAGCTCTGTGTGGGACTGTCATTTCTGCACCTGAAGAGAGGTAGACTGATTTGATGACCCTGACAGTGACTGCCAGCCACCCAGCCCCGCTGGCCTACCATTTCCCCAATCATTTCCACAGACTTTACAGTTGTCCTGGGGACCTGCTCTTTCCGTGGAGAGCTTGAACCATCCTCGCTGCTACTCCCATCATCCCCAGAGGTCCCAACTGCAGCAGCGGCTATACCAGCCTCATTCCATGGGTGGCATGACAACACACTTTTATTTTTGCTTTTATTTTATTTTTATCCATTTTTCAAATTCTCCTTTTTAACTGACTGCCCAACGAGTGCATCACAGACCGGGTCATACCACCGTGACATCCCGCAGCCCCAAACGATGACGAGAGGGTCCAGTTTTGAGTACCCCACGATCCCCGCCAGGGACAAGTCATATATATATGTATATGTATATACTAGATGGATGCCCGATGCTATCGCACTGGGAAGGCAGAGACATCATAATGAGGACAGGATCTGTGGTGCTCTGGGTGGCCGCCACCTCTCCCCTGTGCACTCTCCCCCTATCCACATTCTCTCTTTTCCCATGTGTGCTGGCTCTCTACCCCAGTGTTGTCATCTTCCCTCTGTGCTCTCTCCTTTCACCTATCTCCTGCCTGTGTACTGTCTCCCTCACTTGTGTGCTCTCCCCCCTGTGCTGTCTTCTCCCATCATGTCATCTCTCCTTTGAGCTGTTTCCCCACAGTGCGCTCTCCCCCTGTGTGCTGACTCTCTCCACCATGCTGTCTTCTCCCCTCGTTTACTCTCTCCTTCGTGCTGTCTCCCCCCTATGTGCTCGACCTCTATGTGCTTGGCCAGCTGATCAAGAAAGGAGCTGAAGATGCCATCATGCAGAAGGCAATCCTCAGGGCTCACATCCAACGGCTACAGATTACTGATGGCTAATGGACTGGATTTTGTGAATTAATTTATACCAATTTAATGGACGTCCATGGGATTCATTATTTTCAACGGTCTTACTGTGGTCTTCTAGTGACTTAAGTATAGCTCAATGCAGTATTCAGTTGTATTAATAGAGAATTCATAATTGATTTGCATTTAGCTGCATCCAATAGACATGAACATCTGACACTCTTATACACCACTTGTTGTCACCAATCAATAAAACACAAAATACTGCAACAGAAGACTCGTGCACATAGCAGAAATGGAAGATGCTCTATAGTTATGAAGCTACTAACGTCATGTGCAGACATGTGTTGCTCAATAGGGACCTCTATGTCAGGAATACAGAATCTTCCGGTAAGGCTGGGGTTAGACTAGCATACGGCAACAGATGCGAGAGCACCTGATTCAATATGCTTATGGGTCAGACTCTGGTGCTAGTGTGAATTGAGTGTCATGTGCCTGTGATCCGATTCTGTGATTGGATGACAGCTGCATAAAAGAGGGAGAGATTAATCAGAGGTGTATCTAGGTTAGGCGCCCGCCCCCAAGTGGTCTGAGTAGACGTCATGTGACCAATCATTCACATGCAACTGTCATACTTACAGTCACATGCTGATGAGCTTTACAGCCTAATTCTCTTAATGTTTAGTGAAAAACAGAAAAGCAGCTGTAACATGACTATAATATATGACATAGTATGAGAATCGCATATAGGTAAAGTGCCATATGATGACTGCTGGAACCAGCAAGCAGAGCTGAATCATAAAAGTGAGTACACTACCTTTCAAAGGTTTGGAGTCATTTAGAAATTTCCTAATTTTGAAAGAAAAGCACATTTTTTTCAATGAAGCCAACATTAAATAAATCAGAAATACACTCTATACATTGTTAATGTGGTAAATAACTATCCTAGCTGCAAATGTCTGGTTTTTAATCCAATATCTACAGTACATAGGTGTATACAGGCCCATTTCCAACAACCACCACTCCAGTGTTTTAATTGTACATTGTGTTTGCTAACTGTGTAAGAAGTCTTATGGATGTTTGGAATACCTACAAAACCCTTGTACAAGTACTGTATGTTAGCACAGCTGAAAATGGTTTGACTGATTAGAGAAGCTATAAAACTGACCTTCCTTTTACCTAGTTGAGAATCGGGAGTATTACATTTGTTTGTTCTATGAAACTCTCAAAATGGCAAGAAAAATAGAACTTTTCATGTGAAAATCGACAGTCTATTCTTGTTCTTAGAAATTAAGGATATTCCATGCGAGAAACTGAAGATTTTCTACAACAGTGTGTACTACTCCCTTCAGAGGAGAGCACAAACAGAGTAGAAGAGAAGTGGGAGGCCCTGATGCACAACTGAGCAACAAGACAAGTACATTAGAGTCTCTAGTTTGAGAAATCGACGCCTCACAGCTCCTCATCTGGCAACTTCATTAAATAGTACCCACCAAAGATCTGCAAAGCTGTACAGTCATGGCCAAACGTTTTGAGAATGACACCAAAATTATATTTTCACATGATCTGCTGCCCTCTGGTTTTTATTTGTGTTTGTCTGATGTTTATATCACATACAAAAATATAATTGCAATCATATTATGAGTACCAAAAGGTTATATTGACAGTTAGAATGAGTTAATAAGCAAGTCAATATTTGCAGTGTTGACCCTTCTTCTTCAGGACCTCTGCAATTCTCCCTGGCATGCTTTCAATCAACTTCTGGACCAAATCCTGACTGATAGCAGTCCATTCTTGCATAATCAATGCTTGCATTTTGCCAGAATTTGGTGGTTTTTGTTTGTCCACCCGTCTCTTGATGATTGACCACACGTTCTCAATGGGATTAAGATCTGGGAGTTTCCAGGCCATGGACCCAAAATCTCTATGTTTTGTTTCCTGAGCCATTTAGTTATCACCTTTGCTTTATGGCAAGGTGCTCCATCATGCTGGAAAAGGCATTGTTGGGCGCCAAACTGCTCTTGGACGGTTGGGAGAAGTTGCTCTTGGAGGACATTCTGGTACCATTCTTTATTCATGGCTGTGTTTTTAGGCAAGACTGTGAGTGAGCCGATTCTCTTGGCTGAGAAGTAACCCCACACATGAATGGTTTCAGGATGCTTTACAGTTGGCATGAGACAAGACTGGTGGTAGTGCTCACCTCTTCTTCTCCGAATAAGCTGTTTTCCAGATGTCCCAAACAATCGAAAAGGGGATTCATCAGAGAAAATGACTTTACCCCAGTCCTCAGCAGTCCACTCCCTGTACCTTTTGCATAATATCAGTCGGTCCCTGATGTTTTTTCTGGAGAGAAGTGGCTTCTTTGCTGCCCTCCTTGAAACCAGGCCTTGCTCAAAGAGTCTCCGCCTCACAGTGCGTGCAGAAGCACTCACACCAGCCTGCTGCCATTCCTGAGCAAGCTCGGCACTGCTGGTAGTCCGATCCCGCAGCTGAAACAGTTTTAAGATACGTTCCTGGCGCTTGCTGGTCTTTATTGGGCACCCTGGAGTCTTTTTTACAACAATGGAAGCTCTCTCCTTGAAGTTCTTGATGATGCGATAGATTGTTGACTGAGGTGCAATCTTTCTAGCTGCGATACTCTTCCCTGTTAGGCCATTTTTGTGCAGTGCAATGATGGCTGCACGTGTTTCTTTAGAGATAACCATGGTTAACTGAAGAGAAACAATGATACCAAGCACCAGCCTCCTTTTAAAGTGTCCATTGGTGTCATTCTTACTTAATCATGACTGATTGATCGCCAGCCCTGTCCTCATCAACACCCACACCTGTGTTAATGGAACAATCACTAAAACGATGTTAGCTGCTCCTTTTAAGGCAGGACTGCAATGATGTTGAAATGTGTTTTGGGGGTTAAAGTTCATTTTCTAGGCAAACATTGACTTTGCAAGTAATTGCTGTTAAGCTGATCACTCTTTATGACATTCTGGAGTGTATGTAAATTGCCATTAGAAAAACTGAAGCAGTAGACTTTGTAAAATTAATATTTGTATCATTCTCAAAACTTTTGGCCATGACTGTAATTGCTACAAAGGGAGCATTCTTTGTCGAAAGCAAAGGTTAAAAAGAGAAATTATTATTTCAAATAAAAATCATTATTTCTAACCTTGTCAATGTCTGGACTATATTTTCTATTCATTTTGCAACTAATTTGATAAAAAAAAAGTACCGTATATACTCGTGTATAAGCCGACCCGTGTATAAGCCGACCCCCCTACTTTTGCCCCAAAAATCTGGAAAAACCTATTGACTCGTGTATAAGCCGAGGGTGGACCCCAGCACAGGTATACAGCCCCCAGCAGTGTGGTATACAGGCCTCCCCAGTGATAGTATACAGCAGCCCCAGTGGTAGTATACAGATTCCCCAGCAGCCCCAGTGGTAGTATACAGATTCCCCAGCAGCCCCAGTGGTAGTATACAGGAGCCCCAGCAGCCCCAGTGGTAGTATACAGATTCCCCAGCAGCCCCAGTGGTAGTATACAGGAGCCCCAGCAGCCCCAGTGGTAGTATACAGGAGCCCCAGCAGCCCCAGTGGTAGTATACAGATTCCCCAGCAGCCCCAGTGGTAGTATACAGATTCCCCAGCAGCCCCAGTGGTAGTATACAGGAGCCCCAGCAGCCCCAGTGGTAGTATACAGATTCCCCAGCAGCCCCAGTGGTAGTATACAGCAGCCCCAGTGGTATACAGCAGGCCCCCAGGGGTACATATAACAGCCCCCAGGGGGTACCCAGCAGCCCCCTGGGGGTACCAACAGCCCCCTGGGGGTACCAACAGCCCCCAGGGGGTACCCAGCAGCCCCCTGGGGGTACCAGCAGCCCCCTGGGGGTACCAACAGCCCCCTGGGGATACCCAGCAGCCCCCAGGGGGTACCCAGCAGCCCCCTGGGGTACCAGCAGCTTCCTGGGGGTACCAACAGCCCCCTGGGGGTACCAACAGCCCCCAGGGGGTACCAACAGCCCCCAAAAGCTGGCACTGTCCCCCCTTGTAAGGTTCCCCCCCCCCCGCTGCTTATACATTACCATCCCGGTGTTCTGATCGGCGCCGCTCCTCGGTGCTGCGTCTTCATCCTCCCGTCCGCGCTGGCTGCATCAGGATCTCCGGCAGTCGCGCGATGACGTCATATCGCTGCAACAGCCGGAGATCCCGGATGCAGCCAGCGCGGACGGGAGGATGAAGGCGCAGCACCGAGGAGCGGCGCCGATCAGAACACCGGGATGGTAATGTATAAGCAGCGGGGGGGGGGGGGCCCTTACAAGGGGGGACAGTGCCAGCTTTTGGGGGGCCATATGCAATGCTTCCCCCTGCCGCTGATTGACAGGGGGAAGCAGTGCATATATAATGAGCGGCCCCACGTGATGGGGCCGCTCATACAGCAGCCTCCCCCCGCCTCCTCCAGCCTCCACAGCCCCCACCACCATATATGACCTGTGTATAAGCCGAGGGGGGACTTTTCAGCCCAAATTTTGGGCTGAAAAACTCGGCTTATACACGAGTATATACGGTATGAGTTTTCATGGAAAACACAAAATTGTCTGGGTGACCCCAAATATTTGAACGGTAGTGTACAGTCATGGCCAAAAGTATTGACACCCCTGCAATTCTGTCAGATAATGCTCAGTTTCTTCCGGAAATGATTGCAATCACAAATTCTTTGGTATTATTATCTTCATTTAATTTGTTTTCAATGAAAAAAACACAAAAAGAATTGTCCTAAAGCCAAATTGGATATAATTCCACACCAAACATAAAAAAGGGGGTGGACAAAAGTATTGGCACCCTTAGAAAAATCATGTGATGCTTCTCTAATTTGTATAATTAACAGCACCTGTAACTTACCAGTGGCACCTAACAGGTGTTGGCAATAACTAAATCACACTTGCAGCCAGTTGACATGGATTAAAGTTGACTCAACCGCTGTCCTCTGCCCTCGTGTGTTCACATTGAGCATGGAGAAAAGAAAGAAGACCAAATAACTGTCTGAGGACTTGAGAAACCAAATTGTGAGGAAGCATGAGCAATCTCAAGGCTACAAGTCCATCTCCAAAGACCTGAATGTGGAGGTAAAAGAAAAATTGACAAGAGATTTCAACGCAAGATTGTGCGGATGGTAGATAAAGAACCTCAACTAACATCCAAACAAGTTCAAGCTGCCCTGCAGTCCGAGGGTACAACAGTGTCGACCCGTACTATCCGTCGGCGTCTGAATAAAAATGGACTGTATGGTAGGAGACCCAGGAAGACACCACTTCTTACCCCGAAGTTCTTGCCAAAACTTACCTGAGAAAGCCAAAAATGTTTTGGAAGAATGTTCTGTGGTCAGATGAAACAAAAATAGAGCTTTTTGGGCAAAGCATCAACATAGAGTTTACAGGAGAAAAAAAGAGGCATTCAAAGAAAAGAACACGGTCCCTACAGTCAAACATGGCGGAGGTTCCCTGATGTTTTGGGGTTGCTTTGCTGCCTCTGGCACTCGACTGCTTGACCGTGTGCATGGCATTATGAAGTCTGAAGACTACCAACGAATTTTGCAGCATAATGTAGGGCCCAGTGTGAGAAAGCTGGGACTCTCTCAGAGGTCATGGGTCTTCCAGCAGGACAATGACCCAAAACACTCTTCAAAAAGCACTAGAAAATGGTTTGAGAGAAAGCACTGGAGACATCTAAGGTGCCAGCAATGTGTCCAGACCTGAATCCCATAGAACACCTGTGGAGAGATGTAAAAATGGCACTTTGGAGAAGGCAGCCTTCAAATATCAGGGACCTGGAGCAGTTTGCCAAAGAAGAATGGTCTAAAATTCCAGCAGAGCATTGTAAGAAACTTATTGATGGTTACCAGAAGCGGTTGATCGCAGTTATTTTGGCTAAAGGTTGTGCAACCAAGTATTAGGCTGAGGGTGCCAATACTTTTGTCTGGCCCATTTTTGGAGTTTTGTGTGAAATGATCAATGTTTTGCTTTTTGCTTCATTCTCGTTTGTGTTTTTTCATTGAAGACAAAGTAAATGAAGATAATAATACCAAAGAATTTGTGATTGCAATCATTTTCAGGAAGAAACTGAGTATTATCTGACAGAATTGCAGGGGTGTCAATACTTTTGGCCATGACTGTATATTACACATTGTTAGGAATGGGCATGTTGCAGTGCTTCATGCTATAATTAAAGGGCTTGTCCAGATTTCAGATGAAAGTGTGTAGTCTCTCTAGGTGACTGCAGGCCTCTGAATTCTCACAGCACTTAGTCTGCACACTTTTAGCATTCTCCCATGCCAGTGGCAAGATTGGACAGTCATGTGAGCGCAAGGATAAGACTTGTATACTTCTGGCCACATTCTGACTAGATATGTCTGGACTCACACAATTAATTTTTATTAATCAAGGCCTCACATAGCCAAATAGCATACTTGTGGTTTCTTGACCTCCCACTCTCACTGCCGACACAAGAGATATCATATAGAGTGACACAGAGAGTGATTGCAGACTCATCACAAACTTGGAACAACCCCTTGGATGCTCCTAACAAATAAAATTAAAGTAACTTTTAAATTGTCAGATGGCACAACACTTTATTAACATAACCATATCTAATGTAATCTTACAAGTTATGGATTGTTACATGTGTACAAGATCAGAATCATTAACACACAAAATTACATCACCAGACCCACCAGAGGTACAAAAATACATAAATAGAACCCCCATCAATACAAAAATCATAACCCTTATCATTAACAAAATTCATCATCAGAACCACCTTCAGTACATGGTTAAACAATTGTAATGTCATTTCAGACCCACACACATTTGTACTGCATGGACCTACAAACTCCTACTACAACCCTAACAATGGTAAGGGGGGATACTGGAAGTTATTACCAGTCATCATCAGACCATACAGGAAACACAGGACTGATGAGATTAGTCAGTATCACAAAAAAATCTTTTACATCCAGTTACCTTATAGGTGACTTTGTCTCTTATCTGGATAATCTTTTTCTTTTCTTCATCTTGTCCAGGCACCATGATGACTTTTCACCCCCACAGCTTGACTCTGGAGACATCCATTTTCTCTGGTCTTCTTGCGCACATCCTGGCATGATTCCCTTAAAGGGAACCATCACCTCTTAAAAGTCACCTAACCTATCAATACATGTCCCTGCACTTTCCTATTACCATTAGAACTATCCCTCTCTGCTAAATGCTTGTTTTCAATGTTGTAAAAAACATTTTTATACTTACTAATTAGGATGATAATGAAGCGGGGGCTATATGCAATAGTCCCCCTGGGCGCGTTGGTTTTCAGCCTCCAACCTCCTTTATCACGCCCTGATGGCCGTGATATTGTAATAAGATTCATCTCTGGCCCAGCCTCTCTGTGCTGTGTTGTGCTGGCTTTGCCCTCCTCCTCTCTGTCAGTCACAGTATGCAAATCATTTGTCCTGATGTCAGCTCCAGAGTTCTGCCCTGACAAAACATAAACATCACAGTAGGAGGCGGCACACAGAGGCAGTGGGGGATGGAATGGCCACAGTCAATCAAGCACACTCCTTCCACAGTGACTGCTTCCAATGCTTCTACCTGTAAGTTTTATGTGGCACTCCTGTGGGGATTGCCACAGGACCCATCGGTGCAGGGAGGGATGTACACCTTGGCACACACAGCACCCAGCACCTTCCACTCCAGGCCTGAAGGGGGAGCCCCACTGGCTGCTCTTAAGCCAGATCCCCTATAAAGATCCAGGCCTGCGGGGAGGAGTCAGTTAGTTCCAGTCAGTGAGTCTGCAGTCGGCAGAGAAGAAAACAGTTAGGGTACCTTTACACACGGCTACATTTGTAGCTTGTCACCAGGTAACTTACTGGTTGCAGTGAAATCATGGATACATGGTTCTATCTTGTTGCTGTGTACAAATGGAATAATCTCTCCATGATTTCACTGCAACCAGTAAGTTACCTGGTGACAAGCTACAAATGTAGCCGTGTGTAAAGGTACCCTTAGTGAAGGAGCTGGTTGCTGGGACCAAGCTAGGCCCAGAATCAGGAAGCTGACCCAGCTGTGCAATGCCCTAGGGAGAGGGATGGAGGCCACTGGAAGGAGTAGTAAGAAAGAAGAAGGGAACATACCTGGTATCCCTTTAGCCCACCCGGACACTGGAGTCCAAAGTTGCTATTCATCTCAAGTGTAGCAGAGAAAGCCCAGACCAACCAGGAGGATCTAGTCCCCCTGAAGTTAGCGCATGAGAGACACCAAACCTGACCAAGCATAGGACCAAGGGCCCAAGAGGAGAATAGAGATCCCCACAGCAAGGTCCTCATTGTCGGTTGTGGAGTAGCAGCCTGAGAGGGAGAAAGAGCGGCAGGTTTAGCTACAGGCTGAACTCACCCCAATCACCGCACACACTAACAGAGGAGGCCTCACAACTCTCCAAGGTGAACATCCCAAGCTGCAACGAAACCTGGTTACTCTTCTGGACCGTGCCTGTTACCGGACATCAGTAAAAAGGTTCCGAAACAGACACTATTGTGTGTGTTTGCCTGCTTCACTGCCACAGCCTGCAGCGTTCACAGCAGAACCGCTACTACTACTTTCCTCATCCACCCCACTGCCCCGAGGTAAAGCTCCACCTGTGGGGAGTTGTACTACCAAAGCTGCATTTACATCACCTCAGCGGCCGGCAAGGTACCACAGGTGGCGTCACATTACTATTCTCCCCATCATCATCACCCCCACCCCGCCATTGAGGGTCCAGGGTACGGATCCGGGAATCGACCAGCCGTGATCCCCACTGAAATAACCACCTGTCCCGATATCCGAGTAACCTCTACCCTGTCGACTGACTCATTTCTGGCGTCACAAATAGGATCCCGTGCCCAGTAAAACAGGGTACTGTGTGCTTAAAATAGACTTTATTGATTGTTTTGTGAACTGTAAAATTGGGCCGCCATTACTGCGCCACAGAGCGGGAAGAGCGTCACAGCTAGAAAAGAGCACGAAGATAAGCCCCGCCCCTCGCCTCTGCCGAAGATCAACAAAGTGCAGCGTCTAGTTACGGAAATACCCGAGGTGCTCCACTCCCCCTGTAGAGCCACCGACTACCGAAAACGTTTACCTCACTGATTGGCAGCAGTTAACTAGGGGGCACCACCATGAGTGAAGTGGACGATGCACAGGTCCCTGACAGAAGGGTTGTCCAGAAAGCAGTACCAGGCAGTCCGGCAGCGGGTGTGGGAGTTACAGCACTCTGAGCAGTGGCCCCGATAATGCCGTTAGCCTTACCATACATACCGGGCACAAAATGGTTGTCAACCTACGAGGGTAAGCCTCGTACCTTAGCAGCCTTCAAACAAAAGATGTGTGCAGTGTGGACATGTGTGCTATGATAGAAAAGCAGCGAGCCGCCTTTGTACTGGGACAATTAACAGACGCAGCGGAACTAGAGGTTGAGTCTTGGAGTGATGCTGACAGAGACTCTGTAGCAAAAGTATTTGACAAGCTTAAAACTGCTTTTGAAAAATGCACATAGTCTGAACTATGGATGATATTCTACCAATGCAAACAGAGACCGCAAGATACCATCAGAGGCTTTGCCTTATGTTTACAAGGGGTACTCCGGTCCTTAAAGCAGGTAGACCCGGCAAGTGTGCTAGAAAAAGATAAAATGCTTGCAGAACAGTTTATGAATGGATTAAGGTCGGACTACCACTGCCAGCAGGTACACATGTGGGTCTTAGATCATCCTGATGTGAACTTTAATGCTTTAAAAGACCAAGCTATAACCGTGCTACGAGAGCCATTGCCTGCAGAACCTGCAACCCAATCCTGGCAGGTTAACACCTCTCCCATAGACTTTGAACCTACCCCCAAAGACCCTGCAAAAGCGGTAGGGCAAGCTGTAGCAACCAACCCTGATGATGACCTACATAACCAGGTGCTGCAGCTAACCAAAAATATGGACTAAGTGTTAAAGCTCTTACAAGCCAGGCCAGGGACACAGCCACCAAGCAGAATCCAGCTAGCTGATGGCCCTGAGGATGTCCCGTCGATGAGGAGGAAGTCCAAGTCGCCCGTGGAGGGGACCAACAAGTAGCCCGTTCAGGGGACCAGCAAGTCGCCCGTTCAGGGGACCAATGCACCATTCCAACGCAGAGCCAGTGACCACACGGATTCTTCAGGACAACCCATCTGCCTACGCTGCAACAAACCAGGCCACTTCGCAAGAGGATGTCATTTAAACCTGAGATTTCTGGGTCCGAGGGCCCATCCCCAGGAGTAGGACGACCGGGCCCATATGACTGGCGTAATCGGTACGTGAGAGACCGTCCATACCTCAACATTACGCTAGATGGAATCCCCACATCGGCTCTACTGAACACTGGATCGCAAGTTACCACCATCCCACATATCCTTTACAAACAATTTTGGTCTGATACTGATCTTAGACCCTAACTTTGTCATTCTTGCAGCTAATGGACATCCACTGACTCAGGTGGGGTTTAGTGACAATAAAGCTGGGGAGGGTGGAGTTAAAAGAACAAGGGTTATGTGTGGTAGAAGATGACCCTAATGAAAAATACCCCTGCATGGTAATTGGTACTAATGTGATTGAAAACTGCCTTGGAGAAGTTTTGTTTTTACTCCAACAGATTGCTGTGACTGCTAGTTATGGGCAGAAGAGAGTCCTCCAAAGAGAAATCCGGGCCCTCATTTGCAAGCAGCAGGTAAATCTGTCTGGGGGAGAGATTGCCAGTGTATGGGTAACAGACCCATTTCCTATTGTGTTGCCACCGAAAAGTGAAATGATGATATGGTGTCAAGCAGCTATAGGTCTCAGAGGAAAGGAATACCAGGCAGTTGAAGAGCCAGTATATTCAGAACATAGACCTATACTACTGACAGCCAGAGGGGTGGTGGATGTACGCAAGGGAAGAGTACCAATCCGTGTATTAAATTGTGGGGAAGAAGAAGCAAAACTACCCTGGTATGCTACTGTAGCAAAGCTGTATACTGTCTGAAACAACAACATAAAGACAGTAGAGCCCTTTTACCCATCAAACAAGGCGGAGGATAACAACTCCAAGGGACAGCTAGAGGAGTGGTGTCAGCAGTTGCACGTAGGAACTGATGCCACCCCTCCCCACCAGAAGCACGGAGTCTACCGGGTAGCACAAGATTTCGAACAGATATTCAGTAAGCATCCATTAGATTTTGGGAGGACTAAACAGATACACCATCACATACCCACAGGAACTCATCCCCCAATTAGAATGAGACATAGACCCATTCCACCAAACCACTACCAGTGTGCCAAAGAGATGCTGCAGGACATGAAGGAAGCCGGGGTTATAAGAGATAGCTGTAGTACCTGGGCAGCCCCCTTAATCCTAGTCAGAAAGAAGGATGGCACTATGAGGATGTGTGTGAATTACAGGGAAATCAATAAGATCACTCACAAAGATGCTTACCCATTACCCTGAATAGAGGAGTCTCTTGCTGCATTAAAGACTGCTAATTATTTCTCTTTATTAGATCTCACTAGCGGATATTGGTAGGTCTCCTTTGCAGAAGAAGACCGAGAGAAGACCGCATTCACAACACCAATGGGCCTATGCAAATTCAACAGCATGCCATTCGGGTTATGCAATGCAATGGGAACGTTTCAAAGACTCATGGAATGTTGCCTGGGACACCGGAACTTCGAGACGGTGCTCTTATACCTGGACAACATCATCGTGTATTCCAAAACCAATGAAGAACATCTGGAACATCTGGTGGAGGTATTTACAGCTCTAGCAAAGTACGGAATGAAGCCCAAACCATCTAAATGTCACCTGCTGAAACCAAAAGTCCAATACCTCGGGCAGATGGAGTAGCACCAGACCCGGAAAAAGTGACAGCTATCCAGAACTATATAAGAATTATCTGCTGCACACTACACGTTATAAAGTACATGTATACTAGGTATAGCATAATGGCTCAACAATGAATAAAGCTAACACAAATTTGGGTGAGGAAAATGCAGAAACTGCTAGGAATTTACATTGAAAAATGAGAATTTTAGCTTATGTAATGCATTACACGTGAGCCCGATAACCACGACAAGGTATTCTCATGTATATCGGGTCCCTACCGTATGCCTCTGTCTGCGGTGTAAAAAAGCATGTGAGAATATAAGTGCCTCTGGGTGCATTTTAAAACCTGCGTGTATGGGTGTGGTTGGAAACCTCTCAAAACAAGGAAACAAACTAGATGGTAAACTGGACTGCCTATCGGGTGGTGAAAGGTGCTCAGTCAGAAAAGTGTACTAATATTAACATTAAGACAGTGGTGGACCTTGAGCCCAGGGGGCCCTGGTGCAGCCGTGGCGAGGACCAGGGGGGGATGGGGGGGTCGGGGCGCTGGCGGCCGTCGGTGAGGAGTGGGGGGGGTTGACTGTGCTGGCGGCCGTCGGCGGGGGGGCGATCATTGGTGATGCGACTCTCCTACCTGCTGAGCCGCGCCGAGCAAATGCAAAGTGCGGCAGAGGGGCAGAGGAGAGGAGTGGCTTTCTGCTTCTCTTGCCTGATCTTCGTCTCCTCTGACATCGGGTTACGGGGGTCGGCTGGGGGCCTCCCTGCAGGCTTGAGGGGCCCCCTAGCGGGTGGGGGCCCTGGTGCAGCTGGATCAGCTGCAGCACGATAGGTCCGCTCCTGCATTAAGATCGACTGGCACACCTGTCAGTGGAGGTGCAAGCATACAAAAAACATTGCTATATAAGAATTATCTGCTGCACACTACACATTATAAGGTATATGTATACTAAGTATAGCATAATGGCTAAACAATGAATAAAGCTAATACAAATTTGGGTGCATTTTCCTCACCCAAATTTGTATTAGCTTTATTCATTGTTTAGCCATTATGCTATACCTAGTATACATATACCTTATAATGTGTAGTGTGCAGCAGATAATTCATATATAGCCATGTTTTTTTCATGCTCGCACCTCCAACTGACATGTGTGCCAGTTATAGGGAAAGGCACCGTCACTCCCGTGACAAAAATGCAGCTGCCAACTCGGTGTTGCTCGCCAATAGTAACAATCGTCCAATCAATAGATGAAGGAAAAAATGGGCGCACTCACCATGGTCAGGATCTTCAAGCTTTTATTGCATGTCCATACATTCAATTCATGAACACCATAGCAGGGGAGGGGGTGCAGGGACTGCAGATGACAGCCTACCGTTTCGCGGTCAATTACCGCTTCCACTGGTCCACGGGAGGACCCGTGGAAGCGGTAATTGACCGAGAAACGGTAGGCCGTTGTTCGCCGTCCCTGGACCCCCTCCCCTGCTATGTGTTTCATGAATTGAATGTATGGACATGCAATAAAAGCTTGAAGATCCTGACCTTGGTGAGTGCAGGCATTTTTTCCTACATCTCTTGATTATTCAATATATACATTGTGCAGTTCATTTATAAAATCTTGTTACATCTTTTTTTCCTTATCACCTTACATATATTAGCAATATATAATTCTGTTATGTGGTTCCAGTAGTACTAAGGGGGGGACCAAATACAATTTAAAAGGCCGCGTTTCTGTTATTATTCACTTCTGATTGTAATAGGTTGGATTTTCATATTCCATTTGGTCCATTATACTCAGCAAATATTCACGTTGCTTTCCCATTTCCATTGTAATGCTGCTGTGTGTCCTGCCTCCAATCCCATAGAAACAATATGAAGCCACTTTGACCTAAGCGCTTCCAGGTGACAGTTGGCTTTCTGCTGATTTATTAAAAATGTGATATTTTTACTGCTTCATTGCTTGTGTGTACTCTCCAGAGTGTGGTCATATGACAAGTATAATGACAATCTGTCTCTCCGCTAGCATCTCTGTACTTTGGTTATTTGTTTGATGAAGTGAGTAGATTCACTTTTGTTGCCCTTCATCAGAGCTTAATGTCTTTACTTTGGGATCAATATACTTTATGAATAATTTTATTTCCCTCTATTTTTTATGTTCTTTTTTTTCCTCCTCATTATCATACTGAGTTTATTATCTGGTGCTGTCAGTATCTTTACCCTGTCATATGTTCCAGAGGTACAGTAAATATCACTAGTGTTGTAATTAATATGCACACCCTCTGCAGTAATTAAAGCAAAGACCCCTTCAACCAGCTGAGCTTCATACACTAATTCCACCTTATCTTCTTAATGAACTTATTGCAATCTGAAACTAACTAAGAACGCCATTCAGTGGATATAGAAGAAAGGAGTCAGATGAGATGCAATAATACCTGTGATCATGTTAATATAAGAAAAACAAATTTAATTAGTTCACATCTAATTAAGTTTATAGTACAATTATATTCCTCCATTTCGAAAGTCTACTTGCACTAATGCTATTTAACAGCCAGCTCGGAGAGTTACGGGACAAATAATTCCTGGCGCCTGCAGTGAATGTACAACTTTCCATTGGAAACTAATCTGAATGCATAGACAATTATTTGCTCCTATAGATGGGATTAATTCATCTGTTTATATATTTCACTGTCATTTTAATCATATATTAATGTATTATTTGTACTTTTACCATGTCATCAGAATCCCTCTTATAATCTTTGGCAAACAACAGGAATAACGCAATGAAGCAAAAATTCCTTAAAGTGAACCTATCGGCAGTTTATTTGCCACCATCAGTATTCTGGAACGCTGTATATATCTCAGGCCGATCTGTACAATGCAAAAAGACAGCTTTTAATATACTCACCTTGGGGGCGGTCCGGTCTTTGGCCTTTCCTCGCACGTGCGTGTTACAGTACTTTGCTCTGCCCTCAGAGGTTGAGAAAAGAGCACATGCATAGTAGCACAATGGAGGATCCTATATGTGGGTGACATAGAACACATCGCCCACACGAAGCAGAGGAGGAGGATGTGATTGCAAGAAGAAAGAAAGTGCCAAACTGAGACCTGAAACAACCATTGGACCGGACTGCCATCCCGGTGAGTATAATAAAAGCTGTTTATTTGCATACAGATTGGCCTGAGGACTTATATACAGTATTCTAGAAAGCTGTATATAATGCCTTACTGGTGGTGGCTGCAGCTTATATGCAAAAAAAAATGGTCATAGGTTCACTTTAAAGGAGTTGTATAGCACTAGCTGGAGTCCAACACTCAGCAGCGCTTGGATAAAAGCGATGTACCCCATACCTTGCTTTGTGGCCAATGATTCCTACTGCTGATTATCTCCTATTTAATAGATTTTGGGGTGAAAATTTGGGTTGGACCCTCACCCCTCTCATATCAATGACATCCCATTGGTATGCAGTATATTGTTAATTTCCAATCAACCTCCTTTCTTCACAAGTGAATAATTTAGAGTATAATCTTAATTGACAAGACACCCTAGAGCTGCTGACATAAATGCATTGGAGAAGAGCAGCGTATCCTTCAACTAGAACAAGATGGTCATCTAAAAATGTAGCCAAACCAACCGATTTCGGCAGGACCAGCTGACAATCTTATGTATATGGAGGGCTACTGAATTTTGCTTAGCAGATGATGTTGAGGGAGATAAGGATGGGGTAGTTCATATTTTACTGAATGATCAGAGGTATTGCAAGGGGTTTATCTCAGGGGAGTGAAACATTTGAACAAGTCACTAACCAGGAAACCCTGATTACAACTATGGTAGTGCACTCTAATGGTTGATATAGGGGAACCTTAGCAGATGACCTGGCTGTTGTTGGAAATAAATCTCTATAGAAAGATCAACACTGATATTAATGCCATACAGTGATCATATAGTGTAGGTCCCAGACCTGCAGAACTATGTAAGAGATTACAGTACAGGTATAGATGGTGAATTACAAATGACATTCTTTCTGACAAAGTTGTTTACTTTTCGGTCTTTTCCTTTTTTCCCGGACCGACGCGTCAACTTCTTCCAGCCACGCCTGTTCCGCAGACATTATAACAAAGACAATTTTGACTTCTTGCAATTCCAGCACTGCTCCCATCTATTCCCAACCTGCACATACTCTTCAAATTATGGATACCAAAATGCTCAACTGTTTCTGCCATATATGTCCCTATCATTGCACATGTTGTGCTGCACATAACTGCTCCTCTTAGTGCACCACATAGCAATGCCCACCACTGTACCTCTTACATGGTAAAATGTCTCCTTTGTGCCCTCTAGATGGTCAAATTGCTTCCTAGAAAAAAATTAATGTCACATGCAAGTGCCTTAAAAAACAGTGTCCACAGTTTGACCCTAGAAACTAATAATGCCCTATGTGCACCTTTTATGATCACAACACCCTGAGTGCCCCTATAACAATAATGGTTGTTAAGTGCACCCTTAACATTTAATAAGGTCCCGAGGCCCCCATGTACACGTTCCCCTATACACAGCATGGTGGACCTACAGTTCCCCTATACACAGTACAATGCCCCAACAGTAATCTGCACTATATTTTGGCCCCCACACTGAATAATGACCCCACAGTAGCACCAACACCATGTAATGGCCCTCACAGCATATACTAGCCCCCAAAGTAACTTTGACACTGTTTAATGGCCCCAACAGCAGTTTAATGCCCCCTCAAAGTAGGCTCTAAACTGTATAAGGGCCCACATATTAGCTCCTATGGTATATGATGGCATCCACAGTTTATGACCCCAGACAGTAGCTCTCACACTGTATAAAGGCCCCCGCTGTGTATGATAGCCCTCAGAAGAGTCCCCACACTGTATTATCTATAGGGGGTGAGACAATGTGCAAATAGGGTCTTATCTCCTTACAGATATTGGCAAGAACCTTATTGAAAGCTGCTCACCTGGAAAAGTTGTGTTACTAACAAGAAGTATGCGCGCCAACACACTGTAATATGGCCTCCATACTGTATAATGGCCTCCACATTGTATAATGGCCCCCACAGTAGCCCCCAAACTGTATTATTATTATAGCGCAATTTATTCCATGGCACTTTACATGTGAAAAGGAGCAATCATAGACAATCACAATGTTTATGAGCAATAAAAGAATCACACAGGTGCAGGAGGAGGCAGGATCCTGCCCACGAGCCCTCACAATCTACAAGAGATCAGTAAGGATACAGTAGGAGAGGGAAGAGTTGGTCGTAGGTCATTTAGAGGACTGAGGGTCACTGCAGGTTGTAGGCTTTTCAGCAGAGGTGGGTGTTCAATTTACTTTTGAAGGTTTCCACAGTAGTATAATGGTCCCCACATTAACTCCCATTCTTAATAATGGCCCTCACAGTAGTCCCCACACCATATTACTGGCCCTCAAGGAAGCCCTCAAATGGTATAATGGCCCCCACATAAGTTCACATGATGTATAGTGGCCCCCACACTGTGTAGAGGGCCACACTGTATAAGGGCCACCTATAGTAGTCTCTACAATGAATGAGGGCCCTTCCACATTAGTCTCCACACTGTATGAGGGTTCCCCATACCTTATCCTACCCCCTCAGTCAAACCACATGTTTAAATTAAAATGACAAACACCTTATACTCACCTAATCCAGGATCCTGACGAAACCACCAGCAAAGAACGGGCGGACCAATTTGCTTTGTTTGTGCTGGTGTCGAAGTCCCAGGGTATAAGGTACTCGGAATCGGGCTATTACTGTCTCTGGGGGAGTCACGGGGGTCATGACCTGGTTCTATGGCCCTGGGTTCAGCTTTAAAAAGGGTTTATATACAAGGGAGAATTTCGTGACGCCACCCGTGGTATGTGGCAATCTTGAGCCACCGCTGCTGCAGAGCCTCCAGGGTAATGGACAGGCAGCTGGGATGGAGTGGCTCTCCATGAGCAGAGCATCTTCCCTGGGGCAGTGAAGGTAGTTTGGGTGTTGGGTGTAGGACGACAGGCTCAAGCAATAGACAGACTTACAGTTTTATTGATCACTTTGTCCTTTACTGAAGGTAACAGTTAGAACCAGCTGTCCACAGAGTTCTTGCAGAGAGCAACTTGGGATCTTTCTCACCCGGCCGGGTCTTTGGCTCCCTCAAAGCATTCGTTGTGTTGGCTCCTGCCACTGCATCAGCTACGCTGCCGGCCCTGTTTCTTCCTGCGAGGTGCCGGTATGACAGGCAACTTGAGTCCCTTCTAACCCTTGTCTTGAATTTTCCACCTTCTGCTATTGACTGTCGAGACTTTAGACCCTGCACAGTCTCGAACCCGGTGTCCATTCTCTGCGCCTTCCTCTGGGGTGAGCATAGTGTCGCTTGGCTCTCCAGGTGTATTCCTGCAACTCTCTTCAGACCCTAGCCTTAGGCCTGGCACAGAGTCAGCGATCCTTGGACCAGCTCAAGCAGCCTCAAGTCCACCCAGATGTCTTCCTCAGTCCTCCTAGGAATTGAACTCACTCAATTACGAATATTCATATAGAGTCTGTGGAGCCTTGTTTAGGAGTCTCAACACAGGACTAGCCAGATATTCGTCCAGGGAAGGACCTAGCCATGGGGTGGCTCTTTGAGGAGACCACAATAACCACCATATTAAGTGGCTACTTGAGTCAATATCCAGCTCTTTACAACTCTTTAGAAGTCTCAACACAGGACTTGCCAGATATCCCTGCAGGGAAGGACTTAGACTATTTACATATTTGTAATTCCCAGGGGGCAATGCGCCTAGGAATTCACTTTGCTGAGCGCTTTCGCCAGTGGCCCACAGTGTTTTCTTGGACTGGTCTCCCTGAGATCAGTGATTACTTTGTGTTGTTGGTCTACTAGGCATTGCTCCCACCTAGCCAGGATCCTACTCCACACTCATGAGGGGCAACACCCCGAAACAGCTGTCTGTGGATGGATACCTGGCCTTGGTATTCCCTTGTCATATCATTAAGCTCGTAAAGAGCTGGATATTGGCTCAAAGGGCCACTTAATATAGTGGTTATGGTGGTCTCCTCAAAGAGTCACCCCATGGCTAGGTCCTTCTGTGGAGGGATATCTGGCTATTCCTGTGTTGAGACTCCTAAACGAGGCTCCACAGACTCTATTTACATATTCAAAAGACTTCATAAGGAAGCAACACAGTGTGGGACAATCCAGTCACCTGGTACAGACTTTGCTGTGATGCCTGTTACATTGTGTGTTTTGCTGGTTATGTTTTATATGCTATTAACTGTTTAGGAATCCAATAAAGCCTTAATATTGTGGTTCCCTCACAATGTGTTGTCTGAGTAGTGTTCCGCCCACGGGTAAGGAGCTCGGGCGTTCAGTTGGGATGAGCCCTGGTAAAGGTTGTCTTTTGAAATGCGGCTGGGCCAGTGGACAAGAGCACCCACTGACCCCCGTGTCTCCACAATGACATTTTTTGTAGCTCATTTTTAATGTGATCAGATTTTATAGCATCAGTAGAACTCATTTCTAATGCTCATTGAAAGGCTAAATAGGCTAAAGGATAATAAATCATGCCAAAATGAGCCCCCATGCAGGCCAAAGACTCCAGTGAGTACTTTATTTTAATAATTGTAATGAAATGGAACAATGCGCAACATCCTTTTGATTTTTGGTCTTATAATAGTGATTGGAATCTCTTGAAGTTTATTATAGGAAGACGTCATATTCTTCTTAGATCAAAGTCATAACACAGACCACCTCCTCCCACCAGACAACGCAAAGAAATTTTCCTTTGCAAAGATGACCATAATAATCTTGCTCAAAGGATTTTCTTTGACAATTACCACTTATTGTACTTATTATATACATGCATAAAATATATTATACTGATTCTTGGAGCTTACAACTGGGATCCACATTGTTAGCAAGAAATGGAGGTGTTCTAAAAGACATGCAATACAAAAAAAGGCCTTCTTATTTGGCCCACTGTTCATAAATTAACCCATTACTAACATATGACATAATGGTACGTTGTGTGCTGGCTACCTGAAATGAGCCCACATCTTTGTCGACAGATGATGGCTGTAGTTTTCAGCCATCATTTGCCTCTAACAGCCACAAGTGGAACGTAGTTCTGCCTGCAACTGATAACCTGTTAAATGCCGCTGTCATTCAGCAAAAGAAGCAGCATTTACAGCGTGCAGTCAGGGCAGTACACTGTCCTAAACCCCCATCATTATTGCAATGTATTGCCATGACAGCCAAGGTACTGCTGAAGACCTTATGTCTATCATGATGGTAAATCTATTAAAATCTGTGGCTGGTGTTTATTTGAGATTATGATACTTTCCTGTACACAGCAATAAAGTGATCAATCGTAAGTTCAAGTCCCCTAAGTGGGCTATAACATACAGTAGAAAGATTTTTTAAAAAGTGCTTTATGCAATATGAAAAAAAGTATTGATATAAAAATAAAGGAATAAACTAAATAAAAATACACATACACTGACCAGCAGAGGGTAAGAATATATTGAACTTTTGATTTCAGGCTCCATATCTCAACATCCACTACAACTTTGAGTGTGAGATTACCTTAATTTCATAGACATATATATATATAATAAACTCGTCGCTCAAGAAAGAATATGGTGAATTTATTGATCTTTTTTCATTGATGAAAATCTGCAATTTTATAGCAAACTGACATTTCAGTCAACAGACCTTCATCAGAAATTTGCTGTGTTATAAGCAGAGAAATACGGATATCAAAGCCGAAAGGTATCTAGCTATTAGAGACAATAAGTCTGAAAAGCAAATGCTCGTGGATAGGAGGGTCAAAAGATCCTGGAAAAGAGAGTATAGTGACAGGATCACTTGTGGAATGAATGCAGCATTCTAACTATAACACATTATGGCATAAATATGGTTTGCACAATAATTTGTCACTTGTTCACACTGAATCATGATGAAAAATACCCGTCAGTGACTTAAGATGTGACGGTTTCATTGGCTGCAACCCTTGATGCAAGTCACTGCTTAGAGCGGAGTCCATCAGGATCCACTTGATTAAAGAAACGTTAATTTTCTTTTTTTTTTAAATATCAAGGGGAAAAAATGGTGAAAACACTGAACAAATGAATGGAAAAGTGATTTTATAATAGAAATTTGTAGGACGGTTTTCTCAACGTTTGCAAGGAAACTTTTCAGTTGTTTTTGTAGCAGACCAGCTCCAAAAAACTCCAGGTGCACATAGGCTAAAAAAATGTATAATGTATCCTGAATTATTGCTATGGGTTCTACTGCTCGGGCCCAACTGATGACTAGAATTGGGGCCCCCAAGCATGATTACGACACTTGCTTGCATCAGCCCCATACAAAGTGAATAGAGCGGCTGTTCAAAGATTTCATCCCAGCTCTATCAAAACACCTCAATATGGCAAGTATGGCCCCAACTCTGTCCTCTGTTTATAGGGGTTGTTCCATGAATAATGTACATTATATCTTACAACCACCCAGTATGAGCCAAATGAAATAAAGGCATCCTATATTCAAGTACTCTCTTAAAGGAAACCTGTCACCTGGAACTAAGGCCCTACACTATCACTACCTGTTCCTACACCTTCCTAGCTGCTCCCTATCAATCCCTATCTGTGCTAAAATGGCCCTATAAAAGATTAGAAAAATTAATTCTAACTTACATAAGTCCGTGAGTAAAGGGACTGAGAAGCCGGTGCCAGGCTCCATGTAGCACTCCTCCATGCGGCTGTGCACGCCCCGCTGGGCGGCATTATTGTTTCTTCCTCTCTGCCCCTCTATTTGGAATCTCCCGCCCTCTGGAAGCTTGTCATGCACCGGCGCTATGTCACTTCCAGCCCGGTGCATTATGGGGCCGATCACGTGATCAGCCTCAGTGCATTAAGGGGCCGATCACGCGATCAGCCCGGCTTCAATAAGCGCATTGTGCATAATGCACTGATGCTGATCACGTAATCGGCCCCATAATGCACCGGGCCGGAAGTGACGTAGCACCGGTGCATGACAAGCTTCCAGAGGGCGGGAGATTCCAAATACAGGGGCAGAGAGGAAGAAACAATAACGCCGCCCAGCGGGGCGTGCACAGCCGCATGCAGGAGTGCTACATGGAGCCTGGCACTGCCTTCTCAGTCCCCTTACTCACGGACTTATGTAAGTTAGATTTCATTTTTCTAATCTTTTATAGGGCCATTTTAGCACAGATAGGGATAGATAGGGAGAAGCTAGGAAGGTGTAGGGACAGGTAGTGATAGTGTAGGGGCTTAATTCCAGGTGACAGGTTTCCTTTAAGGATATCTCTTGAAGAAAACCTTCCAGTCCTAACAAACCACACCACCAGGAAGAGAAATCCCTGTCTAGAAGAGAACACCTACTGAGAGCAACTGTCGTAAAAATCCTAATTGGCCAAAATGTGTTGACATTCAAAGGTTTCGCTCTTGTTTTGAACTTTAATGAAAGAATCTTGTTTGCATTCAAAAGGAGTGTGCAATTGTATTTATTCTACATGATGTCCATTTTAATCATTAGATCTTGGAATAATACGTTTTACATTTGGATGTGTTTTAAAAAAGTGTCCCTGTACTAAGATAATCTTACATATTTATTCATGCCATGTAATTTCTGTATACTTTTCCTTCCTCCCTGGCCAGGAGATAAGGTATGATCAGACCATGTCCCTGTACAGTCAGACATGGCCATTACACAGTACAATGTAGGGACATTTATACAGATGCATCTCAATGAATTAGAATAACATCAAAAAGTTCATTTTTTTCAGCGATTCAATAGAAAATGTGAAATGCATATATTGTATAAGGGCATTACAAACAGACTGATCTATTTAAAGTGTTTATTTCTGTAAATATTGATGATTATGGCAGTCAATGAAAACCCAAAGGTCCTTAACTCAGAAAATTAATGTAGGCAGGATGAAGGGTTTAAATTCCAAAAGACATCAAAGTGTGAATATAATATTGATTTATTAGTCAACGCGTTTCAGGGCTCCCTGAAACGCCCTCAATCATGACAATATGATATTGATTTGACCTGAGGAAGAGGCGAGAGAGTCTTGAAATGTGTTGATTAATAAATCAATATTATATTCACCCTTTGATGTCTCGTGCAATACGGCAGCACAGTTTTTAACTCATTATCCACCCTACCATATATGCACCATGATGGAGACTGCAGCAGCCATGATCTGCTTTTATAGTGGTTGTGACTCTCACAACCACACAAGGTGAAGCCTCTGATACCTATTTAGGTAATATTTTATTTCTCAGACCCTTCATCCTCCCTACTTTAATTTTCTAAGATAATGAAATTTGGGATTTCATTGACTGTAAGGCGTAATCATCAATATTAACAGAAATAAACACTTTCACTCTGTTTCTAATAATTCTATATATTATATGCATTCCACTTTATGTATTGGATTACTGAAATAAATTAACTTTTTAATAATATTCTGATTCATTAAGATTCACCGGTATAACATTATCTCCTCACTGGGACATTTTTCAAACACATGCAGTTGTGGAAATTACTATTATTCCAAGATCTATTGATTAAAATGAGCTTTAAAATTAACTTTGTTCATGGGAAAACCCCTTTAAATGATCAAAGAAATCCTTTCAATGGGGTTCCCGACAATTACTGTATATGCTTATCATCTAACATAGTAACATAGTAACATAGTTTTTAAGGTTGAAGGAAGACTTTAAGTCCATCTAGTTCAACCCATAGCCTAACATGTTGATCCAGAGGAAGGCAAAAAAAAACCATGTGGCAACACTAAGCTCCACATTGGGGGAAAAAATTCCTTCCTGACTCCAGATACGGCAATCAGACTAATTCCCTGGATCAATGCCCTATCAAAGAATCTAGTATGTATAACTGATAATATTATAGTTTTCAAGAAAGGCATCCAGGCCCTTCTTAAATGTTAGTAGTGACTCACTCATTACAACATCATGTGGCAGAGAGTTCCATAATCTCACTGCTCTTACAGTAAAGAATCCGCGTCTGTGATTATGATTAAACCTTCTTTCCTCCAGACGTAGAGGATGCCCCCTTGTCCCCGTCTCAGGCCTAAGAGTAAAGATATCATTAGAAAGTTCTCTGTACTGTCCCCTCTTATATTTATACATTATTATGAGATCAGCCCTAAGCCTTCATTTTTCCAAGCTAAATACCCCCAAGTTTAATAACCTGTCTTGGCAGAGCAGACCCCTCAGTCCTCTAATAACCTTGGTCGCTCTTCTCTGGATCAGTTCTAGTTCAGCTATGTCTTATACACCGGAGACCAGAATTGTACACAGTATTCTAAGTGTGGTCGCACTAGTGACTTGTATAGAGGTAAAATTATGTTCTCCTCATGAGCATCTATGCCTCTTTTAATGCATCCCATTATTTTATTTGCTTTTGAAGCAGCTGCCAGATACTGAGCACTAAATGTGAGTTTATCATCTACCCATACACCCAGGTCTTTTTCAGTGACAGTTTTGCCCAGTGTTTTACAATTAAGCACATAATTATACTTTTTATTTCCTCTGCCCAAGTGCATGACCTTACATTTATCCCCATTAAAGCTCATTTGCTATTTATCAGCCCAAGCTTCTAGTTTACATAAATCCTCCTGTAATATAAAATTCTACCTGAGGAAGACTGCTGTGTCAGTGGAAACGCGTTGTGGCTGTGAAGGAGAAAAATAAAAAGCAAAGTTTTATCTATAATTCACCCTGCCTGCCTTTCCTGAGCGCTCCACAGACTGCTTTGCATTAATCATATGTTCCAGTTTCTCCTTTGGAGGATCAGCAGCAGGAGCAGCTTGGAAGGCACATCAACAAAAGGACCTGTGTGGTGTGAGGTGAAGGCCTGGAACTACAGGACCTTTCCTGTCTTAGTGGTCACGTGTTCAGAGCTGGGGCCAGAGGAAGCAGCTCACAGGCAGCAGCACACAGAGATTCCAGGGAGAGCGATTAAGCTCCACACTTCAAGTGATTTACCAGGGCTGTGCAGGGCAGTGCACAGCCCTCCAAGGTGAGCAGCTTTTTTACTAGTTAGGGAAAGAAATTGTTTATACAGGTGCACCCATTGCGCATCCTTTTCTGTTTATTTACATAATGTAATATAAAATTGTCCTCCTCTGTATTGATTACCCTTCAGAGTTTAGTGTCATCTGCAAATGTTGAGATTCTACTCTGTATGCCCCCTACAAGGACATTAATAAATATGTTAGAAAGAAGTGGGCCCAATACTGACCCCACTGTTAACTGTGACCCATTCTGAGTGTGTTCCATCTGTATTATGGATGTGTGGGAAACCCTTTTAAAAGATAATTTTCTTCAACTACAAAAGCCCATATATGAAATATTAACTAGCATTATATGTTTTCTGCATTTATGAATTATGTGAGTGCCACGAGGTTTTGCCATGAAGGATTATGTAGATACCAAAGACACATTGTGCAAATTGGATGACAATTTACAGTACAGGAATAGTATTCCTTCTATAGAAAATTGTACAAGCCATTTCCTCTGACAAGTTTGAAGAGCTCTACTTTTCGTTAAATAGAAAACAAAGACTTTGCAGAAAGAAAGTTAATTTAAGAACATAAGCCAGAAGACAGCATGATGTCCAATATAGGAAGAGCGTCGTAATAAACAAACTCAAACAGAATGTATTCTAAATAGAAAAGTGTGCCGCAAATGTTCAGGAATGAAATCTGGTAGTTATTGTATAAAAATCCCTTAAGCCTCATGCCCAGTGTACGTCTGCAGCGAAGAAAGCAAAACAGGATATCGGGATTCAGTGCTAGAGGGATACAATACTAAAGCAAATGAAAAGAGGTTCAGAATAAAGAAGAGGTTATATGTTTCCTAGAATACACCACAGGTCTGGTCACCAAACCTTAAAGAGAATATAAATGCACTTTAGGGGGTATAGTACAGAGCAAGAAGAGTAATAACAGGTCTAAAAGATAAAGGATATATTGAAGAAATCTCACTGGTTTATTGCAGAAATGAAAATGTGGTTATCTACCTGGAGTTTTCAAAATTATGATGTGAATTGACAAAGCATTTCCACAGAAACCTGGAGAGCTCGCAAACACCAATAAAGCCAAGGGAAGGGAGAAATCAGGACAATGTAATTGTCGGATCCATTCCACAACAAAACAGGAAGGGTGATTTAACTATATACACCATTGTTCACTCAACAACACTAATTGTAAAGGCTAGAAGTCCCCCATGTCCCACGTTGGAGCAGGTTACATTGTGATCCCCTTCTTTCAATTATTTTGTGTGACTTGCCCTATACATTACATACTATTTAATAAGGAGAAGCCTACATGTGGAGTGTTACTTACAGCAGAGAGCAATATGTGTAAAGAATATGTTTACGAGCCCAAATATCACTAGTATGTACTCTATGTCCTTGTTAGATATGATCCATCTATCTAATCCTCAGTAGGGAATTAAAATGTAACAGAATTGGATCCTTTGAAATTTTCCATATGCTCAAAAGCAATTGGGCAATGCCAGGGATAGGAAGATGGCAGTCTCCAAATGTGGTGTTATAATATTATAGGCACTTGAAGCTTTTCAAACTTAATGCTCTGTGGAACAGAAAGTCCTATAAGTTGTAACTAGAAGAAACCCGGGCACTCCAAATGCTGATGAAAATAGATGAATAGAGTTCATTTATCAGCTTATGAATTTCAAAGGTATAAATGGGCCAACATTGGGTCCATCTGAACTTCACGGCCTATAAACGTATATATTACCAGAAATTATTGTCTAATTGACAACTGATGATCACATATGCATTTACAAAACATGATAGAGGCAGTCCCCAACTTACGAATTTCTGACTTACGTACGACCCCTAGTTAGTTGGATGTTAAAAAACCCCACAAACCTCTCCAGACACCACTTGGTCCTATTCTTTCCTGTGTAATGTGCCACCTCTTCACTATAGGCCAAGGTTCCTTACCGTGTCAAAGCAAAGAGATGACTGCGCATCATAAGTCATCGCAACTTTATGATGTGCAGTAAGCTCCAGCCGGTGGCTGGAAGCCCTGGCCATAGTGAAGAGGCCAGAGATGCGGTGAGCTTGACAATAGAAAAAAGTGGTCTGGGAGGCGAGGTGAGAATTGTTTAAAAAAAAAATAATACTCTCCTCTCTGCCTGTCCACCTGCTCTACTGTCACATTCCATATCTCCAAGACTACCGCAACCAGGCCCCAGAGGTTACCCTGTGTGATTAGGCTGCAGCATTGACGTTGTGACCTTTGTACGTGCATGAACCTTCATGGCCTGGACTTATCCGGAATTCCTGTTCTATAGTTAAGAGACAGAGGTGCAGTTCACGAAGGTGGACATAACAGGACTGGATGTCGGGCAGCATATAATGGGGTATTCAGAGTGGTCAGGAGTGAGGTATTGGATTTTTAGAAAAGCAAAATGATCCAGCCTCCAGTCTACTGTTGTTCAATTAAATCTTGTAATTTATTGGAAAACTTGCATAGAAATTGTGTCACAAACTCCACATGAAGTCTATAAAAACATGACTACAAGGATATAATGTGAGCCCTGCACAGTGTTTTTCAGAAATTGTAGCATTAAACTACAAACTCTTCATACAGATCCTACTGTCTAATGGTTTTTTTAACCTCATCAAAATTTTGCTTTAATATTTGTTTTTCAAAGTGCCTCTTGCTGCAACTTTTTTCTTTAGCGCATGTTTAAAAAAAATATTAAAATAGCGCTTTTTACATATTAGTGATTTTTCTTGTAGGCAACAAACAGGACCAGTTTCTTGATTGTTTTTGATTATTAGAGTATCGATCAGCAGGACAGTTTTAACAATCAATTTGGTCAGAGTTTCATCAGTTTTTTTTCTGATCGAAAAATAACTTTTCCCATCAAAAGTCTGAGAATAATGAATGGAGAGTACACAGATGGCTTCTAATGTCACAGACTCATAGACTTGAAATGGTGATCCACCACTCAGAAAAGCCCCGATGATTTTGTGGGGACCACTCAATCTGAGGAACAAATCTGGAACGTGACCAACACCATAGACTATCAACATTATGAGAGGGTTTGGTGAAAAACATGGATAGCACTCGTAAAATAATACGAGTCATAAAAACGACCTAGACTTTAAAGTAGCCACGTGGAAAGAGGGAACATGGTGGATTAAACTGCTCACTGCCTCCAAATAACAAACGAAGAATGGAATACCACTTGATTTTATTTGTTCTCTACGTGCTTCATGCGCATCCGCACACTTCCTCGGGAGAATAAAATCAATTAATAATAATAAAATTGTTTTCATTCTCCTGAGGAAGTGTGCAAATGCGCATGAAACGTGTAGCGAACAAATAAAATCAAGTGGTACTCCATTCTTCGTCAGTTATTTTTAGGCAGCACAAGCAGTGGCGTAACTACCGCGGTCGCAGCGGTCGCGGGTGCGACCGGGCCCGCCCCCTGGCCCGCCCCCTGGCGGGTGCTGACAGCCGGGCGCCGCGACCGCGATAGCTCCGGTCCTCGCTGCGGACCGCGGGACAGTGGATCAGTGGATCTGCGCATGGCGGCGCGGTGAGTTTGACTGGCAGCGGAGAAACACCGCTAGCACCCCCCCCCGGTCCTCATGTGAGGGGGAGTAGGCTCAAAAATTCCTGACAGCACCCCCTCTTCCCCGATCAACAAATGGGGGGCCCGGGGACTGATCTTGCACCGGGGCCCGGAGCAAGCTAGTTACGCCACTGGGCGCAAGGTTTAATCCACCATGTTCCCTCTTTCCAACGTGACTACCTTAAAGTCTAGGTTGTTCGCTGCAGCCGGATATGTCTTCCTAAGTGTTTGTGGCTCTCACAACCAAGCCAGGTAAGTGCGATTCTTGGCTGCTGGGTTTACCGTCATCCACGGATATGACCCTATTCTGGGCTGTTCTCTTATATAATTAATTCATTATTCCTGTGATCAGTATCCTGAAACAGTTAGTAGATGAGACAGTTTGCATTCTGACCAATCATCATTTACAAACATTAGTTCAGATTGATTCTGGATTTAGAATTTGTGTATAAGATAAATGTATTCTGAGTAAGGCTATGTTCACACTGTGCGTTTTTGATTTGTATTTTGGGCATTTTTCTCACTTTTTTTGAGGCAAAACTGGATCAGCTTTTCAAAAAAAATCAATCAAATAATGGTTCATCTGTTTCTGATCCTTTTTTCTGGTTCATTTTTTTTTCCCATAGACAATGACTTCAGTGGGAAAAGCGGATCAGAAAAACGTCAAAGAAACTGACATACTCCTTCTTTTTGAAGATCACTTTTCAAGGGAACAAATGCAGCAGATCCTCAGTTCCCAGTCGGAACAGCAAAGCTTGAAAACCCATTGACTTTGCTGGGATTCCATTTGAGTGATCTGTTCATTGCATTTTCACTGCAAAAATGGATCAAAAATGAACAGTGTGAACAGTGTGAACAGGGCCTAAGGAGGTTAAACCAATTTCAGAATTACTGTAGGAGTAATTGATTGCACTCCTGCAACTCACATATGCTATTGTCTTTGAGGCCCCAATTACCTTGGAAAAGTATAGCTGAGCGAATTGGTTCTAGTCGAACTTTTAGAAAAAAAAGAATTCAGAAACCTGAATATTTTGTAATTTTGTTTTTATCAAATCCAGAAAAATGGAGGCCAATCATCCCTTTCTGTTAAATTATATAAGGCCTGGAATAGTGTGAAAATGAAAAATATATATTCCAACTGTCACGCATAGACTGCCTTGCAATCCATTAGGGTTGCTGCAGTGTTTAAACAGTTTTTTTCCCTAGTCTATGCTGTGTGCTGCAGCTGTAATTGGAGGAGTGAGTCATAGCAGTTGGGTGGTGGTGAAGGGGTGAGTCTTAGCATTCAGATCTTCACTCCCTCAGCCTTTAAATAGCTTCCCTTCCCTCCAATAGGTGTTGCAGTTAGAGGTCATTTCTTCCTGGTCTCGGTGCTGTGAAGTCGTGCTGTGCTGAGCTGTGTTATTGCTGCCATTGTCTTCTATCGCAGATCCTGGGTTTCCAGGTCCGTGGGTGGAGGTAGTGTTCCTTTGTCTAGGGCTTATCAAGAGCAAAGGGGTGACCCGAACCTCCTCACATTCAGAGGTACCTGCAGGAACAGGGCTAGTCAGGGACCACAAGTCCAGAGCCAGACTAGCTCCCCTTAAAACTCTTGCCCATCTTACCATCTTGCCTTCTGATTCTCTATCTGTTATATCACCCAGTGACATCCATATATCCCTCCATTATTCTGCTATGAAGCCATGCTTCAGTCTGATGCTCTTCTTCTGTCCAGTGTGGTGTCTTCTTCTGATTTCTGGCATCTTCGCAGCTGATTAGGCCCCACATCATTATTACTCGCCAGAGCCGAGAATCATAAGAGTTAGGGGGGTTGCATGGTGGACAGGTGAAGGCTGGGTGAGTCTAAGCTTTTTCTATTATGTTTAACCTATATTTATTATGCTCCAGGGTCAAAGCACTTTTGGTTAACATCAAATAACGTTCAAAGCAAAACAATTTCCTGCCCTAATATGAGATAATCTGCTGCATTCAGATTCTCATCCTTAGTATAGTGTAAAAATAAGAGAAAATATATATATATTTGTATGAATAGAATTTATTAAAAAAAAAAAATCGGTAATTGTGGTAACACTTACCCTGACCCAGTTGCCAGATGAATTAACTATGATGTAAGAAAAAACATATTTTAGCATCTTTTAAATGATAAGCTTAAAGGCCCCGTCAAACCAATGTACGAGCGATCCGATCACCGATCCGACTTGACCTAGATCGCTTGAACGTCGTTGTTTAATCGATAGTGATTTGTCACATGTACAAATATTATGAACGACGCAGCAACAACTCCGCGACAAGCAAACGATATTAGCAGTCATTTGGATGCCTATATTCCTATGTCCTGAATAGGCGAAGTCGTTAACAACATCGTTATCAAGGTGTCACACACGAAGATGCTGCAGGTTGAACGTACGATCATCGACTGATTTATGGTCTGGTTCATAAACCTACGATCAGTCGACTTATCGCTGGTCGTATTGACGTGTCACACGCTACGATGTCGTTACGACGTTTAAACTTCTCAAAACCCGTGACATTTCAACGATATCGTTAACGATATCGTAGTGTGTGACGAGCCTTTAGGCTATGTTCACACTGTGCATTTTTTATCTGTTTTGTCTTGTGCGTTTTTCTCTATTTTTCAGCTGGAAATCTGGATCAGCTTTTCAAAAAACACATCAGAAATGGATCATCCGTTTTGGATCCATTTTTTCTGGTGCGTTTTTTAGCCCATAGACAATGGTTTCAAATTAACATGCTGCAGAGATGTGGAAGTCTGGAAAGCTGCACTGCAGCTAAAAGAACGCAGCAATAGCGAGAAGCACTGAGCATGGGATATCTAGAAATCACATCCACTATGCTTGCACTGTACAACACAACATTTTGGATGCAGCGGCAATACACTCCGTCCAAAATGCCACAATTCTTGACTGTGAGTATGCACACTAAGGCTATGTTCACACACTGCACTTAGCTGTGTTTTTGCAGCATTTTTTTGAGGATCTGTAAAAGGGATGCACTTTTGCAAAAAAGCGCATCACCATTCACACGGTGCGCTTTTCAGGATGTACTTCTTTTGGAGCCCCTTCTACAATGGGAGCAATGGAAAAGCGCATCCTCAAAAGCGCAAAAGTATTGACATGTTCATTCTCTTTGAGGATCCGCTTTCCAGTGAAATTGGATCCTCAAATGGTGCTGCATATCACTGGAATTTGGAGACAAAAATGCTAAATGCGACCAAAAACAACAGTACACTGCAGTAAAAGTATTAAATGCAAGTGCAGTATAAAAAGAGTATAACAAATACAGGGTACTTAGTCCATCCGTTTTTTTGCGCAAAAAAAGTTATTTCAAGCCACGTCACTAACTTCAAAGTGTACCCATCTCTGACGCGGTCCTAACTGTTGTATTAAAAACCTGACTAGTGTGTATACTTACCAGTGAGCAGGAGCCAGCAAGACCTGTGTCTGAAATGGACTGAAGGCGACGAGGCTATATGTGTGCAGGGCCCAGAGAGGGGCGGGAACTCCATCTCTTGCGAAGCAAGAGGCAACTTAATTAGAAACAAATGAGTCCTGCACACAGAGAACAAGTCTGTAGGAACATGTTCACACCGCCATCATATTTGGAGACAAAAATGCTAAATGCGACCAAAAACAACAGTACACTGCAGTAAAAGTATTAAATGCAAGTGCAGTATAAAAAGAGTATAACAAATACAGGGTACTTAGTCCATCCGTTTTTTTTGCGCAAAAAAAGTTATTTCAAGCCACGTCACTAACTTCAAAGTGTACCCATCTCTGACGCGGTCCTAACTGTTGTATTAAAAACCTGACTAGTGTGTATACTTACCAGTGAGCAGGAGCCAGCAAAACCTGTGTCTGAAATGGACTGAAGGCGACGAGGCTATATGTGTGCAGGGCCCAGAGAGGGGCAGGAACTCCATCTCTTGCGAAGCAAGAGGCAACTTAATTAGAAACAAATGAGTCCTGCACACAGAGAACAAGTCTGTAGGAACATGTTCACACCGCCATCATATTTGGAGACAAAAATGCTAAATGCGACCAAAAACAACAGTACACTGCAGTAAAAGTATTAAATGCAAGTGCAGTATAAAAAGAGTATAACAAATACAGGGTACTTAGTCCATCCGTTTTTTTGCGCAAAAAAAGTTATTTCAAGCCACGTCACTAACTTCAAAGTGTACCCATCTCTGATGCGGTCCTAACTGTTGTATTAAAAACCTGACTAGTGTGTATACTTACCAGTGAGCAGGAGCCAGCAAGACCTGTGTCTGAAATGGACTGAAGGCGACGAGGCTATATGTGTGCAGGGCCCAGAGAGGGGCGGGAACTCCATCTCTTGCGAAGCAAGAGGCAACTTAATTAGAAACAAATGAGTCCTGCACACAGAGAACAAGTCTGTAGGAACATGTTCACACCGCCATCATATTTGGAGACAAAAATGCTAAATGCGACCAAAAACAACAGTACACTGCAGTAAAAGTATTAAATGCAAGTGCAGTATAAAAAGAGTATAACAAATACAGGGTACTTAGTCCATCCGTTTTTTTGCGCAAAAAAAGTTATTTCAAGCCACGTCACTAACTTCAAAGTGTACCCATCTCTGACGCGGTCCTAACTGTTGTATTAAAAACCTGACTAGTGTGTATACTTACCAGTGAGCAGGAGCCAGCAAGACCTGTGTCTGAAATGGACTGAAGGCGACGAGGCTATATGTGTGCAGGGCCCAGAGAGGGGCGGGAACTCCATCTCTTGCGAAGCAAGAGGCAACTTAATTAGAAACAAATGAGTCCTGCACACAGAGAACAAGTCTGTAGGAACATGTTCACACCGCCATCATATTTGGAGACAAAAATGCTAAATGCGACCAAAAACAACAGTACACTGCAGTAAAAGTATTAAATGCAAGTGCAGTATAAAAAGAGTATAACAAATACAGGGTACTTAGTCCATCCGTTTTTTTGCGCAAAAAAAGTTATTTCAAGCCACGTCACTAACTTCAAAGTGTACCCATCTCTGACGCGGTCCTAACTGTTGTATTAAAAACCTGACTAGTGTGTATACTTACCAGTGAGCAGGAGCCAGCAAGACCTGTGTCTGAAATGGACTGAAGGCGACGAGGCTATATGTGTGCAGGGCCCAGAGAGGGGCGGGAACTCCATCTCTTGCGAAGCAAGAGGCAACTTAATTAGAAACAAATGAGTCCTGCACACAGAGAACAAGTCTGTAGGAACATGTTCACACCGCCATCATATTTGGAGACAAAAATGCTAAATGCGACCAAAAACAACAGTACACTGCAGTAAAAGTATTAAATGCAAGTGCAGTATAAAAAGAGTATAACAAATACAGGGTACTTAGTCCATCCGTTTTTTTGCGCAAAAAAAGTTATTTCAAGCCACGTCACTAACTTCAAAGTGTACCCATCTCTGACGCGGTCCTAACTGTTGTATTAAAAACCTGACTAGTGTGTATACTTACCAGTGAGCAGGAGCCAGCAAGACCTGTGTCTGAAATGGACTGAAGGTGACGAGGCTATATGTGTGCAGGGCCCAGAGAGGGGCGGGAACTCCATCTCTTGCGAAGCAAGAGGCAACTTAATTAGAAACAAATGAGTCCTGCACACAGAGAACAAGTCTGTAGGAACATGTTCACACCGCCATCATATTTGGAGACAAAAATGCTAAATGCGACCAAAAACAACAGTACACTGCAGTAAAAGTATTAAATGCAAGTGCAGTATAAAAAGAGTATAACAAATACAGGGTACTTAGTCCATCCGTTTTTTTGCGCAAAAAAGTTATTTCAAGCCACGTCACTAACTTCAAAGTGTACCCATCTCTGACGCGGTCCTAACTGTTGTATTAAAAACCTGACTAGTGTGTATACTTACTAGTGAGCAGGAGCCAGCAAGACCTGTGTCTGAAATGGACTGAAGGCGACGAGGCTATATGTGTGCAGGGCCCAGAGAGGGGCAGGAACTCCATCTCTTGCGAAGCAAGAGGCAACTTAATTAGAAACAAATGAGTCCTGCACACAGAGAACAAGTCTGTAGGAACATGTTCACACCGCCATCATATTTGGAGACAAAAATGCTAAATGCGACCAAAAACAACAGTACACTGCAGTAAAAGTATTAAATGCAAGTGCAGTATAAAATATGATGGCGGTGTGGAACATGTTCCTACAGACTTGTTCTCTGTGTGCAGGACTTATATCACTGGAATTACAGATCCTCAAGAAAACACTGCACATACACAGCGTGTGAACGTAGTATTGGACCTCAGCTCCTGAACCATCTCGGCACAGATGCACCCCAGCAATAACGTTCCTGTACACAGTTTGCATTACAAGGTTAATTTTTGCAGTGTACAAACGACAATTTTAAAAAGGATGCATTGGTTCATCACACAGCATTTTGCTTTGTGAAGTTTTTTGTGTTATTGTGATAGTGTAGTTTTTTCAAAATCAGTTGTGCCCTGCGGAAGGGGGTTTTCAATGTATTTCCCTTAAAATCAAACAAAAATTACACAAAGATGCTTGCAAATTTAGGACACTTTTCTGTTTGTGTCTTTTGTTATTCTGATAGCCCGGATTATAGAGTCATTCTGCTTCTCAGAATCGTTATCACTTTATAGCACAACAGTTACTTCAATTACCTTCATTGATCCCTTTGATGTAGAGTAGTGAAGAGCGAGTAGTGAAATATTCGCACTCGCTATACCCGTAACGAGTACTTTATAATACTTACATACTCGTCCGAATAGCGGGTCCAATATTAGTCAATTTTTGATAGGCTCCACCCACACTCATCTGTCCATAAAACGAGCATTGCCGGGACAAAGTGGGAGGGTAGGCTTTTTTGAGTTTCCACTGCATATAGCACCTTGGTGTGCCCCCCAGAGACAGCGTAATATTTAATCTACTCTCACTGGGGTGCCGACTCCTTTTGTGTACTGAAGGGAGTCGGCAATATGTGTCAAATCGTTCACGATCGACACATCACTCACGAGCATCAGCATTACTCACCGAGTAACGAGTATCGCGAATACCGTACTATCCGTGTGAGTAGTGAATAGAAACGATTACACTGGCTCATCACCAAAGAGCAAATAATATCATTTATAACTTACAATCAGATTTACTGAAATGAAATATTACATGTTTAATAGTCACAGATGACAAATCATATTATTTGGGTAAACCATTTCACATTAAAGTTGTACAATGTGATGTAGCTATTCTGATGTTTTGCCACTAGTCTATGCTGTTGGCTTAAATTCTGAATGACGGCTTTCACAGGAATGAATCTGAAATGCAGCACATCCAGGTATCAGAACTTTTTTTTTACCAACAATGAAATCAAAAAGCACACACACTAACACCCAATTATTACAGTAGGCAATGGTTAATCCTAAAGGTTTTTAAAAAAAATAGTTATAAATAAGGCATAAAGTGGCGAAACATACACGTCTGCTAAATTCAAAGTAATGAGAAACATACATACAGCATGTATGAAATTACATGAAATATAAGACTACATTTCTTATTGCATGAGCTAAAATTCTAAAATTTAGCATATTTTTAGCATGATAATATATTAGTTTGTGTAGTACAGTATGTACAGAAACATACAAGACACATATGTAAAATGTCGAAAAAACAGAAACAGAATTTTTTTTAAATCAGGTTTATTTTTATTGAATTAAATTTAGAAAATGATTCATATACAAAGCAAATACAAAAACATAGCTCAAACGACAAAACAGTAATTTTTACATAATGTTGTCCATGTATATTATATTTTTCTGTTTTTTTACACATGTAAAAGTTAAGGAAGATGAGATAGATAATGGATGATACATAGGGCCACGTCACGCACACAGATATTTGTGCAGATATTGTTCGCAGATCTCTGGTTGCAGTGAAATCATGGACACAGTGTTCCATTTATATACAGCCACAAAATGGAACATTGTGTCCATGATTTCACTGCAACCAGAGATCTGCGAACAATATCTGCAGATAGATAGATAGATAGACAGACAGACAGACAGACAGACAGACAGATAGATAGATAGATAGATAGATAATAGATAGATAGATAGATAGATAGAAAAAACTGGAGCAGCACAATTTTTCAAAGCTGAGTGCAAAGCCTCAGACTGCTGGAAGAAGGTTCTTGAGGAACCGAAAGGTTCGGTTGTTATGGGCCAATAAAGAGAAGCATAAACTGCTATATGGAGTGCTGTCCGGTTATTTGGTAAATAGATAGATAGATATCAAAAGCAAAAAACAAGACAGCACTCCAAAATAGATGAAAAACTGTGGATATTTATTGATCCATAGCGACGTTTCAGTAGATTGCTCTACCTTCCTTTTGCTTGATATTGTTGGTGGGTTTGGACACTGCCCCTACAGGTTTAGACAGATAGATAATTGGTTGATAGATAAATAGATGTTAAGGAAGATGAGATTAGATAGATAGATAGATAGATAGATAGATAGATAGATAGATAGATAGATAGATAGATAGATAGATAATGAGAAAAACCTGACAGCCCCTACTGCAACAAGCGAAACGTGAGCAGGTGCAATGCTCTAACACTGGACAATATAAAAGTGAAATTCACAGTGACACTCTGCAAATGCCGACATATATGTTGACCAATAGATGAATGTCCTTCAAGCGCAATATATACACTAAGAACCTTTATCTCATCAAAAGACAAGTAAAGAACATTTTCCAACAGAATTTTTTTTAAAACATTTTTGTCATAGAATTTTAACCTAGATTTTTTTTCCATATGATTAGTACAGACATAGGCAGAGTGCCGCTGTGAATTTCATATAGATAGCTAGATAGAGACAAGACAGACAGATAGGCAGATATTAATAGAATAGATAGATAGATAATAGACAGATAGATAAATAAATAAATGATAGATATTAGATAGATAAATAGATGATAGATGACAGATTTTTTATTATTATTATTATTATTATTATTATTATTATCATTTATTTATACAGCGCCATTAGATTCCATGGTGCTTTACATATGGAAAGGGCAGACGAGGACAAGTACAATATATGGACAATCAAGCCATACAGGTACAGGAGGGGAGAGGACCCTGCCGGTGAGAGCACACAGATAGACAAGATAGATAATAGAAAGTTAGAGTTAAATTAATTAACAAATAAAAGAAAATATTAAGAATACAGTTGTCAGCATTATTTCATATTGTTCTTTTTTTTCATCATTTAAATGTTAAATATTCATATAAAGATTGCATATAGATTACACTTACATAAAGACATATAAAAATAGAAAAGTCATAAAGAAATAACATTTAGTTATCACACACAGCAGATCCCACAGATGATTGTACCTTTCCTTTGTGTTCTGTTCCTTTCTCTCCTGTTCTCAGTTTATATTTCCTTTTTTACACAAATTCTCCCCCAATCTGTGCTGTGTTAGAAGAGTCCTATGGTACTTTACTATCACAAAAAAAGTTCATTGTAAACCTGTGACAATTAAAAAACATGATATTGCCTTTCTTAGAATATATTAATTGTCTGTCTCATAATTTAGTAACAGATTCTGATAAGTAAGGATTAGTGTGGTAGAGGTTTGTTCTGTTTTGATGGAGAGCCATGCTACTTTCATTGCTATTCTTTTTGCTGTACCTTGACTTTGAGAATGAAGAAAAATAATGGGTAAAAAAAAAATAATAATTACATAAAATAAAGCAGATAAATAAAAATATTTACTTAGCGGTGGAACATAATTATAATATTTAATTGGCAGCTGTGGCAATGAGTGAAGATGTCGGATGGAAAACAACTGAGAAACACTATTCCACAACATATCTAGACGGCAGAAAGATAAATTAGGAATTGGCCCAATAAAAATAAACCATTAAGAAAAAAAACGATATTCTCAATGTTTAAATGTGAAAAGCCAAAAATTCATGTCATGTTCAAGTCATTTATTATTATGGGGCATGATTAAATAATCTAGCATTTCCTAAAAATCTACTTATTTAATAATATGCTGAAAGGAGGCAAATAGGTGAAAAGTGAAGGGAACTAGAAAATATATTAAATACATTTTTCGTCAGTTCTAACTCAATGAATAAAAAGTTGTGTTCTTTATGACAACAGAGTTACATATATATATATGTGGTCAAGTTATCCTTGCCCAAATGACACATCATCGTGATAGCAGAAGATCATTTCACTTCAAAGGATGAAGATAACGTTACATGGCACAAGCCATTGCTGGACATCGATTTAGGTGTCAAATTAAACTTTTATGTGCCGTGATATCTCTTTATATTTGGTCCTTATATCATATAATCCTAATGTATTGTTAGTGGAAGGCACAAAACTCCCTTATGCTGGATGCCGATTGCCTTATAAGAGTGGAAAAAATCTTACATGACTCCAAATATGGAGAAATAAATCCTAAATCAAATATAATGACAATATATGTTTCCAATAACGCAGATTACATTCTCCACAAAAATAACATTTTCCACAAAAATTCTCAACATCACATAGAAATGATTTAACTGCCATACGTTTACTAAACAGCTGCATGACCCGCTCTACTATCTCCTACTCTATCCTTACCCATCCCTTATAGAATGTGATCCCTCTTGGGCAGGCTTCTCTCTCCTCACCTACTGTATTCTCATACATTCCCTTGTAGACTGTGATCCCTCGCAGGCAGGGTCCTCTCTCCTCACCTACTGTATCCGCACCCATCCATTGTAGGCTGTTGGACCTTGTGGGCACGGACCTTTCTCCTCACCTACTGTATTCTCACCCATCCCTTGTAGACTGTGAGCATGGTCCTTTCTCCTCACCTACTGTATCCTCACCCTACCTTTGTAAGCAGGGTCCTCTCTCCTCACATACTGCATCCTTACCCATCCTTTGTAGACTGTGTCCTCACGGGCAGGGTCCTCTCACCCACTTTACCCTCACCCACCCCTTGTAGACTGTGAGCCCTTGTGGCCAGGGTCCTCTCTCCTCACATACTGCATCCTTACCCATCCTTTGTAGACTGTAAGGTCTCACGGGCAGGGTCCTCTCATCTACTATACCCCTATTACTATCCCTTGTACACTGTGAGCCCTTGCAGATAGGGTCCTCTCTCCTCCTGTACCTGTGTGTGCCTTGTATTGATGATAAATATTGTACTTGTCCTTGTATGCCCCTTATTTATATGTACAGCGCCATGGAATAAATGGAGCTATAATAATAAATAAATAATAATAATATCTCCTCAACCCATAAAAAATTTTCATATTTCAATGTTTTACTTTGATACACAGTCTTGACTCCTAATTTTTAGTTTCAAAGTACTTTATTGAACGAAGTGTCAGTAAAAATGCATGTAATGAGCAAGTGTGTTCATGGTGCTCGTTATTTGATCGAGCATCAGGGTTCTCTGGCTTGACCTGAAAAATAAATATAACTGAAGTCAATGGAAAACTTGATCATTTTTAAACTTTAGTGTACCGAATGCCCTGAGGCTTGAGTGGTGGCAACCATGCTCGCTCATCACTAATTGCAACTGGTCTACCATGTAGGAGATAAGATAGACTGAATCAGTAACACTGTAAATAGAAGCAAGCGCAGATAGGGTCTTATCATTTTAAACAGATCAGCGGCTTTGAAGCCGTAAGTATCAATGCTCACCTTGTAAATTTGTGTGACACACAACCAGTATAATAAGCAAAATGGCGGCTGCTGCGGACCCACACTTCCACGTGCAATGTGGTCAATAATCCAGAGATTCCTAGGGACAATGTGTTGTTCGTCCTCGCTGCCACAGAAAACAATGTAAGGGAGTGTATATCACACCGATGAAGGAGCATAGCAGGCTCTGAAACGTGTCGGATGGATCCAATAAAGGTGTTATCATTTGAAGCCTTTGATTACGTGTTTTCAGCACGGACCAACACATTGTCCCAAGGAATCTCAAGATAGACTGAATGGCATATATACTATGAATCTTAGGTAAATCTAGTTACATATGTCAAATGAAAATTAAGATTAGAATTCTGAATTTGAAGCATGGTGTGTAGTAGACAATATGAATATAAGGTAAAAAGAAAGTGCAGGAGGGAAGTAGAAGTAGAGCAGAGTGAGAAAATATTGAGAATGAGCAACCCTCAGTCCACTATACCACTGCATGACTAGCCCTACCCTCTCCTAGTGTATCCTCACCCATCCCTTGTAGACTGTGAGCCCTCGCAGGCAGGGTTCTCTCTCTTCACCTTCTGTATGCTCACTCCATCCCTTGTAGACTGTGAACCCTCATGGGCAGGTTCCTCTCTTCTCACCTACTGCATCCTCACCCATCCCTTGTAGACTGTGACCCCTTGGGGCAGAATCCTCTCTCCTCCTATACCTGTGTGTACCTTGTATTGATAATTATTGTACTTGTCTATGTATGCCCTTTTTCACATGTAAAGTGCCACAGAATAAATCCTGTTATAAAAATAATGAATAGTAATAATAATAATAATAGTAATAATAATAATAATAATAAAAAGGAGTAATAATTGTCAAGATGTAACGAGTATTATGATGCCTTGGCCCTGATATTTATTGCACATGATATAAGCCGAGAATATGATATGAAACAAATGAAAAATGTAGCTTTTTGGAAAAAATGAATTTCCCATATTCTACATTTACCTAAATTAAGAAGCTCGATAAAACACACTATTCTGCACTACAATACCGAGCTCCGTTATCTTTGCTTCCATTCGTTATTATGGTCCAGGATCCCTCATACACGGCAGGACTTCTCACTTAAGGCCTTTTTAATTACAGCATCAGCAGCAGCACAAGTTCATTAATAAACCTGAAAGTTTTATATGGGCCACGCTGCAAGAAAAAGTCAGAAAATTATAGATTATAACAAGCGGCTGCAGGAAATAAAAGCCACTGTGAAATGTTGTTATTAACAATGTCATCTTATATGGATTTCATAAATAGAAAAAAACTGAGAACAGAGTAACCATTTTACGCATTCTGGAGGGGATTCTATAACATCATTTATAAACATTGCAGTTCAAATGATTTGATTGGATTATGAAATATTGAAACCGTTCTTTGCGCGAGTTATTTGATGTCTGCCACATCAGGATTTTAGGTGGCGAGTTATGAACAATACACGATGTCATTGATCTTTAAATGTTTACATTTATATGATTTTTTTCTTTTCTTGTATCTACAACTTTGATCCTTATTAATCAAATATGTTATTATTAGATCATCGATCAAGATTCAAAGAATATCGAGCTGTCATATTTTATGGTACATATTGTACAGCTGTTTTAACGTATCAGAGATTTATAAAAGATGATATCAATAAAAATGGGATGATATTCTGCTACGCAAGCCGTGAGTTCATTATTTAGCTACCCTATTTCAGAAGCTAAGATAAGAGGATGAGTAGGAGCATGAGTTGATAAGCATTATAAATGAAATACCCGGCTGAGGGAAGGAGGGCCACAAATACGAGAGACTAAAGTAAAACAAAAAGATGAGCCGGAGTATGAGCTGGTATACATGCAAAGTCTAAAGGCCACGTTACATGTGGCGACATCGCCGCCGATTACATAGGCGACGTAGGGGCATAGCCCCTTTACATGAGGCGACGTAGGGGCGATGTTGGCGCCGCCGGGAGGTGCACACATCGCCCCATGTAACCGGCCGCCGGCGAGCTGACAGGCGAAGGGAGCCACAGGCTCCCATTGTCCTGCATCGTCGCTGGGGTTTGAGAAACCCCAGCGGCGATGCTGCCTGTCAGATCGCCGGTGCGGCGCTGTAGGTGTCGCCCCATGTAAATGGGGGACGGTGACACTGGCGGGGCACCAAAAACGTGCACGCCCCCGCCAGTCGCCGCCAACATCTACAGCGCCGTCGCCTCATGTGACGGTACCTTAATGGTACGATGTGGCTGCGTGTAATTCAGGACTTTCCTTCCTTCAGGGAAGACACAGGAAGGAAAGTCCTGAATTACACGCAGCCACATCGTGGTCTTTTCAAGGCAACAGGCACAATTGTGTCCGATGCCTGCCTGTTCCTACCTTCCTGTGCCGAGTGTAAATGTACCATTAGAGCATGTTCACACTGGTCATGCACCACTCAAAACCTAAGATACATATTATAGGAACACATATCATATTGTAAAAAGCAAGTGCATTTAAATAACATAGGGTGACCTCGCAAACACTTTGTGATCAAAAAAAGCAAAAAACCCTTCACCGGACAAGGTGTGTCCATATGTCAAAATCTTAGTATGTGTAATGGTGGGATGGCTTTACATTTTTTTTTACAACAACAGTGTTTACTAAGTCCCCTACGACTAGGGTCACATTAACGGTAAACAGGGGGTTGCGCTAAAAACATAGGATTTGGTAGCATAAACGTGGTGCTACCACCATATTAGCGCAGCGTTAACGCTGCTAATGTTGCCCTATGGAGCCGTGGCTCCAACGCAGCTATTTGACTGAAATGTTGCGTTATTTCCTAATGCAAGAAAAGAGGCTTTTGAAATCGTCTTTAGTCGCGCTAGGAAAAAGCGTGAGATTTCAAACTCCGGCACTCAGATGTAGTGATGAGCGGTGTTCGATTCGAATTGTTCGCCAATCTCAAATTCAAGCTGTTTTGAGCGGTGTTCGAGTCATTCGACGAATTAGAACAATTAACCTCGAACTGCCGAATTTCAAGCTATGTTTGATAGCGCTTCGATCACCAAAAGCTTAACCCTAACCCAAACCATGTTAATGAATGTGAATATACAGTTTCCGGGTATAATGTGCGGGGGGGGGTGTTGCACCAGTGCTGCAGAAATGATAGCGATCTCCATTTTTTTTTCTCCAAACTGCAGATACAATGGGGCGGTGCAGGCTGTCATCCAATCACACACACACACAGCAAAGTGCATTTTTTGCACACAAGCAGGGTCAGGCATCATTGGCTGTGTAAGTCACATGCCCTAGCCCTATAAGACCCAGCCATTTTCCCCATCGCCACCATTTGCTCATTGCTATAGCTCTGTGTCAGACGGCACTGCTACTGCTGCTGTGAGCAATTGTGTTCTGATTCAGCTAGTGAGCAAATACAAAGGTAGATAGATAGGTTTAGGGAGTAGGGACTGGAGGGAGGGTGCAAATTTTAGGAGTATCAGCCCTTTTGAGGGCTGTTTCATAGGAGTAGGGATTAGGGACTAGGGACTAGTAGTCTAGCAGCCCTTTTTCTGATCTACTTCATAGAAGCAGGGACTAGTTTTAATTTCAGCCCTTTTTAGGGCTAGGTTAGAGCAGTCCCTATTAGTTTTTGCCAGGCAGGCGTGTGCCAGTGCTGTGCAAATGTTTTTCACAGCATCTGGCCACATCTAGCTCTGTGAATCCTTTAGGGCAGGTAGTGTAGCACTGCTGTGAAGAAAGCTACACCACCTGTCTTAAGTAAGCATTTTTTGGCTGCAGCTAGTCCAGGCAATTTGTTCGGGCTAGTACTGTAGCAGTGTCACTTACACAGTGGTATAGCCCACTTGTGAAAGAAGCTACACCGCCTGTGTAGTTGGTAGCAATTTTTACCTGCACCTTGCCCAGGTCTCACTTCAGGTCAAGTAGTAGTGTCACATAAAGAAGTAGTGTAGGCCACTTCTAATACAAACAACTACACCGCCTGTGTAGTTAGTTACTTCTAATTTTTTACTACACCTTGCCCAGGTCTCACTTCAGGTCAAGTAGCAGTGCCACAAAAAGAAGCAGTGTAGGCCACTTCTAATACAAACAACTACACCGCCTGTGTAGTTATTTACTTCTAATTTTTAACTGCACCTTGCATCCTGAGGAAGGTGCGAGGGTTGCACCGAAACGCGTTGGTTTTATGGTGGAATAAAGAAAGAGATGGAGGCAACAATCCATTTGGAGTACATTTATTAAAGCAGCAGCGCAGACTGTGGAAACCATTCCTGTTTGAACTTCATAATCTAAGCGGCTTTTCCACAAACCACCAGTGGTAGACAGAGTTATTCTCACAGTTCTCACTTGTCAACCATGGGACTGTTGAGTCATCATCACTCACACCATACCAGTAACACTGTAGCTGGTGGTGGTAACACCAATTTTGTGGCCTCGTTCCACAATTTTTTTCAGACTATCATTTGCAAGGCCTGAAGACACGAGTAGTCTGACGCATAGTTAATGCCTGGAGCAGATGGTACACAAGTATTTCGAAATTAATATCGATGCCATGACAGGGGAACTGGAGCCTTGCTCAATTTGGGCTTCCAAACTGGAAAAATGGCCTTAGCTCGCCACTCACGCTATTTTGCAACTGTGGGGCAATTGATGCCACTTAAGGCTGTGTGCCCACATAGTGGTTTAGTGACGTTCAAATCGTCGGTAAACCGCTGGAAATTATCAGTTCTGAGCTCTGAAGTCTCCAGCTGTTTTGCGGCGGTTTTCCGGCGGTTTTTGTCAGCGTGTGCACAGCGGTTTTCAGTCGGTTTTTCCAGCGTTTTTTCCGGCGGTTTTCTATGGAGGATTTTTTTCATGGAACCGATCAAAAACCGCTGAAAAGAATTGACATGCTGTATGCTGCTAAACCGCTGGGAAACCGCTCAACCGCGGGCGGATCCGCTCACATAAATCCACTATGTGTGCACAGCGTTTTCTAAATTACATAGGGTTACATGTAAGTCCTAAAGCTGCTAAGGATTTACATAAATTTAAATAAAACCTATGCTAAACCGCCGGCGGTTTTCGCTGCTAAACCGACGTAAAACCACTATGTGGGCACACACCCTAAGTGGTGTCTGTGCCCAAATGTTTTGAAAAAATGGAGATTCTTCTTGTAGTTCCCTAAATGTGACACAATACTCATCGTCTGCATAAGGCCTTACAGATAGTGAGGAAAAACATCACCAAATACTCCTCGTCTGAACATGGCATTACAGATACTGAAGTAAAACTCACCAAGTACTCCTCGTCTGAACATGGCCTTACAGATACTGAAGTAAAAATCACCAAATACTAATCGTCTGAACGTGGCCTTAAGGTACCTTCACACACAGCAATTTTGCTAGGCAATTTCACTGGCAATTTGCTGGTTGCAGTGAAATCGTGGACACATTGTTCCATTTGTACACAGCAACAAAATAGAACAATGTGTCCATGATTTCACCTAAAACAGCAAATTGCCAGTGAAATTGCCTGGCGAAATTGCTGTGTGTGAAGGTACCTTTACAGATACTGAAGTTAAGCTCACAAAATACTTATCGTCTGAACGTGGCCTGATGGTGGGTTTACACACACCAATTTATCTGTTCAATATCTGAACCAATCTCTGGTTGCAGTGAAATCATGGATACATTGCTCCATGTTGTACACAGCCACAAAATGGAGCAATGTATCCATGATTTCACTGCAACCAGAGATTGGTTCAGATATTGAACAGATAAATTGGTGTGTGTAAACCCACCATTACAGATACTGAAGTAAAACTCACCAAGTACTCCTCGTCTGAACATGGCTTTACAGATGCTGAAGTTAAGCTCACAAAATACTCATCGTCTGAATGTGGCCTTACAGATACTGAAGTAAAACTCACCAAGTTCTTCTCGTCTGAACATGGCCTTACAGATACTGAAGTAAAACTCACCAAGTACTCCTCGTCTGAACATGGCCTTAAAGATACTGAAGTAAAACTCACCAAATACTCATCGTCTGAACGTAGCCTTACAGATAGTGAGGAAAAACATCACCAAATGCTCATCGTCTGAACGTGGCCTTACAGACACTAAAGTTAAGCTCACAAAATAATCATCGTCTGAGCGTGGCCTTACAGATACTGAAGTAAAACTCACCAAGTTCTCTGCGTCTGAGCATGGCCTTAAGCGGCCGTCACACACACAGATATCGCTAGCGATATTGTAAGTGATCACGTGCACGCGCAATCGCTTACAATATCGCTCACATCGCTGGTGAGATGTCACACAGACAGACTCACAAGTGATGTGGATCCGCGATCTCGCTGGTAACTATGGTACACATCGGGTAACTAGGCGCCGCGCGTCGCTTAGTAACCCGACGTGTACCATAGTTACCATCTCCCAGCATAGGCTCTGCCGCTGGGAGATCGTTCATCGTGGTGTCATACACCACGATGAAGCAGATCGCTAAATCGTAAATCGCTAGATCTGAGGTCCGGACCTCAGATCTCGATTTTGCGATTTGATCAGATCTCGCTCGTCGTATCTTGCCGTCACACGCACAGACATCGCTTACGCGATGTTTAATCTGCCACGTTCAAGCGATATCTTGCGCGATATCTGTGCGTGTGACGGCCGCTTTACAGATACTGAAGTAAAACTCACCAAATACTCATAGTCTGAACGTGACCTTACAGATAGTGATGAAAAACATCACCAAATACTCCTTGTCTGAACATGGCCTTATAGATACTGAAGTAAAACTCACCAAATACACCTCGTCTGAACATGGCCTTACAGATACTGAAGTAAATCTCACCAAGTACTCCTCATCTGAACATGGCCTTACAGATACTGAAGTAAATCTCACCAAGTACTCCTCGTCTGAACATGGCCTTACAGATACTGAAGTAAAACTCACCTAATACTCATCGTCTGAACGTGGCCTTACAGATAATGAGGAAAAACATCACCAAATACTCATCGTCTGAACATGGCCTTACAGATACTGAAGTAAATCTCACCAAGTACTCCTCATCTGAACATGGCCTTACAGTTACTGAAGTAAAACTCACCAAGTACTCCTTGTCTGAACGTGGCCTTAGGGTACCTTTACACACGGCAACTTTTCTAGGAATTTCACTGGCAACTTACTGGTTGCAGTGAAATCATGGAGACATTTTTCTATCTTGTTGCTGTGTACAAATGGAACAATGTGTCCATGATTTCACTGCAACCAGTAAGTTGCCAGTGAAATTCCTAGAAAAGTTGCCGCGTGTAAAGGTACCATTACAGATACTGAAGCTAAGCTCACAAAATACTCATCATCTGATAGTGGCCTTACAGATTCTGAAGTAAAAGTCATTAAAGGGTGAAAGGTTGAAGGGGTTAAAACTTAACCTTTATTTGTCATCTCATAAAAATGACTATAGAGTCAATAAAAATATAAAAACTACAAATAGTGCAAGATAGCACTGTGACTGTCACCAGTGTCAGTGATATAAAACTATCCCTGTATAGTCACAGGGTCATAGTGTATAGGGTTACCAACCTCGCACCTTTTATTTAACAGTACCAGAAGTATACCCCTATATCTCTCACTGCCTAGATCAAGGTCCCACTATCTCTTGTGGTCCTTAGGTGAAAGAGATATATGTAACGAGAGCATAGTAAACCCACACTTCTCAAATTAGAAAGGTCTCACCGGGTTGTCTCTTGTCGTTACCACTTGAGTCTTCCCAACTCCATATGGTCCTGTGGCTTTTTCGACCAACGGGTTGCCGACTTAACAGTTGTTCATTTTATATATGCCACCACGTCCTTCCTCCCGACGCGTTTCGTGTCAAACTCTCATCAGGGGAGTCATGGTTTTCTGGAAGCAGGGACCGCTACACCGCTGCAGATCCCCTTGTGGTCTATGGCAAAGTTTTGATGCCCAGTCTAGCTGTGCATGGCATCTGTGGTTTGAACAACTGAAGTAAAACTCACCAAATACTCATCGTCTGAACGTAGCCTTACAGATAGTGAGGAAAAACATCACCAAATACTCATCGTCTGAACGTGGCCTTACAGATACTGAAGTTTAGCTCACAAAATACTCATCGTCTGAACATGGCCTTACAGATACTGAAGTTAAACTCACCAAATACTCATCGTTTGTGTGACGACCATCCGCTGTGAGGCCGAGCTGCTGGTAAGGCAGCACCCCGAGAAACCCCAAGACCCTTAAACCCTATACAGGGATCTGGAGTTACAGCGGAGCCCAGGGGGTAGCTGCCTATATGAGCAACAGAGCAGGGAGGTCGCCAGGGAAAAATCAAGACCCAAAAAACGAAGTTAGAAGTCCGAGTCAAAACCAAGAGGGCAGCGAAAGTGCAAAATCATCAGGCAGTAGCAGAGTTAAAAATCCAGGCAAAGGTCAAGGGCAAAAATCAAGAGGGCAGCTGAGGTACAAAATCAATAGGCAGAGGCAGAGTCAGAAATCCAGGCAAGGTCAGACACAAAACTAAACGCACACTATCACTGGGGAACCAAAATTATATCTGGCGGCCTGCAAGCCAGGCTCCAATGTATTTGAAGGGCGCGGTTACCTCCCATAGGCTGGAGCTCACAGCCTGATGATCTCATCTGGACTGCCCCTAGAACCAGGCCAGATGGTGATGCACGACTGGCTCCGCCCACCCCACTTCTGACAGAAGAACGAAGGCTGCGCCTAACAGACACCTCTGCAGGGCCCGCTCCTCTGCTACCAACACCACCCAAAGGAGAAACATGGCGGCGCTCAGCGACAGAGGTAGACGTCGCAGGAGTAGGTCCATATGAGGACAAGGCCCTCCTATCACCGGCGCCATCAGCCGAAGGAAACCGGCTCCTCCCAGTGGCCGAGGCAGGAACACCAGCCACCGAGTCCAATGGCGATGTGACAGTTTGAACGTGGCCTTACAGATACTGAAGTAAAACTCACCAAATACTCATCGTCTGAACATGGTCTTACAGATACTGAAGTAAAACTCACAAAATACTCATCATCTGCATGATGCCTTACAAATACTGGAGTAAAAACAGATTTTAGAGAGCCATGACATGCCTATATCTGTGTCTCCTCCTTTTACTTGTCCATCTCTTTTCTTTTCCCATTTTTATATGTACTTGTCACTTTTCCATGTGTTTGTTGTGTGTTTAGAGTAGTTTGTCACCTTTTGGACACCTTAGAAGGTGTTTTCTATGTGTTTGTATGTGTTTGTGTCTGCCTGCCATTGTTTTCAATGGGGTTTGACAGTGTTCGACGAACATTCAACGAACAATCGACGAACACACATCAAATTCGACGAATCGAATCCCATTCGAACACTGGGATGGTGGCTCATCTCTACTCAGATGCAGGCGTTTGATCCGTGCTGGGGCCGCGTCTCCATAGGTAAGCATTGGCAGCGCTGATGCCACTTTACCATAGCGGTAACAAGGCTTCAGGAGCTGCTAAAACCTATGTTTTTAGTGCGAGATCCCCCTGTTAATATTAATATGATCCTAGCCTATGTTATTTATATGCACTCGCTATTTACTTATCTATTTACAGCAGGGAATTTGTTCACATAGTTTTTATCTTAGGTTTTGACTATTTTGAAAACTGTATTGAAGATTTAGTACATGGATGAGGCAGGCAAAGAGTTCACATTTAATGAGTATTGTCATCTATACAAAGTTGCATTGTGATGTTCCATGATTGAACACCTTGATTCTCTGTACAATACATAGATGTGGCCCAACAGATGGAAAAATAGTTCCACTTGGTTATATACCACTTATACACCTCCTGACCAACTCGTGCCTTCTACTTCTATATAAAACCTATTATGGTCTCCTTCCAACATGGTTTTAGTTGGTGTCCGAGATGCCAAATCAACTCAATTTTCCAAAATTTCTACTTTGCATGAATCTGGAAAAATGATGGCCATTCGCCATCAATTTTTGTAGATTCACATTGATAAAAATAAAATAAAAAAAAACAATTTAAAAACAACCATAATTCATCACCTATCCCTAATACTGCAGCTCCACAAAGATACTCTTTTTGCTACCTAGGCCCAACCTCCACTCCAGCATTGGTCTCCTTACTCTTTGGTGAGAACTCCAGTGCATGGCTGTGTGAATAAAGGCATGTTTGACCATCATAATGTCAGAACATGCATCAAGGGCTAGCTGTTGCTGGACAGACATATGAACAGTGAGGAGATTGAAAATGGAGTGGACCCGGGGTTTAGGACTTACAAGGAGCTGTGGCAGCAGGAACCAATGAGACGTTAGAAGAATATGATTTTTGTAATTGCTTTTTAACTTCTTCTTAGTCTTCTATGTAACATGCTTCAATGGTTCAGAGACATGGTTAATACTTTTTAATTGCTGGTTTTACTAATCTGAGCAAATTTTGAGCAAATCTGCTGAATTCAATTTCTAGCAGATTTACTGAATTGAAGATGGTGCCTTTAAAAAAATACACCAAATAACTCCTAGGGCTAGGGTCACACTTTAAACCTTAATTGCGTTCACTGCATCCAGATCCGATTCGGTGAACGCAATTGTCATCATACCTTCAGCAATCCGGGAACCGGATTGCTGAAGTCGCAATCCGGTGACCGGATTGCTCAGGATGTGTAATTCTGAGCAATCCGGTTACCGAATAGTTTGCTCATCCCTGCTGCCGCAGGGATGAGGAAACTGTTCTATGTATATTAAAACGATTAATTTAATAAATAAATGTTTGATTAATGTCTCTAGGGGGGTGCCTAGTCCCCCTAGAGACCTTACACCTACTCAGCTGGGTTTATCCTGCTATAATCTGTAATGTACAAAAGCGCCAGGCTCCTTAGAGCTGCGCGCATGACCCCACAAACTGAACCCCCCATGTCAGTATACCTGTCCCTGCACCCCCTCTTATCTTTTTTAGCTATCCCTTTTGCTGAAGAGAACCATGTATTAAAGTAGAGAATACAGGTTATATTTACGTCCTGTGTGAGTTTCTCTTACTGTAAATGTCCAAAGGCAAGTGTCAGGCAGGGCACACTGGTGCGAGTCCCCCGCACCTAACTCGCACTGCGAGTCAGAAGCGAGTGCAATCGGAGCATGCTGACGCGCGTGAGGGCAATGCAAGTGTATGGGGGCGAGAAAATCTCGCCCCAATACTGCACACAGTGCGAGTGTGCAGGCAAAAACGCTTTAAACTCGCCTGTCAAAGCCGGCAAGTTTAAAATTTCCCGCTTTGTGGGTACAGTAAGCTATCATCTTGTACCACTGTGACAGCAGCGGTACAAGATGTTTAGCTAAGACAATGATGATTGTAGTTAAATAATGTATTCTGGGGTTATTTTAGTGATTAACCCCATCAGCATCCTCTGCGCCGCATGTGTGCGCAGTGGATGCTGAAGTGGCTCTAAACCCAGTTATGAAGGGGTTAATATGCAGCTGGTGTAGTGGCACCATGTATGTGGAGAGTGTCCTCAGAGAAAAAGCCGGCTTATGTTACTGTCTATGGGGAGCTGTGGCTTCAGCACCATGAGAAGGGACAGCTCCCCATAGACAGTAACATAAGCCGGCTTTTTCTCTGAATTTATAAACCCGACAGTTCTTTTAAACCAATATACATAAAAATTAACCCTTTCACACACATGGTGTAATGACACCATGTCTGCAGAGAGTGAGGACAATCTCCACATACATGGTGTCACTACACCAGCTGCATATTAACCCCTTCAGCACTGGGTTTAGAGCCTCAGCATCCTCTGCGCACACATGCGGTGCAGAGGATGCTGATGGGGTTAATCAGTAAAATAACCCCAGAATACATTATTTAACTACAATCATCATTGTCTTAGCTAAACATCTTGTACCGCTGCTGTCACAGCGGTACAAGATGATAGCTTACTGTACTCACAAATCGGGTAATTTTAAACTTGCCGGCTTTGACAGCCGCAGAGTTTCTTTTCCCAACAAATGCTGTCTGCGGTCCTTCAGGATACGGTACGAGATCTTGAACGATATCGCTCAAACGTCACGGGTTTGGAGACATTCAAGCGACTTCATTACTACTTCGTTGCATGTGACACCAAGATTCATTTACGATAAATCGTTGGATAGTTGATCGCAGATTTGAGAACATGTTCTCAAATCAAACGATCCTCCATCAGCCAAACTGCTGCATCGTTCTCTGTGACACCGCGATAACGATGTCGTTAACGACTTCCCCTATTGACAACAGTGAACAAGTATCGTTCGCTGTTTTGTGCTCTAAACGATGTCCTAACGACCGCACACCCACAAGATCGTTAGTGATATCTTTTCAACATTGAAACATGTAACGGTATCTTAAGTCATATTGAAAGGCGCATTATAGAGTTAGTTATGACATTTAGGATTGCTACTTCCACTAGAGTTCATCTACTTCCTCACTGAAGAGACTATTTGCTTGTTTCCCAGAGGAGCATTGTATCTAAAAGTCTCCTCACTGCTTGTATGCAGCATTAATCTTCATAAGGAGAGTAGCTATTCCCTTAGACTAAGGAACAAGTAACACAGAACGGAAATTAGTACCTTCAATATGGCAAACGTTCCAAAACAAACCCCAAGGAGTCAGGCCAAATAAATTGCAATTAATTATTTATTTAAAACACCATGTAAAATGACAATATATGGGTCACCGCGGTCACAGTAAGGTAAATGGGACCCATGGCTTTATATGTTTATTGTGTCATCCTCATTAGGTATATAGTGTACTCATATTGGGGCACTGTTGTTTGACTATTTTGGTTATACCTGAGGATTGTGTACTATTGTGATTGAACTGTGTCATGTTTTCCTCCTTCTGTGTACCATCATATATATTGTCATTTTACATGGTGTTTTAAATAAATAATTAATTGCAATTTATTTGGCCTGACTCCTTGGGGTTTGTTTTGGAAAGTTTATTGATTTTGGAGGGCCTTTTTACCCTGTATTAGGTGGTTTGAATATCCTTCAATATGGCAGCCAACAAGAAAGTTTTTCGAATTAACAGGGAAGATTTTAACATTTAAAATATATATACTCTATAAAAAAGCAATTTCTCTTCCACCCACATATTAAATTATATATAGATATTAAATTAATGAAGCTAAATGAGATACATTCAGTTTACAGCAAAATAGTTTGTCACATGTCATGATGATGGCATTGAACGTGTTGTTCTTTGACCAACGTGAAATCCAGCTAAGAAGGATGAGAAGTCATTCTTTTTGTCAGATAATTGTTGCTTTGGGCAATTCCAACAATAGCATATTATCTCATAGGATACGACATAGAAACACATTTCGATGGGAAAAGAGATTGTACAATTCGTAACTTGCCATTTAACAATTGGGTTTGGTAAATCAACAAGAGAAAATATTTTCAGATCTCCCACTAAGCTTCTATATAAAGGAATCATCCATATTTTGATTTTATGAATTAAAAAAAAATTACCAAAAACACGGCTTGCATAACATAGAATTGTGGCTTAGTTAAAGGGCATTAGTGGTAAAACTGTTACTCTATTAATCGTTTTAAACTCCATAAAATGAACAAAATACATTCTCTGTTTCCAGTAGAAACGGGATCATATGCATCTTAAAAGGGTGCCATTATCTCCATGGGTTTCTTCACTTGAAGTTAAAAATCTAAAAATGGTTTTCATTCATTTCTCATTAATATGCAAAATAATTCAAATTAGATTGTAATTAACCATCTACTCAGTAGAAAACCTTTTCATGATAATTTATGATAAACTGAGTTGCAGCTTTGATTGAGATTGATTCTTGGTGTTGAGAAGCTGTCATGAAATAAAAAAAGCACCTGAAAAAAAATTGATTTTTAAACACCTTACTTGCTTGGCCAAATATTAATTGCATTCACAGGGCAATGCATTTTGAACTCACGGACTATAAATGCACACGACACTGAAATTAGAAATGGTACAGATCTGTTTGTTATGCTAATATTATATATTGCTTTTTCTTTATACTACCAACTGGAAGCGTCTCATATTTTGTGTTGCGGTTTAGAGTCTGTTGTCGAAAGATAGTTCAGGCAAAATGAAACATTGGGTGCAAATATAAATGAGGCTAATTAGTGTCTTCTGCAAATTGCACATAGTTGGTTTTATGGTATAAATTAGTCAAATTTGCCAGCACCAATTTACATCATGCACTTATAAAGGTATATGAACATACCGTCTTATTCGCATAGGCAAAACTGTTGAGTTTTTCAAATGGAAGACTCTTCAGGAAATGCCAGTGATTTTTCGCCTTAAAGAGGTTTTCTACTACTAATGTGACCCCCTTTCTTTTGCCCTAAATAACATTTTCCAACTATACTTCTGCTTCCTACCCTGCTTCTGTAAGTTTACTTCTTAAAAAGCTTTAATGTTGATGTAAGTTTGATCCTTCCAATTTGGAGACCAGATTTGGACCAACTGAGCAGGTCACCTCACTGGTGGGAGCTGAGAGGACAGTGAAATGTGATCTGAGCATGTGTGCACAGATTGCTGTCACTCACTGAGAGGTAGCCCTGCCCCCACCAGCAGCAGTGATGCACCCTGCTCAGTTGGTCCAATTTTGGTTTCCAGACCAGAAGGATCAAAATTACATCCACAAGAAAGATATTTATGAGCCTCTTAGAAATAAGCTTACAGGAGCAGGGTAAGTAGGTAAGGGTAAGTAGGTAGCAGAAATATATTGAGAAAATGTTAGTTAGGAATAGTTAGGACAAATAAAAGGGGCCACATTATGAATGGAAAACCACACCTATATGTATGTTAACATATACTGTATCTTTCAGACTATAAGATGCATTTATGGGAGAAAAGTGAAGGGTGCATTCTATGGTCCGAATGTAATATGGGAGCTTGCTGTGGGGAGGGAGTGGCAGAAGACTAGGATCGCAGAAGGCAGAAACTGATCCCCGCTGCATTAATCTGGATGCTTGGGAAACCACATGGTCCCGATGCTTATACTACTCTAATATTCTGCTTTTGGGGAGGGTCCCCACATCCACCTGTCAGCGCTGGCTTCAGTGCCGAGAAGGGAGCGTAGGGATCAGCTAATGAATATTTGCAGGATATGCTGTGAGTTATAGTTCTCCCATGGGATCTTAAAGCTGCATTCCAGTGTTATTTTTCAGTGCTGGAGTTTTGCTTTAAATATTGCCCTGGCCCAATTCTTATACTCTCACTCGAGCGTCTTCATATAGTACTTTACTGACACCACTCCGGTCCCGCAGCACCATCTTCTGCCATAGCTTCCAACATAACAAAATATTATTATATACATTATCATAACATATAATTGTATGTCACTTTATGTTATTAAATATTTTATCACATTTTGTACTTCAAATATTTTTTTCCACCTCTAAAACATGGGTGCTCTTATGATCTGGTGCGTCTTATAGTTCCTAAAAATATGGTATGTATGTTTTTATGTATGTTTACATATAGGTTGGGTCTGTATCCACCCTGAAAATGGTGATTTACTTGGTTATTAGTTCTCTATATGAGAGGTTGTTTTTTAAGGAGAGAAAGATTATTTTAATGATACCTGAGGAAGGGTGAATATATCAGCTGAAACGATTTGTATCTTCTTTTATACTTATGAAATACATTTTTACTAATTATTCATACCGAAATATACTATGGGAATCGCAGCCACCAAGAGATTGGACTTTTTTTCTATTATTCTTTTGTTAAGTAATAACAAGGCCAGATGTTAGTTGTGAGTTAATAGGAAAATATATTTCCATGAAAAAATTCCTGAAAAAAACACAATAGATTGTTAAAAAAATGCATAAAAAATCATGGTGTCTTTAGCTAAAACTAAAAAACTGCAACAAAGAACCTCAACTTGATGGAAGTCTTATGTGTCTTTTAAAAATGATGCAAATTGCAAAAAGAAGACAATTAAAATGTAAAATTAATAGATAATCAATTCTCCAATTTGGGCATTCAGGATCTCCAATGGATTCCTTACCCTCCATTTTTACCTGTCCATTTTATACTTTCTTTTCCCATTTTATGATAGTCAGTAATGAGTTGCAGATGGTATTCATATTATGAGAGTCACTTAGGGTATGTGCCGACGGTGAGTTTTTTAATGCATTTTTGCTGCATTTTTTGTCACCTTTTGTCACAAAACTGCATGTGTATCCTTCCCCCATCCAAATATATAAGGATTCTAAAGTGCTGTGCCAATGACGCTTTTTCTTCCTTGCAGTTTATGTGCAGTTTGTGGTCAAGCAAAAAGAATGAGCATGTCAATTGTTGCTGCATATTAGCAGCGAATTTCAGCCTTCTGCATGACAATAGTGAAAAAACGCATAACCAAAAACGCAACCAAAAAATGCACCAAAAACGCATGCGTACTGTGGTGTGTTTTTTTTCCACAGGGTGCAGTTCATCACCATCTGTGCCATATTCTGGAAGGCTCAATCTCTAGCAACCAGTTACAACTTGTGAATGAATCTTGGCAAATAGAAAATTGCGGCGCCCAACCGCACTCCACCTCCCCCGCAACTCCAGTGCTGCAGCTTTGCCCACATCCCAAATGGACCCATGAAACCTGCCTCTGGCACCTCCTCTACACGGCCGCATACCACCCCTTCCCTCGGTAAGATTTTTTTCTTTTTTCTTAAACAACCAGTTTCCGATTTGGGAAAACAAAAAGTACATTTTATAATCTGAAAAATACGGTATAATAAAGATTTGTAAAGATTATACATCCAGCTCTTTTTAGAAATACAGACTTGCTTGAAATGGTAGAAAAAGAATTGAAAAACCGCGGCACACGGCAAGAATCATGTTATAATGCAAAAAGGCTGCTCCTTTCATCCCCATCTCCCCTTTATGATATGGTTCCTTGTATTCTCTGGGCAACCCCCTTGAGACAATCCACATTAGTTGGTGAGAATTGGGATATTGTTGTATTGACTTGCAGCTGTTGCTCAGGACATTCTGCCTAGAGGTGTTGCTTTCAGTTCTCCTACATGAATGGTGTATTGTTTTGGCATTTTCACATATATATACCTTCTTATGCTTAAAGTCTCTCCTTTGATTGAATTAATATCTGTATCCAACCATTAGTACCTCAGTGGATTGGCTTATCGTTATTCACTGGGCTGTTTCATAATTTTGATATAATTTTAGTATGTATTGATCCCAGCAGGGGCGCCTCCTGATTTGGGTAATCTGTGGTTTTGTATTGTGTTTTTAAGGGTACCTTTAAACGCCACAACTGCGGCAATAAATATTGACGACGATATGTCGCCCTGGAATGGCGATATGTCGCCTCGCTCCGGTCGCCTGATTTCATAGTAACATAGTAACATAGTAACATAGTTTTTAAGGTTGAAGGAAGACTTTAAGTCCATCTAGTTCAACCCATAGCCTAACATGTTGATCCAGAGGAAGGAAAAAAAACCATGTGGCAACACTAGCTCCACATTGGGGAAAAAAATTCCTTCCTGACTCCAGATATGGCAATCAGACTAATTCCCTGGATCAACGCCCTATCAAAGGATCTAGTATATATAACTGGTAATATTATAGTTTTCAAGAAAGGCATCCAGGCCACTCTTAAATTTTAGTAGTGAGTCACTCATTACAACATCATGTGGCAGAGAGTTCCATAGTCTCACTGCTCTTACAGTAAAGAATCCACGTCTGTGATTATGATTAAACCTTCTTTCCTCCAGACGTAGAGGATGCCCCCTTGTCCCCGTCTCAGGCCTAAGAGTAAAGAGATCATTAGAAAGTTCTCTGTACTGTCCTCTCATATATTTATACATTATTATAAGATCACCCCTAAGCCTTCGTTTTTCCAAGCTAAATAACCCCAAGTTTAATAACCTGTCTTCGTATTGCAGACCCCTCAGTCCTCTAATAACCTTGGTCGCTCTTCTCTGGACCCGCTCTAGTTCAGCTACGTCTTTCTTTTACACCGGAGACCAGAATTGTGCACAGTATTCTAAGTGTGGTCGCACTAGTGACTTGTATAGAGGTAAAATTATGTTCTCCTCATGAGCATCAAAGCCTCTTTTAATGCATCCCATTATTTTATTTGCCTTTGCAGCAGCTGCCTGACACTGGCCACTAAATGTGAGTTTGTCATCTACCCATACAACCAGGTCTTTTTCAGTGACAGTTTTGCCCAGTGTTTTACAATGAAGCACATAATTATACCTTTTGTTTCCTCTGCCCAAGTGCATGACCTTACATTTATCCCCATGAAAGCTCATTTGCCATTTATCAGCCCAAGCTTCTAGTTTACATAAATCCTCCTGTAATATAAAATTGTCCTCCTCTGTATTGATTACCCTGCAGAGTTTAGTGTCATCTGCAAATATTGAGATTCTACTCTGTATGCCCCCTACAAGGTCATTAATAAATATATTAAAAAGAAGCGGGCCCAACACTGACCCCTGTGGTACCCCACTGTTAACTGTGACCCATTCTGAGTGTGTTCCATTAATAACCACCCTTTGTTTCCTATCACTAAGCCAGTTCTTAACCCACTTACACATATTTTCCCCTATCCCCATTGCTCTCATTTTATGTATCAACCTTTTGTGTGGCACCGTATCAAAAGCTTTTGAAAAGTCCATATACACCACATCCACTGCATTTCTTTGGTCCAGTCCAGAACTTACTTCTTCATAGAAGTTTATCAGATTAGTTTGACAGGAACGGTCCCTCATAAAACCATGTTGATATTGGGTCATGAGGTTATTTTTCTTCAGATACTCCAGTATAGCATCTCTTAGAAAACCCTCTAGGATTTTACCTACAGTAGATGTTAAGCTTACTGGCCTATAATTTCCAAGTTTAGTTTTTGTTCCCTTTTTGAATATTGGCACCACATTTGCTATACGCCAGTCCTGTGGTACAGACCCTGTTATTATGGAATCTTTAAAGATTAAAAATAATGGTCTATCTATGACAGTACTTAATTCCTGCAGCACTCTGGGGTGTATCCCATCCGGGGTCGGGGATTTGTCAATTTTAGTGATTTTTAGACGATGCCGTACTTCCTGCTGGGTTAAGCTGGTGACATTTAATTGACAGTTTTTGTTAACACTGATCATATTTTCTGTCATGGGATTTTCTTGTGTAAATACTGTTGAAAAAAAGTCATTTAGCATATTGGCTTTCTCCTCATCCTCATCCACCATTTCACCCAGATTATTTTTAAAGGGGCCAACACCATCATTTTTTAGTTTCTTTCTATTTATGTAGTTAAAGTATATTTTGGGATTATTTTTACTTTCTCTGGCAATGAGTCTCTCTGTCTCAATCTTTGCTACCTTGATTTGCTTTTTACAGATGTTATTTCATTTTCTGTATTTATTTAATGCCTCATCACTACCTACTTGCTTTAATTCCCTAAATGCTGTCTTTTTGTCATTTATTGCGCCCCTTACAGCCTTATTTAGCCATAGTGGTTTCCTCCTATTTCTAGCATGCTTATTCCCATAGGGTATATATTGTGCACAGGCCCTATTCAGGATGCTAATAAACGTTTCCCACTTGCTTTGTGTACTTTTATGTCTCAGGATATCGTCCCAGTTTATTGCACTAAGATCATCTCTCAACCGTTGGAAATTTGCCTTCCTGAAGTTTAGTGTCCTTGTAGCCCCTCTACTACACATCTTATTAAAGGATACTTGAAAACTTATTATTTTATGATCACTATTACCCAAGTGATCTCCAACCTGTATATTTGATATGCGGTCTGGCCTGTTGGTTAATATTAGGTCAAGCAGTGCCCCCCTTCTTGTTGGGTCCTGAACCAGTTGTGAAAGGTAATTGTCTCTCATAGTTGTCAAAAACCTATTACCTTTGCTAGAACTGCAGGTTTCTGTTCCCTAATGTATTTCAGGGTAGTTGAAGTCCCCCATAATAATGACTTCTCCCTGAGTCGCTGCTTCATCTATTTGCTTTATGAGGATATTCTCCTCCACTTCCATTATTGTTGGGGACTTATAACAAACCCCTATCAGTAATTTATTTTTTTCCCCCTCCCCTTATCTCCACCCACAGAGACTCTACATTTCCATTAGATTCACCTATATTATCACGCAGGATGGGTTTTAAGGATAATTTTACGTATAAACATACACCTCCCCCTCGCTTATTTGTACGGTCATTTCTGAACAGACTATAGCCCTGTAAATTAACAGCCCAGTCATGGCTCTCATCCAGCCATGTCTCCGATATCCCCACCATGTCATAATTATTTTCCAACAAAATCAATTCTAATTCCTCCATCAATTCTAATTCCTCCTTTTCAGTGCATGCGAGGCGATATATCGCCAACAAATTCCCAAATTACACGCCGCAATTGGGAGGCAATTTGGCAGCGATAGTTCCAGGGCGACATATCGCCGTCAATATTTATCGCCGTGGTTGCGGCGTGTAAAGGTACCCTTACTGTTTTTAATTTTGTGTTCATGTGACCTTAATACAAGTGATTTTTGCATTATAACATGATTCTTGTGGTGTGCCGCAGTTCTGTCAATTTTTTTTCTACCGTTTTTACTTTGCCTTGTTGACAAGCGGCACCCCTTTAATAATTGTGGCTTTAAATTGAGCAGTGCACCCATTTTCTGTAATACAGACTTGCTTGGTCCAGTGTCTACTAAAGCAAAATGTGAACTGAAATATCTGAAATAAAAATAAAATCTAAGTGAAAACACATCTATAACGTATTTTTAGTTTATAATTTTAACATGCACTAAAAATGTATTTTTACATGTCACCTGTACATTTTTTTTTTATATAAAAATATCTTACTATTGTATTTTTATTTCTTGTGGAATTGCAAGCAATCTTTCTTTTTCATCTAAAAATAGATCTCATACCTGACTAGTTCAGGTCACATAACAAACATGATCACACACAAGTGCTTTTTGGAAAATAACAAAGGCTCAGCTTTTACAACCACAGCATTCCAGGTGTTAAGAAAGACAGTAGCAGTTGACATGGAGAAGACCTTTGGATTGGAATTTTCTGAGTTTTCAAGTGGCCTACTTATTGATGACATCGCCCTACATATTTTTTAACAAGTTGCTGTAAAAATTGTAATGAACTTTATTGGATCCAATGTAACAATGTTTTTTCTTTCCCACATGTTACAACGCGAAAAGAAAAAAGTAAAATTTATGGATCATTCCAATTTCTTAGCAATAATAACAGTGTGACATCTCAAACCAAAAGATAGGTCTTGCCACTGGATGCTTACTATAAAATGAAAGACCAATTCTAAAATACAGCAACATCGTGTTTCAGTGATTGCTTTTTTAAAGCCTGATGACTACCTCTGCTGCTTTACTGCCTAACTCCACGGTGAACTTCATCCTCACTTGGCCTTCCATTATGTCGACTTAACTAGCCCCTCTACCTTGTTGCATAATGACTGGTCATCTAAATCTGTGCTATAAATTATTTCCAGTACTGGCCACTTCCGAAGTGCTATACATATAGTATATATGGACAGTTAAAATTAATAACACAAGAACAAAGACAAAAAACGAGAGGATATAGAATCGCTTACAGTCTATGAGGAAAAGGAGGAGACAAAAGGTGAGGATTAATAAACATCAAATTTCAACAAACTATATAGGTTGTGGCCCCTATGATGCATTTATTGTTCTCTTACAGTCTTTTTTGACAATCTCTAGTATTATTGTAGAAAAATCATACCTCACTTTGAGTCAACCCTAGTACATGCTGTCTCTTCAGGCCTGATCATCTCACTCACGCAAGCCATATTGACTCGAAATGAGCAGATCGGCAGCATTTAAATTTACCCATTTACTTGGATTATCTGTGAATTTAATATACCTTATTGTGCTAAGGGGCCTCTTCAGACCGCAAAACATAATAAATTTAAATTGTAAAAAATGTAAAAATAAAAATACTTTTACTCACCTGACTGCTCACCTCTACAGCCCCTTCACTCTTGAACATCACTCATCTGGTCCTTCATTATTTAATCACTGCCATGCTGAAATGATAGGCTGGACCTTACGGCTCTGATGAAGCCCAGGAGGATCCTGGGCAAGGACATGGAAAGTCATGACATAATGATGTGAGAGGACCGGCGATCTCTGCACATGCTGAAATGGTCAAAAGACAGACCAGACAGCTGGTAGGACAGGTGTGTCAGGTAAACCAGCAGGGCTACCATAGTTCATTTGGAGCAGTTGGTACAGCTGCCAGATGGATTCAGGCTGGCATTGATGGTATGGCACCAGGCTGGCACTGAGGGTACGACAGTAAAGCAGGTTCAGACTGGCACAGATGGTATGGTAGCAGACTATCAAAGATGGTAGCTGCAGATGTAGTGGGACAGGGAAACAGAGATGGGTTAGGTAAGGTATGGGACTTAGGAACAGCAACCTGAAAACTACCAGCATGTCTCTAGGCATACCACATTGCTCAGGCACTTCCCAAATGGGGAAGGTGCCTTATATGCTGTGTGTTCTCAGCTATAGGCTGAGAAGCATTTCCACGTAGGACACATTGATCCTTTAAGAAATGTGAGCGGGTCGTGCATACAATTTAAGTATGCTCTCAGGATACCTGTGCAGCATGTGAAGGCTCTGAAAGCAAGAACACATGACCCCTGGAGAGGTGATTGCACTGCAGCTGCTGGTCTTCCTGCTGTGGAAATGCCAGTGCCATGGCGCATTACTATCATGTAACCATAATTATAAAAATTACATATGAATGGAGTGGCCATATGATGACTAGATATGAGCCACCACCCCGGTGTTCGAATTTGATTCGATTCGTCGAATTTGATGTGTGTTCGTCGAATGTTCGGCAAATGTTCGTCGAACACCGTTGAATCCTATTGAAAACAATGGCAGGCAAACACAAGCACATACAAACACAAAGAAAACACATAAAAAACACCTTCTAAGGTGTCCAAAAGGTGACAAACTAATCAAAATACACAACAATCACATGGAAAAGTGACAAGTACATCTAAAAAAGGAAAAAAAAAGAGATGGACGAGTAAAAGGAGGAGGAGACACAGATATAGGCATGTCATGCCCCTCTAAAATCCCTTTTTACTCCAGTATTTGTAAGGCATCATGCACACGATGATTATTTGGTGACTTTTACTTCAGTGTTTAAGGCCTCATGCAAACGATGAGTATTTGGAGATTTCTACTTCAGTATCTGTAAAGGTACCTTTACATGCCGTACAACAGGGTGGAAACAACCGGGTGCTTCACGTGCACGAGCATGCACCAACGGTTACAAACGGTACCCGATACCGCCTTTACACGCCGCTACAAGGTGCTCTACAGAAGGTTTAATCTACCTCTGGATGCACCGCGGGTGCCTCAAATTACCTTCTGTAGAGCACCTTACCTCATTTACACGGTAAATATGGGAGGACCTGGTGCAGCAGGGACAACACATAGGTGTGTCAGAATTGTGGATTACGAGACGTTCGTATGTGATAGGACAAAGCAATAGCATCATGATTGGCCAGCCAGCGCAGGAGGCTGACTAATACATGACGCTCGAGCAATTGTGTAGTGTGACTGGTCAGCTCATGAAATATATGCTGCCCAACCAATCGCAACGCAGGAGCTTCCACCAATGATCGCTGAAGGGGGTGGTTTCCCGGAGGCTGTGTCACGCCCCGGGGAGTTATCTAGGTGGCAAAAAAACCGTACCCTACCGTATTTAGATGCCGTTACCATCGGGTTGAAATCAACCTGTTTTAGAGCACTGGTCTGAAACAGGTGCCGCAAGTGACGGGTGGCAACAAGGTACTTTACACACCGCTACCTGGGTTGATTTGACGGTGCAAGATACATTTGTCTCATAAACCCAGTTGTTGCGGCGTGTAAAGGTACTTATAGGTCTCATGTAGACGATGAGTATTTGGTGAGTTTTACTTCAGTATCTGTAAGGCCACGTTCAGACGATGAGTATTTGGTGAGTTTCACTTCAGTATCTGTAAAGGTACCTTTACACACATAGATGTATTGCTTGAAATTCACTGATTGCAGTGAAATCTGGACACATTGTTCCATTTTGTTGCCATGTACAAGTGGAACAATGTGTCCATGATTTCACTGCAACCAGTGAATTGCAAGCAATATATCTCTGTATGTAAAGGTACCTTTAGGCCACATTCAGACGATGAGTATTTGGTGCATTTTACGTCAGTATCTGTAAAGGTACCTTTACACGCCGCTACAGGATGGTGGAAACAACCGGGTGCTTCACGTGCACGAGCATGCACAAACGGTTGAAAACGGTACCCGCACCACCTTTACACGCCACAACAAGGTGCGCTACAGTAGGTTACATCTATCTCTGGATACACCACCGGGTGCCACAAGTTACCTTTTGTAGCTCACCTTACCTCATTTACACGGACGAACAAAGGCAGCAGGGAAAACACATAGGCGTGCCACAGTCCATCACGCCGTGCCCAAACGACAACTATTGGCCAACACAAGAGTGTTCTGATTGGGCAGACGCGAAGGGCGGATGGCAGAGACGTGACGTAGTAGTGTTCGGACTGTGGCACGGAATAAGCGCTTGTGACATGGCGGAGTGTGGCGTATTCAGCTAAGGGGATGGTTATGCGTCACGCAGGAGCGGTTTACAGTCACACACTCCGTGCATATTAAAATATCAGTGCTGGGCTATGTGTGCGTAGTAGAAGTGTTTGCATTGTCACGCAGAATAAGCGCTTGTGACATAGCGGCGTGTGGCGATTGCGCTAGGTGGCGCTTGGGCGACACACAGTAGCGGCTTACAACACACAGTATGTGCTTTTGTTAAATTGTCCTATGTGTGTGTCTGGATACCAATGTGTGAATAGAGCCCCAATGGCGCTCGCATATATGGTAACACATGTCTAAGGCCTTGACCAGCTCACATGCCACATATCCATGATGTGTGTGTCGACGTATTTAAACCCATAACATAGACAATATGGTGTGCTGCATCAATGAATTGTGTGCAGGTGACCCTCTGCCTACACCATACCACAAGGGTTATGTACTCACATTTGTCACACAGAGTGTGTACCACCAACCTTCCAAACATCATGCCCACCCACACATATTGTGTGTCATACCCAGCCATAGGTGTCAATGTGTGTGACAGCACTGGCCACAACCCCCAAACCTTGATCACACTGCCCTCCATCCCCAAGTAATCAGTCTCACACACAGTATTTTGGATCCAAGGAAAATAAATTTATTGGAACTTAGCAATACAGACCTTGGAAAAGAAAAAATTAACATACAGAAAGGAAAGACAATGGTCGTTCAAACAGCATGTGACATTGTTAACACATATAAATTTGGGATCCCAAAATCAAAAAAAATTATAACGTGCAGCACCAAGCCAACAGAAATCAAACCTAATCTAACTAACTAACTAAAACCTCTGCACACAATTAAAGAAACTAAAACGAAAACACATGGTGCCGCAACCCTGCTGTTACCACCATGGCAACCTTTTTAGGATCACCCAGAACCACCCACACTAGATGTGCTGATTCTGCCAGCTCACTGCACCAGAGCCATTGAAGTAGGAGCAGTAAGCATCTCTACTGTCCCTGGCCTCCTGCTGAGTGCAACCATGGCTCTGCGGCTGGAGTGGCGCACACCATTGTCGTCATCACGCCAAGACCCTGGACGGACCTCCCCTGTTGTGGCATCTGCATTATCTACAGAACCTCCTGGCGTGTATGATGCTCTATCCCTACGACGCAGGAAGTTATGCAGCACACAGCAGGCCAGCACTACCGCGAAAATAGACTCCAGTTTCATATGCAGATGCGTATGAAAAACCCGGAATGTATTCGCCATGATCCCAAACGCATTTTCAACTACACGGCGGGCCCGGATAGCCGGTAATTGAAAATGCGTCTGTCAGAAGTAAGGGCCCTCTGGAGATATGGCCGTAGTAGATGTTCCTGAAGTGGGAACGCTTCATCCGCCACAAACGCAAAGTTGAGATGATGGCTCGTCTCGTCATTTGAGGATAAGTTCAGCCCACCGGTCCTTAGTAGTTGTGCCATGGAGCAGTGTGCGAACACCCCCCCATCTGAGTTGCCGCCGTTCATTCCAACGTCCACGTACAGGAACTCATAGTTTGCATCCACTAGAGCCATGAGGATTATACTAAAATACCCTTTGTAATTGTAAAACAAAGAGCCTGAGTTGGGGGGTTTAGTAATCCTCACGTGCTTACCATCCAATGCCCCGCCGCAGTTGGGGAAGTTCCACCAGGTTTCAAAGCCTCGGCCTACTTCCAATCATTCTGCGGGTGTTTGTGGCATCTTCATGTAGGATGGCTGCAGAGCACTCCAGATGGCCTCACACATCTCAGGGATCAGGCGGCTCAGCAGGGGCAGGGAGACACGTGACAAGTATGTGAGGGATGTCATTGACTGCCCTGTAGCCAGGAACCGCAAAGTTATAGCCAAACGCTCCTCAGCTGATACGATTGACGCATAATAGTGTCCTGACGGTCTATCAGTGCTCACACGCTCCAAAAGGAAGTTGAAAGAGTCCTCGGACATACGGAGGTAGTTTCGGTAATCATCGGGATTGTTCTCCTCCAGCTCCCGCAACAGCTGCATGTGGCCCCGGGTCTCCGGCGGCAAAGCAATCCCGGCTCACAGCCGCCATTGTCTGCGACGCATCAACCGTCATACCGATCCTGAAGCCACATTTGCTCTTCCACCACCGCAAGAGCCACGATAACATGTCGGTCATGTATATTCTGCATCCTCGGTCTCAGCACCTGTAGATTACAAAATAGAACATCAGCACATACAACAATATGGGGGCATGTCAGCAAGTAAAGCAAGGCACACCTCTTTTGGATTACACACTATAGCAAAGCAGATGTGAGCCCTCGTGTGCCCACAACACACATCCTGGGAGCCATGCAAGGCCAGCAACCACTAGTGGGCGAAAAACAAACGGAACATTCTCAATGATCCTGGCCTCCTATCCGTTAACACTTTGTTGAGTGGCCGAAAGTCGCACATCTGGACCTATGTGTGTTACAAAGGGACATGTGTCACCACAAATCTCGCCTATACATGTCACACAAACAATTCAGCATACCATATGTAGTTTCACAACCACAGTCAGTAATCCACAACGTACCACGCCATGCCAGGGTGAGAAAGCATAGATGTCACGAACCAGATTACACATGACTCATCATGTCGGGAATTGGTTACACATGTGTTTGCACGGGTGAAATCCACATCTGTTTAATCTCTGCTGCGTCACACCTCAAAGCCATGTCTGATCCTAGCCATGTTGGTCCCAGTGTCTGTTGACCCCAACCAGTATGATATATTCATTGATGTGCACATCTGTACCACATTACTGTCTACATTCCAGCAGCCATTCTCCTGCATGGTGAATGGAAACAAAAACACAAATGTGTAACTGACAATATGGGAAACTCTGTACAAAATGGCAATTAATAGGCAGCACGCCACGCTAATGTAGTCCCAAAAATAACATCACTCGGTCGTCCGCTACAGCAGTCTTTGGCGTTATCACAACAAATCATGCACCTCAGCCCCCACGCCGCAACTTCCATGTCTGCCCACGAATACTTACTTAATGACTCTGGCCAGCAAGCATAACGTCTACCGGCCTGAACAGCTTTTCAAGGAGCCGCAACCAATCACGATCTAGGCTTTTTACCAATCAGCTGCCGCTAGGCCTGTTCACAGGTGTACGCTCATAATGTGCCAAATTCGTGTTGTCTGATTGGTGAAGCTGACTATAAATCTCTGCCAATGCCCACCAGACCCTGTCCAGACGTCCATGTGCATTGAGCTAGTGGTGTCCAGTGATCCGTGCTCTGTTGCTCTGACGGTAAGTTATCTCACGTGCTTTTTCATTGCCACGCGTTAGTACATAACGCAGATGCGTCAGTCACATGGCGCTTAGGCTGTGTGTGTATGGACGTTGTGTTTTGTGCTTCAGGTCTGTCTTGTGTTTCAGCTATGTGCAAGGCTTATTCTGTGTAGCCCATAGGCATGTTGGGATTATTGGTCAAATATGGTTACGTATTACATACATTGTAGTCTTCTTTGTCCGGCAAATATTATAGGCTGCGTGGCCCCAGTAATTTGCTTCTCCATTTGTTCCCTGTAATGTGCGCATGTTTGGGCAGGGGGTGGTTGTTGCATGGGCTACGGTAGGGTATTCATGGGTGTAAGGGGAAGATGATGATGTGGTTGCCCATAAGCCGCAGCGTCTGCTGTTGTGTCAGACAGCCAGTCTTCCTTTAACACATGCCAAACCTTTCACATTGTGGAAAGGACGAAGATGATATGTGGCCCACCATGGCCAGGTGCAGATGTGCCCCTGCCAGCATGTTCCCTCGCTCCATGGTTAGCTATGTTTGAAGTGTGTAAGTTTGGGTGTAATCCTTGTTGCCACCATGTGTCTTTGTCAACATATGTATAGAGCTAAATCTGTCCAGACATGTGTAGCCTAGCTGATATCTTGCACATGGAGAAAGGTTCTGCCACATGCAAACATATATCTTGACGAATAGCTTCATGGCCAGAAAAACCAGAACTTAGCCTGGCAGTATCTTAATTTTGGGCCAAGCATGGGTTTCATGTTGTATGCGTGGTCTAATAAATGTTTAAAGTTGTGTTTTTCTCCACACAGATGCCGAGGGGTACCGTGGAATTCGAGACCCAGCTTCTCACCGCTTATCAAGGACACGAGTGCCTGTGGCGCTCATCACTGCCTGAGTATCGCAATCAGGCAGCGAGGGCCGAGCTGGCCAATAGGCTGGCCCCCAGGCAAGGCAAGAGGTGGGACCAGGAAAAGGTGGCCGAGAAGATAAAGAACATGCGGGCCTCGTTCACGCGGGCTCACATTGACTACACCAACCGGCGGTCAGGGGCTGGAGGTGAGGAGGTAGCGATGCCAAAATAATGGTATTATCCCCTCCTCACCTTCACCCTTGGCCATGGGAGCACGCGTGGTACGAGGACCAACCGGCCCCTTCCTGCGTCCCATGTAGGCCCTGGCCAAGAACAATCTGTGCCACAGGAGGTGGGTAATTGTGTTACGGTGGTGGGCCACAATCTTTGCATCACAAGTGTGCTTGTCTGCATGCTTCCCCACAACCCCATTCTGAATTTTGGGTAATGTCCTTGCAAACCATTTCTTGATGTGTTATGTGTCCTCAGGGGCTTGGCTTGTTAAATCAGAAATATAATCACAAAGCTCTTCTCCAATTCCGTCAATACACACAAATATGGATTATTTGGAGATAGTTTGTCATATTATCAATGAAGGCTTTTTTTAGTATTTGATGTTGGACACAGCAACATGTCGTAAATGCTGAACGCACACATGTCTGTGGCCTTTGGCCCATGTAGTGTATGTTTTATGTAGGCGGGCCCTATATTTTTTTCTTGGGGCTCACAACGTCAAGCTGGGGCACATGGCCGTGCACTGTATTCCAGCCAGCATCAATCTCCTGTGGTCACATATCATTTTGGTTTATGGCACTCTTAGGGTACCTTTACACACGGCTACATTTGTAGCTTGTCACCAGGTAACTTACTGGTTGCAGTGAAATCATGGATACATGGTTCTATCTTGTTGCTGTGTACAAATGGAATCATGTATCCATGATTTCACTGCAACCAGTAAGTTACCTGGTGACAAGCTACAAATGTAGCCGTGTGTAAAGGTACCCTGAATGCCACAAATGTATGTTTTACGCACAGTACGTGGGATGATAGAGGTGAGTGTACAGGACACGTGCAGGTGTTTGGCTCACTAGCCTTCTATCTTTCTGGTGTCTTGTTTTTTGGGTGCTGGTGTGTTGTGTGGTGTTTGGGATATTGTTGGCCTATGGCCAATTGACATAATTGATGGTGCTTTTAGTAATTTTTTTTTTTTCTTTTCTTTTCTTTACACAGGCCGGCTCCATTGCTGATGATCCTGCCGCTGGTGATGCTCGGCCAAGTACATCTGTGGCTGAGCAGGAGGATGTAGCTAGTGATGTGGGTCCGGACCCAGGGCCGAGCTCGCCTATCCGGCGAAGGCGAAGACCAGCCCCACCGGAGACCGAGCTGGGCACCTGGGCCCGCCAGGTCCTTTTGGACGAACAGCGGACCCACATTTCTAGCTACGTCCTCCACATCAGCGACAGGATTTCAAGGGTGGAGCCAGAACAACAACAGATCGCTCAGCGGGTCATGGACCGTGTCCTTGATGCGGCCGAAGATGGGGCCCTGCAATGGGGGTGTCATATTCCATCCCCAAGGAGGAACACCATTTGGCCCCTTTCGGCCGCCGAACCACCACAGCGTGTGAGAAGACTGGCCCCGACACGGAGCCCAACTCCCCCCACAAGACGTCGTCTACGCTCAGGACGCTCTCGGGCAGGGCGGGGCTGCCATGAGAGGGGGGTGCGGCATTGTCAAAGCACACAGAGGAGGATGAGGAGCATGTGGGACACTACTAGCCAATGCACTTAATTGGCCGTCTGGACTAACTTTTTATTACACCGGCAAATTAGCCACTTTTCTTATGTGTATGATTTTTTTTGGCCAAAATCGGCATGTGTAATTTATTTATGTTGTGTGTTGCTTATTTGATAATAAATCTTTTTGAAGCACACAATTCTGTCTTTATTTTGGGCAATAAATTTAAAAATGTGAGTGGGTGAATGTTTAGGGTCAAAATATAGTGGACAGTATCCACACATTGTGGCCAATGGCCCCAGAGCAGGAGCACCATGTGGGCTGGTAACATGTAGTTGTACTTCAAAGAGGTATGCTCATCTGGGTCACACAGTTAGGGAATTTACATGTTGGGGAACAATACATGTGTGTTGTGACATCAAGGAACACACATAAATAGTAGTGGGAAATGTTATTGCCAACAAACATGTGTGACAGACATTTCCCACAATAGACACAATTGTGTTTTCGGCTAGTAGTAGCCAGTCCACACTCCCCATGGTCCCAATGTGGGACACTATAAGAAAAGCGGCCTAACAGGGTAGCCATTACACACTCCCCATGGTCCCAATGTGGGACACTATAAGTAAAAGAGAGGCCAACAGGGTAGCCACTACACACTCCCCATGGTCCCAATGTGGGACACTATAAGAAAAGGGCCAACAGGGTAGCCACTACACACTCCCCATGGTCCCAATGTGGAACACTATAAGAAAAGCGGCCAACAGGGTAGCCACTACACACTCCCCATGGTCCCAATGTGGGACACTATAAGAAAAGCGGCCAACAGGGTAGCCACTACACACTCCCCATGGTCCCAATGTGGGACACTATAAGAAAAGAGGCCAACAGGGTAGCCACTACACACTCCCCATGGTCCCAATGTGGGATACTATAAGAAAAGAGGCCAACAGGGTAGCCACTACACACTCCCCATGGTCCCAATGGGGGACACACTATAAGAAAAGAGGCCAACAGGGTAGCCACTACACACTCCCCATGGTCCCAATGTGGGACACTATAAGAAAAGAGGCCAACAGGGTAGCCACTACACACTCCCCATGGTCCCAATGTGGGACACTATAAGAAAAGAGGCCAACGTTGCCTAAACTTAAAACAAAAAATAAAAGCCAACAGGGCAACAGGGATGACGTGTGTCAACGTCCAACATGGACAACAGTTTGTTTGGCCATAAATCATGGTGGAGGCATGGAGTTTATGGGTGGGCAGCATGTTCGTGCTGTAGGGCCTCGAGCATGGCACCCAACCGGGCCAGGTCCTGCAGCCCACGTTGGTATGCCCTTGTCATGCAGGACACAAAAATCTGCTGGGCACGGATGAATGCCTCCATGGTAGGGACACCTGTATTGGGAGGGAACACACAATTTAGTACACAACAGTCACTGGCGATGGCTACTCACGACTCACAAAATGCAGCTCCTTACCCTGTGGCTCCAGCTCATCGTTAACATCAGGTGGGGAGAGTGATGGGCTCAAGCTCCATCCAGCTGCACCAGCACGTTCCCCATCTGCACAAATAGGTAAACATCATTGTAACCAAAGTGTTTAACAATCTTCATGGCAGATAAACAACACACTGATTACAGTGTGCAGCGTGTATGTGGCAAACTGAAACACTTACCACCATAGTCACTGTCTGGGGACATGGCCACCCCAGGACTCGCGACTGAGCTTGATACAGTGGGAGGTGGTGTTACTCCCGGGATGGGGCTCTGTGGCCACATTATGTGGTTTGGGGGCAAAAGGGGTACTGGGCTAGAGGGAGAACCCTCCTCCGGCCCAGCAGGTGCTTACAGCTCCTCGCCCTCCTGTGGTGATCTTATCCTGTCCTCTCCAGCCAGCCATGTGAGGACAGCTCGTCCCAGTCCTCCAGCCCTGCAGGTGACGGCAGCTCCTCCACGTCCTCTGGCCTTGTAGGTGACGGGAGGTCGGGCTCCTCAGGCCCTGGTGAAGGTGGTGTCATAGGGGGCGAGGGTGCCACTGCAGCCTCGTGTGGCGGTGGTGTTGCTGGGCCACCTGGGTGTGGGGCATGGTGCCCTTCTTCAGATGAAGAATCATCACCTGTATTTTGGTTAAAAAAAAAACACAGCCTTGAGTACTAATTACCAACACATTGTTCTCCAACATATAGATTGTGTGGCTATGTATTTCCTGCATAACTTATATTGTAGAAGGTCATGCTGGATGCATAGACTCATGTTGTATGCATGTACTGTGGGTAGGAAACATTATGTTTGCTGACTGGAGGCCCACTACACTGTGAAGATATGTTTGCTTGTGGCCCACACTGTCCTTCTAATATGTTTAGATACATTTGTGTGTAGTTTGGTACATGGAGATGTGCAGGTGTGTGTTTGGGGCCAACAATTACTCACCACGCAGCCTGGCAATCCTGGCACGGATGTCGACTATGCGACCGGGCACTTCTGCTTTAAATCAGCAATCTTCTTCTGGATCGCTTTAACAGTCCTCTCTACCCCCAGTTGGCGGATTAGGGCCCACTGGATCCGCCTAACGGTGCTGCGATTGCGCAGCCTGGGGTGCCGGCGGTGATGGTGGCCCCAATAGTCATGGTGCTCACAATGATCGATCAGGATCATCAGCTCCACCATCCCCCACGTTGCAGCGAGCTGTGCGGCGGCCATAACTGTAATGCTGTGTGCAGAGGAGGGGCTGGCACCTTGCAGGCAGAGTGAAACTGAAACCAACGTCATGACGTCAGTACGGACGCTGGCGGGGCCACACAACATTCTAAGTCGCCCTACGCGCAGTGACACGGCCGAAACCCTTCTGTGGCACCTACAGGACAAGACCCCACAGGGCGGTGCGTAACGCAACCTTGTGCGCTGTCTACTGCATTATTCCTTTGCATGTGGTATGACAATGTGCACTTTATATAGTGCGCGCAGTGACACGGCAGAAGCACTTCTACGGCACCTGCAGTACAATAAGCCAGGGCGGTGCGTAAACCAAACTTTTGCCCTGTGTACAGCATTATTCCTTATTATGTGTTAAGAGAATGTGAATACTATATAAGGACCATGCCGCATTGATACTTTGGCCTTCCGCAAGTGTGTGGTGGCGTAATTGCTCAGTATCTGGAAGGCCCTGTGCAGGCGATGAGTATTTGGCGAGGTTTTTCCTCAGTATTTGTAAGGCCTCGTGCAGACGATGAGTATTTGGTGATGTTTTTCCTCACTATCTATAAAGGTACCTTTACACGCCGCCACTGTGCCTAGTAACCGGTATCAAGCGTACGTGCACGCGCACTTTTTTGACGGTTGATACCGATCGCCGATGCCGCATGTACACGCCGCCATTGCATTGTCAACTGAAGGTATCGTGGTCCCCCGGAGGTTCCCACAGATCCTGCGGATAACAGCCCTTCACATGCCGCAATCAGTAGGGGAATGTGGGCGTACATGATCTGCGGCGCCAAAACATAGGCGTCACGGAGTTGTGTATTCCGTGACGCTAACACGGTTATTGAACGCAATAGCATCATGATTGGGCAGCCTGCGCAGGAAGGCTGGCTAATACATGACGCCATTGCAATTGTGTAGTGTGAATGGTCAGCTCTTTAAATATGGCGCCCTGTGAAGGGACAGCCAATGGTTACACAGTAGCTCCCACCAATGATCGCTGATGGGGCGCGGTATCCATGAGGCTGGGTCACGCCCCTGGGAATTCACTAGGTGACGGTGATTCCATCCCTGTGCCCCATTTAGACGCCACTACTATGGCAATTGTGCCTTTGTGTTGCCTTGGGTTTTTGAACACGGCTCAGAAACAGGTATCCGAGTCAACTGCAGGAAACCCGATCAATTTCCCAAATTACACACCGCCATTTCGTAGCAATTTCAAGGCAACAGGCACAAAAATCCCCATTGCCACGCAGTTGCTACCACACAGTGGCGGCGTGTAAAGGTACCTTTTAGACCTGGTGCAGATGATGAGTATTGTGTCACATTTAGGGGTCTACAAGAAGAGTCTCCATTTTTTCAAAAAATTTGGGCACAGACACCACTTAAGTGGCATCAATTGCCCGACAGTTGCAAACTTTAAATTGTTACTTTTAGGCAAAAATCCACAAGGCTTTAGTCTCCCCAGGATAACACAGGGGTAGAAAAGTCCTTGCGGATTCATGCCTTGTTCATCTTTATGAACGTTAGTCTATCCACATTCTGGTTGGAAAGACGCGTGCGCTTGTCTGTCAGCACACCCCCAGCAGCGCTGAAGACACGTTCCGAGAGAACGCCGGCTGCGAGGCATGACAAGATCTCCAAGGCGTGAGTGGCGAGCTCAGGCCATGTTTCCAGTTTGGAAGCCCAAAATGAGCAAGGCTCCAGTTCCCCAGTCATGGCATGGATGTTAAGTTCGAGATACTCGTGTATCAACCGCTCCAGGCGTTGACTATGTGCCAGACTTCACATGTCTTCAGACCTTGCAAACAATGGTCTAAAAAAATCGTGAAACGAGGCCACGAAATTGGTGTTACCACCACCAGATATGGTGTTACTGGTATGGTGTGAGTGATGATGACTCGAGAGTCCCATGGTTGACAAGTGAGAACTGTGAGATTCACTCTGTCTACCACTGGTGCTTTGTGGAAGCCGATCTGAGATTATGTATCAGCTTCTGCTGATACTCCTACATGCATGCGCCCCTTTGTATGGCAGGAATTATTTCGGCAAATTTGGTCTTGTACTGGGGATCTAGTAGTGTGGCAACCCAATAGTCGGCATTGCTTCTAATTCGGACAATCCGAGGGTCATGTTGCAGGTAGTGCAGCAAGAAGGCGCTCATGTGTCTTGCGCATCCAGGAGAGCCAAGTCCTTGTTGTGTTGCTGATGGGGAGGAGAGAATTATGCTTCCTTCGTCTGCCCTCTCCCCCCAACCTCGCACAACAGAAATGTGATTTAAGTCTCCCTCATCTGCTGACTCTTCCATGCCCATAGCCAGTTCATCCTTCATTTCTTCCTGGGCTCCTGCACCTTCCTTAGCAGTTTGGCTGCTACCATGTGCCCTCGTTAATCCCTCTCCACCACCCTCCCATGCCTGCCGTCTTGGTGCTGCCGACCATGAGGACCTAGGAGATGTTGTCATCCCTTCCACATAGGACTCCTTCTGTACTTCCTTCACCTCCTCTTGTCCCACCACTTGACTCTGAATATTGTTTAGAGTGTGCTCCAGCATGTAGATGACCAGAATAGTCATGCTGATAATGCCATTGTCAGCACTAAACATCTTCGTCGCCATCTCAAAACTGTGCAGAAGGGTGCATAGGTCCTTGATCTGAGACCACTCCTGCAGCGTGATCTGCCCCACCTCTGCATCTCGTTGGCCCAGGCTATATGTCATAACGTATTGCACCAGGGCTCGGCGGTGCTGCCACAGTCGCTGCAACATGTGCAGAGTAGAATTCCAGCGTGTCAGCACATTGCATTTCAGCTGGTGAACGGGCAAGCCGAAAGACTTCTGGAGCGAAAAAAGTCGTTGAGCTGCGGGATACGAAAGCCGGAAGTGAGCACACAGCGACCGTGCCCTCTGCAGAAGCCCATCTAGGCCGGGATAGTGTGTCAAAAATTGCTGGACAACCAAATTCAACACGTGAGCCATACAAGGCACGTGTGTGATATTGCCTCGGCGAAGGGCAGCACCCAGGTTTGCAGCATTGTCACACATGGCCTTCCCTGGCTGCAGGTTGAATGGAGACAACCATTGTTGAAATTCGGTCGTCAGAGCAGACCACAACTCCTCAGCTGTGTGACTCACATTTCCCAGGCATTTTAAGGTAAAGACCGCCTGATGGCGTTGAGCCCTGCTACCAGCATAGTTGGGAGGTGTGCAGGATTCCTTCTCTGCAGCTACAATGCTGGTGGCATTACCAGACAGGCTTTGGGCGGAGGTGGAGGATCGAGACGAGGTTGAGGAGGTATAAGCAGTGGAGGAACTTCTACCTACAGAGGATTGACGCACAACTCGTGGGACTGCAAGACTTGGACAGCAGACCCTTCTCCAGCTCTCACCATAGTTACCCAGTGCCCAGTCAGCGACATGTAACGCCCCTGTCCATGCTTACTGGTCCAAATGTCTGTGGTGAAATGCACCCTGTCACACACATAGTTTCTCAAGGAAGCGGTGATGTTGTCTGCACCATGCTGGTGTAGCACAGGCACACCTTACTTGGAGAAGTAGTGGCGACTGGGCATCTGGTACTGGGGCACTGCGACGGATATAAGGTCTCGAAAATCCTCTGTGTCCACCAGGCGGAAAGGCAGCATTTCTGAAGCCAACAGCTTGCAGATGGTGAAATTCAAGTGCTTAGCTTTCTCATGGCTAGGAGGATATGGCCTGTTACTTGTCCACTTCTGAGGGACGGAGGGCTGGCTGATGTACTGAGACACAGTAGAGTAGGGTGTCCCCAACAAACTGCGGGTCTGGGAGGGAGGTGCAGGCGAAGATGTAATGTTGCCTTCATCCAAATGTGGTGCTCTCAATGTCTGAGAGAGCTCAACACCACCAGCATTGTCCAGTTGAAAACCAAGTGATGACCTGCCAATCACACTGCCTGTTGCGGGTAAAGAGGTGGAAGGTCTACGTCCAAAAGCATGTGTAATAGCTGACCCCACAGTCACAGATGATGAAGAGCACACGGATGCACTTGATGGGGCAGATGGTGGTAGGCCCGCCCCGCTAGCCCACATTCTAGCACAGTGAGCTTCCCACTGTGACTTGTGCTTCATGTCCATTTGGCAGTTCATACATGAAGTAATGAAGCTAGTGAGTTTTTGGCCTCTACTCAGAGATTGGTGACAAATCTTGCAGATGACATGAGTTGGGAGATCCTTGGCGATGTCAAACAAGGCCCAGGCTAGGCAAGGCTTAGAGCCCATGCGAGCTGCAGAGCCAGCACGACTTCCGCTCAGAGGCAGAGTTGTGGCTGCGGATGCAGTTGTTGACGTGCTTCCAGTACTCCGTCTATGTCCAGGAAGGCGCAACCTAACCTCGTCGTCAGTAGCGTCCTCCTCCACCTCCTGTGCTGACCTTATCAACTGGCTTACTGTGGGTTGACAGTAAGTGGGATCTCCAACCTCATCATCATCCTCTGTGTTCTCACACCCCTCATCCTCCTCAGAGACAACCTCTTCCTGCCTTAACCGAAAACTTAAAGGGAACCTGTCACCTGGATCTAAGCCCCTACACTATCACTACCTGTCCCTGCACCTTCCTAGCAGCTCCCTATCTATCCCTCTCTGAGCTAAATCCGCCCTATAAAACAGCAGAAAAATAACTTATAACTTACAGAAGTCCCTGAGGCTGGGGACTGAGAAGGCGGCGCCAGGCTCCATTCAGCCCCTCCTCCATGCAGCAGCACACGCCCCACTGGGCGGCGTTATTCTTTCTTCATCGCCGCCTCCTCCATTTGGAATCTCCTGCCTGCTTTACACCTATCATGTTGTGGTGATGCGACCTCGATGTGTCCCCTGACTGAGACACAGCATATGGGAGATTGTATCTTCTGCTTGGTAGCAGCACACACAGGGTGAGCTGCTACTGGAGCTAAGTGCTGATTGAAATCACTGACCCCCAGGTGTGCGGGTGAATAGGAGATGATATGTGCTGCCCTGGGCTGTGGGGAGGGGGTGGAGGGTGTCAGGACAGCAGCAGGAGCTGCTGGGATTGTATGAGGTTCTACTCGGCTGTGCCCCGGTGTAACAGGCCAGACTAACCCCCCCGACCAGAATATACTCGGGGTTAAAGTGGCCTAGGCCAGATTATACCCCTCCGTATACCACAGCAGCTTTAGATCAGGGCTCCAAGCAACACATGGGGGCCCGAGGCAGCACAAAGTGGCCCCAGGCAGCAGAAAGTGGCCCTACGCAACATACAGGGGCCCCAGGCAGTGCTAGGGCCCCAGGCAGTGCTAGGGGCCCCAGGCAGTGCTAGGGGCCCCAGGCAGTGCACAGGGCCCCAGGCAGCACAAAGTGGCCCCAAGCAGCACAAAGAGGCCCCAAGCAACATACAGGGGCCCCAGGCAGTACTAGGGGCCACAAGCTACACACAGGATCCCAGGCTACATACAGGGGCCCCATGCAGCATACAAGGGCCCCAGGCAGTGCACGGGGCCCCAGGGAGTGCATGGGGCCCCAGGCAGTGCACGGGGCCCCAGGCAGTGCACGGGGCCCCAGGCAGTGCACAGGCCCCAGGCAGCACAAAGTGGCCCCAGGCAGCACAAAGTGGCCCCAGGCAACATACAGGGGCCCCAGGCAGTACTAGGGGCCCCAGGCTATACACAGGGTCCCAGGCTACATACAGGGGCCCCATGCAGCATACAAGGGCCCCAGGCAGTACAAAGGGGTCCCAGGCAGCGCATGGGGGCCAGAGGCAGCACACAGGGGCCCCAGGCAGCACAAAGTGGCCCCGGGTGGCCCACTGCCTGGGGCCCCTGTATATTGCCTGTGGTCACTTTGTGCTGCCTGGGGCCCCTGTGTGCTGCCTGGGGCCCTTGTATGCTGCATGGAGCCCTTGTGTGTAGCCTGGGATCCTGTGTGTAGCCTGGGGCCCCTGGTACTGCCTGGGGCCCCTGTATGTTGCCTGGGGCCACTTTGTGCTGCCTGGGGCCACTTTGTGCTGCCTGGGGCCCCGTGCACTGCCTGGGGCCCCGTGCACTGCCGTGGGGCCCCGTGTACTGCCTGGGGCCCCGTGCACTGCCTGGGGCCCCGTGCACTGCCTGGGGTCCTTGTATGCTGCATGAGGCCCCTGTGTGTAGCCTGGGATCCTGTGTGTAGCTTGTGGCCCCTAGTACTGCCTGGGGCCCCTGTATGTTGCCTGGGGCCTCTTTGTGCTGCTTGGGGCCACTTTGTGCTGCCTGGGGCCCTGTGCACTGCCTGGGGCCCCTAGCACTGCCTGGGGCCCTAGCACTGCCTGGGGCCCTAGCACTGCCTGGGGCCCCTGTATGTTGCGTAGGGCCACTTTCTGCTGCCTGGGGCCACTTTGTGCTGCCTCGGGCCCCCATGTGTTGCTTGGAGCCCTGATCTACAGCTGCTGTGGTATACGGAGGGGTATAATCTGGCCTAGGCTACTTTAACCCCGAGTATATTCTGGTCGGGGGGGTTACACCGGGGCACAGCCGAGTAGAACCTCATACAATCCCAGCAGCTCCTGCTGCTGTCCTGACACCCTCCACCCCCTCCCCACAGCCCAGGGCAGCACATATCATCTCCTATTCACCCGCACACCTGGGGGTCAGTGATTTCAATCAGCACTTAGCTCCAGTAGCAGCTCACCCTGTGTGTGCTGCTACCAAGCAGAAGATACAATCTCCCATATGCTGTGTCTCAGTCAGGGGACACATCGAGGTCGCATCACCACAACATGATAGGTGTAAAGCACAGATTCCAAATGGAGGAGGCGGCGATGAAGAAAGAATAATGCCGCCCAGCGGGGCGTGTGCTGCTGCATCGAGGAGGGGCTGAATGGAGCCTGGCGCCGCCTTCTCAGTCCCCAGCCTCAGGGACTTCTGTAAGTTATAAGTTATTTTTCTGCAGTTTTATAGGGCGGATTTAGCTCAGAGAGGGATAGATAGGGAGCTGCTAGGAAGGTGCAGGGACAGGTAGTGATAGAGTAGGGGCTTAGATCCAGGTGACAGGTTCCCTTTAATTTGTCAATCCAATCCGGTATCTGAGTCTCATCAGCATCATCCTGCTTGTGTCCACCAAGAGTAGTTACTGTTAGGAAATGAGGGTCTACATGAAGGTCAGAACCTTCTTCATCTGGGCCTGGATCTGACTCACAAAGATTCTGGGCATCAGGGCAGATCATTAACTCGTCTGGACTCACTGCAGTTTTGGAGCAGACCTCTGATTCCCAGGCTATTGTGTGACTTAACAGCTCTGCAGACTCAACCATGTCTGTTTCCCCAGACTCAGTAGGGCGGCTATAGACTTGGGAGCTTAGAGGAATCCAGTGCGATTGGGCTGACACCTCAGATGACTGGAGGGATTGTGATGTAGAAGTTGAGATGGAGGAGAGACCACTGGATGGAGCAGTTGCGATCCATTCAAGCACCTGCTGTTTTTGTACCTCATTTACAAGTGGTACCAATGCTCGTGTCCGTAAGAAAGGGATCATATCCGATTGGCCACGTAAAGAAGTTGACATCTTACTTTGCCTGGAAGATTGTCTTTCTTCAGCAGATGTTAATGTAGATTTAGCATCTACCCCATGTTAAAGAAGTTATCTGATGCTTTGTATGTACTGTACATTGGCAGCCACCTTGTCTCTCTAAGAGCCATTCTGTTTATCATGTCTATTCACTCTGAACTTTATACACACTTAGCAGGTGTTGACTGCACCAACACTGCTACTTGACCCGAAGTGAGACCTGGTCAAGGTGCAGTTAAAAATTAGTAGGAACTGCACAGGCGGTGTAGTTGGTTCTATTAGAAGTGGCCTACACTACTGGTTATTGTGGCACTGCTACTTGACCCGAAGTCAGACCTGGGCAAGGTGCAGGTAAAAATTAGTAGGAACCGCACAGGCGGTGTAGTTAGTTCTATTAATAGTGGCCTACACTATTGTTTGTTGTGGCACTGCTATTTGACCCGAAGTCAGACCTGGGCAAGGTGCAGGTAATAATTAGTAGGAACCGCACAGGTGGTGTAGTTCGTTTTATTAGAAGTGGCCCACACTACAGGTTTTTTGTGGCACTGCTACTTGACCCGAAGTCAGACCTGGCAAGGTGCAATTAAAAATTAGTAGGAACCGCACAGGCGGTGTAGTTGGTTCTATTAGAAGTAGTCTACCCTACAGGTTTTTGTGGCACTGCTACTTGACCCGAAGTTAGACATAGGTAAGGTGCAGTTGAAAATAAGTAGGAACCGCACAGGTGGTGTAGTTGGTTTTATTAGAAGTGGCCTACACTACAGGTTTTTGTGGCACTGCTACTTTACCCGAAGTCAGACCTGGGCAAGGTGCAGTTAAGAATTAGTAGGAACCGCACAGGTGATGTAGTTGGTTCTTTTAAAAGTGGCCTACACTACAGGTTTTTGTGGCACTGCTACTTGACCCGAAGTCAGACCTGGGCAAGGTGCAGGTAAAAATTAGTACCAACTACACAAGTGGTGTAGCTTCTTTCACAATGGGCTATACTACTGTGTAAGTGACACTGCTACAGTACTAGCCCGAACAAATTGCCTGGACTAGCTGCAGCCAAAAAAATGCCTACTTAAGACAGGTGGTGTAGCTTTCTTCACAGCAGTGCTACACTACCAGTCCTGAAGGATTCACAGAGCTAGATGTGGCCAGATGCTGTGAAAAACACTTGCACAACACTGGCACACACCTGCCTGGCATAAACTAAGAGGGACTGCTCTAACCTAGCCCTAAAAAGGGCTGAAATTTAAACTAGTCCCTGCTTCTATGAAGTAGACCTGAAAAAGGGTTGCTAGACTACTAGTCCCTAGTCCCTAATCCCTACTCCTATGAAGCAGCCTTCAAAAGGGCTGATACTCCTAAAATTCTCACCCTCCCTCCAGTCCCTACTCCATAAACCTATCTATCTACCTAACTAGCTGAATCAGAACACAATTGCTTGATTTCGCTCTATATCGCCCACAGCAGCAACAGTGCCGTCTGACACAGAGCTACAGCAATGAGCAAATGGTGGTGATGGGGAAAATGGCTGGGTCTTATAGGGCTAGGGCATGTGACTTACACAGCCAATGATGCCTGACCTTGCTTGAGTGCAAAAAATGCACTTTGCTGTATGTTGTGATTGGATGACAGCCTGCACCACCCCTCTGTATATGCAGTTTGGAGGAAAAAAAAATGGAGATCGCAATTATTTCTGCATCACTGATGTGTTAACCCCCTGCACACTTTACACAGAAAATGGATATTAACATTCATTAACAGGGTTAGGGTTAAGCTATTGGTGATCGAAGCGTTATCGAACACAACCTCGAACTGCCGAATTTGAAGCAAATTGTTCTAATTCGTGGAATGACTCGAACACCGCCCAAAACAGCTCGAATTTGAGATTGGCGAACAATTCAATCGAACACCACTCATCTCTAATTATGACTTTGGGACCGGCAAGCAGAGCTTAATCCCCACAGTGAGTATATTACACATTGTTAGAATTGGGCATGATGCAGTGCTTAATTTTATAATTAAAGAACTTATTCAGGTTTGTTTGAAATCGCGGGCAGATGCTGAATACTGTCTCTCAGATTTCCAATGCCTTGTGGCTAAGTGTCTGTATGTGAAAGCAATTTCCTACTTCTGCCACTGTCGGACAATGTGTCGGCTTCACTTGTATATGGCAGGCCATACATGACTAGTTGGCATGTAACTGTCTGTATGTAAATCACATAGGTGTGATTTTGTGAGCTAGCTAGAAACACAGAAAATAAATAACGGAACACTTTGCTCAGGCTCCTGCTCTAGTAGGAGCATGCCTCAAATACCATGTGCCCCTCAACCACAGGGAACAGTGTGTTGGCCCTTCTGGGCACACTCCTGGGCCTTTGCAGCATGTACAGGCCCTGGGAGCTGAAGGCAGCATAATCACAATGGATGGTATTGGAGAGGCAAAAATGGTAGCGGTGGTGAGTATGTTGGCATCCCTGCAGGGGCGGCATTACAGTGCCCCTTCCTCCTTTCAGTGCCCTCTCTTCACCAGGTCTGAAAAAAGCTTCTTCTTCAGCAAAATGTCTTCTATATTGATAGCAGTTGGAATGGCTGTTGATAGGGGTAGGCGGGAGGTTTATGCTTCCTGGTCCGTAACAACAGATGGAAGCGTCTTTACAGTATTAATCTCTAAAGATTCAGGGACCAGACACCTCTTCTGGCAATTCAACCCCCAATGGAGCACGTCCCCGTATTTCTAGTCCAGAACAGGCTTCTGGGTGCAGAGCCAAAGAAGATCCAGGAGAAGAGGATGCACACATAAAGAGATCTTCTCCAAATGCAAAGCTCCCACCTGTAGCTCCAGTGGCTTCGGACACAAAGCGTGTGGGTTAAGTTCAGAGTGATCCATCGACAGAAGACACTTCAAGGGACTCTGAAGGTGTCGAATAGGAACCTGGTACTGCTCCATCACAGCCTGTTGAATGAAGTTCCCAGCAGTTCTGGAATCTAGGTGGGCTGTCTCAGAGAACTAGTACCTCCATATGATATAAACATGGATTAATAAGGAAGAGGATTTGTTCTAGCCAAGGGTAGCTCTCCTGCAGACCCCAGGCAAGTAATTCCTGGCCTCAAGGGATATGTATGGATGAAGTGTTCTGCACCTCCAGAGTAGAAACACAGACCCTTGGTGCGACAACATTCTCAATATTGCTCAGATATCCTAATATATTCTACTTGCATACATTCAGGAGCAGGAACGTCAACTGGAAACTGGGACACCAGTGGCCTCTGGAGGGTCAGAAGCTGATGTATATATCCCCTATCATGTGTCACCTTCAATCATTGCTCCTGGAACCTTAGATCGACTTTGGTATCCAAAGAAATCAGATCATCCAGTTTAGTCAGAATATCATAGCCTGCCAGTTCACTTTTAATTCTCCCGGATAAACCTTCACAAAAGGTGCCAACTAGCGCCTGATTATTCCATTTCAGTTCTGAGGAGAAAGTGTGTTATTGAACCGCCTACTGTATGACAGTCTGAGCAACTTGATGCAGTTGCAGAAGAGAAGACGCCGCAGAGGCAATTCGACCCAGCTCATTAAAAGCTTTTTGGAAGGCCTCCAGGAAGTCTAGGATGTCAAAGATGACCAGGTCTCTTCTCTACAACAGGGAGTTGACCCAAGCAAGAGCCTCCCTACTGATGTGCAACATTAGGAATGCCACTTTGGCCCAATCCAATGAACACTGATGGACCAACAGTTCAAAATGCAGGATACACTAATTGTTGAATTCACGGAACTATTTAGAGCCAACATCAAATCATGGTGGAACAGACAGATGAGAACCAGATCAGATCAGTGCAAGAGCTGCAGTCATGGCATTCATGGATCTCAGAAAAGACAAAATCTGATCCTGCTGGTCCCGCATGTGAGACAGTGCTGGAAACAAAAGGGTGTCAGAGTCGGCAGAGTCCATGGCCTGATCACACTGTTGTTACCTGGGGAGGCAGGCAGGAGTGGAACCACTGAAACACAGAGGGAACTGTGGCAGGTAACCCCCAGGGCAGAGATACAGTATAGTACAAACAGAGTCTCTAGGGTTGGCAGATGTAGGCGGAGTAGTTGATACAGACAGGATGGCAGATGCAGACAGGTACAGAGGGTACGGCAGGTACAGGCAATGGGCATAGAAGACACAGGACCTGGCAACTAGCTTGCAAGACAGAAGCTAACTAACTGGCTAAAAAGGCTGAGAAGCACTTCAGAGTAATAGTGCACTGCTCTTTAGAGCAGGAAGCGAGTGCAGCCAAGCGCACTCTTGAAAGGCCTGTGTGGCATATGAAGGCCCCAGGAGCAGAAAGCATTAGGAGTACACATGGATGATAGTGAGAGGCGAAGGAGAGAGCGACCCAACACCCCAGTAAGTATGTTGGCATCCCGCAAGGATGCTGGAGAAACAAATGATGTGGCCTGTTGTATATATAGAACAAGCACAATTAGATGATCGCACGTTCAAGTTTTCTAAGGTGACTAACAAATACAGTGAAAAGTAAAAGTTTTTAAAAATATAAAAAAATATATAAAAAATTCAATCCCTCAATTCCACATTATTATTAAGAAATTTAAAAAATACACATATTTGGTATCACTCTGTTCGTAAAAGTCTAATGTAATAAAAATATAACATAAATTAGTCCGATCGGTTAAGAAAAAAAATCTTAACACAAGAATTGCGTTTTTTGCACACCATTACACAAAAAAATGTAATAACAGTCGATTAAAACATTACATGTACCTCAAATTTTATTGATAAAGACATTGGCTCAGGGCAAAAAATAAGGATCCCAAATTATTCAATACCCTGAAGATTTAAACCATTACACTCGCATAAAATTGCAATACAAGCAAACATTTTTGTTTTTGATAAGTTTCTGAATTTGTCTTTACTTACCGGTAAATAGAACAAAAACTATGCATGTTTGGTATCTGTGTAATCGTACAGATCTGGAGAATCACACTGCAAGGTCATTTTTACTGTAAAGTGAACGGTGTAAATTAAAAAAAAAACTATTGCAGAATTGCACTTTTTTTTTTCTCTGTCACCACATTTGGAATCTTTTTCTCGCTTCGCAGTACATCACATGACAAAATAGATGGTGCCATTCAAAAGTACAACTTGTTCTGCAGAAAACAAACTCTCATATGTCTAAATTGACGGAAAAATAAAAGTTATGGATCTTCGAATAAGGGGAGGAAAAAGCAAAAATGGAAAATTGCCCAATAGGAAGGTGTTAATATCTGTTTTATTGGTATCTAAGCACATGGGTTGAATAAAGAAATTTTCCCAAGAAAGATAGAGTGCCTGTTTTTTCCAATTTGAAACTATAGCTGAACTAGTTACCATATTTTTCACTTTATCAGACGCACCTGATTATAAGACGCACCCCCAAATTTGGTGAAGTGAAAGAGAAACATTTTTTTTTTATTTTAAATGGAGTCCATCTTATAATGACAGTGTCCATCTTATAATCAGGATATATGTCCCTCATCCTTGAATATGATCCCCCCCCCCATCCTGGTCACGGCAGTTTTCCGGTGGGCGGGCACTGCCATTAATATTTCCCAGCAAGTATTGCCAAGACTTCAGACTGTGTTGTGTTCAGACTGCAAGAAAATGGCTGCGGAGGCAGTGCATGTGCAGACTGCGACTCGCGGCCATGTTCTTGAAGTCTTGACACAAGAGCGAGCATTGAATGCCTCTCGGCAATGCATGTTGGCAAAAAATAATGGCGGCGCCCACAGGAAAACTGCCATGGCTACACCGCAGCTCCAGTCTTTGTCCCCACTCCCCCATGGACCTGTGAAGCCACCGACTTCACCCACACAACACCCCCCTCGGTAAGGTTTTCTTTTAGAATTTTTTTCTTTTTAAATTCGGGTTTTAAGACGCACCCCCGTTCTCCCATTCTCCCCCAATCTGGGGGAGACAAAAGTTCATCTTAAAATCCGAAAAATATGGTACTTAATTCATTCTGGATAATTTCTTATACTAAATGTAAATCTATCAAATGCGAAGTACTGAAGCTGAAGGTATATGTGAGATCTTTTATAGAATTCTTGGCATCCTTCTTGATACCAGTTTGTGTCCTTAAAATTTCATGTAATAAAACATAAAATTTGTAACTTTTAATTATCTTGGGTGTTGTCCTATGGAAGTAATATTTTCTTTTATCGTAATAATTATGAAATATGAGCCTTTTAATAATAAGATTTTTGAGGTTCATTAGGTTAAATGCTGTTAACATGAACAAAGTTTTCTAATTAGCACATAGTATGGTGGAATATGGTGGTGTGCATGAATGTCAATATGATATACATCACTATTAAAAAAATATACAGTACTGAAGTGGCACTAAGTGGCAGATTTTTTACATGTGCAAATGGTAAATATTTTTTTTACAAGTTGTCATTGTCAACAGTCCTGATTTTTCCAGGGCAAACCAAAGAAGATGACACTAAAGGGTTGGTTTTTATGCTAATCCATCACAAGAGTGGGTGTTTTGGGGAGTCTCAATTCTGACTGAATACTTTTAAACGGGACCATTGGACACAATGATAAAAACAAAAGTTCTTGGGTCCTGTTGGAAAAATGTTTATAAATATTCCAGAAAGAAAAAAAGAGCTTCACTCACCAGGGTGACTTTATTATGGTGCACCGTGTGCCATGCAGGCATCTAGGAGGATGCAGGCTACCTACAATGGGTGGACACACCTCCTGGGACATGAGCCCCAAAAGTCCCCACGCTCCCTAGTTGTAGTACAGGTTCCCATCTGGCTTTTTGAAAAATGTTTACAACTCCTTATAAACTATCTCTTAGCACTTAGGTTATAATACCAATGTCATATCATCAGCACCAAGACTTAAGCTTAATTGCTTACTCTGTGTTCCCATGTCTACATCACTGTAGTTACATAGTACTTATCTTAAAAGGGTGATTCACTACTGGGCAAACTCTTAATAGCTCCGTTGTGCTAAACTGTGGACTCATCTCCCGAACTTGTGCCGTTCCTCTGATCTCAACGTCATTTTCCGCAGGGTCCATCATAAGTGATGTCACAAGATTCCTGTGGTCAATTAGTATCCACTAATAGACTGCAGCTATTAATCTGCCATATTCTGAGAGCTTTACCTTTTTTGTGGGGCTCACAGTGTACAAGGGATGGGTGAGCATACAGTAGGAGAGGATAGGGCTGGTCATGCGGCGGTTTAATGGACTGAGAATCACTGCAGGTTGTAGGCTTGTCAGATGAGGTGTGTCTTTAGGTTCTTTTTGAAGGTAAGAGGAGAGTTTGATATGTTGGCGCAGAGAGTATGGGGATACACGTGACAAAACTTGTATGCGGTTTTGGGAAGAGGAGATAAGAAGGGGTAAATTATTCAGTGCATTTAGAGTGCCTTGCAAAAGTATTTGCCCCCCTTGAACTTTTCAAACTTTTGCCACATTTCAGGCATCAAACATAAAGATATAAATTCTAATTTTTATGTGAAGAATCAAGTGGGACACAATCGGGAAGTGGAACAAAATTTATTGGATATTTTGAACTTTTTTATCAAATAAAAAACTGAAAAATGGGGCGTGCAATATTATTTGGCCCCTTTACTTTCAGTGCTGCAAAATCACTCTAGAAGTTCAGTGAGGATCTCTGAATGATCCAATGTTGTCCTAAATGACTGGTAATGATAAATAGAATCCACCTGTGTGTGACCAAGTCTCCGTATAAATGCACCTGTTCTGTGATAGTCACAGGGTTCTGTTTCAAGTGCAGAGAGCATCATGAAGACCAAGGAACTCACCAGGCAGGTCCAAGTAACTGTTTTGGCGAAGTTTAAAGCCGGATTTAGTTACAAAAAGATTTCCCAAGTTTTAAACATCTCAAGGAGCACTGTGCAAGCGATCATATTGAAATGGAAGGTGTATCAGACCACTGCAAATCTACAAAGACCCGGCCGTCCCTCTAAACTTTCATCTCGAGCAAGGAGAAGACTGATCAGAGATGCAGCCAAAAGGCCCATGATCACTCTGGATGAACAGCAGAGATCTACAGCTGAGGTGAGAGAGTCTGTCCATAGGACAACAATCAGTCGTACACTGCACAAATCTGGCCTTTATGGAAGAGTGGCAAGAAGAAAGCCATTTCTCAAAGATATCCATAAAAAGTCTCGTTTGAAGTTTGCCACAAGCCACCTGAGAGACACCAAACATGTGGAATAAGGTGCTCTGGTCAGATGAAACCAAAATCGAACTTTTTGACCACAATGCAAAACGATATGTTTGGCATAAAAGTAACACAGCTCATCACCCTCAAAAGATTTATCTTCCAACAAGAAAATGATTCCAAACATAAAGCAAAATCTACAATGAAATGGTTAAAAAATAAACGTATCCAGGTGTTAGAATGGCCAAGTCACAGTCCAGACCTGAATCCAATCAAGAATCTGTGGAAAGAGCTGAAAACTGCTGTTCACAAACGCTCTCCATCCAACCTCACTGAGCTCCAGCTGTTCTGCAAGGAAGAATGGGCAAGAATTTCAGTCTCTCGATGTGCAAAACTGATAGAGACATACCCCAAGTGACTTGCAGCTGTAATCACAGCAAAAGGTGGCGCTACAAAGTATTAACTCAAGGAGGCTGAATAATATTTCAGTTTTTTATTTGTTAAAAAAGTTCAAAATATCCAATACATTTTGTTCCACTTCACGATTGTGTCCCACTTGTTGATTCTTCACAAAAAAATTACAATTTATATCTTTATGTTTGAAGCCTGAAATGTGGCAAAAGGTTGAAAAGTTCAAGGGTTCCAAATACTTTCGCAAGGCACTGTACTTATTATTTTTTATGGATAATATACTGCATTACTTATGCAGTGCAGTGTATTTTCTCAGCTTGTCAGTATTGGTAGCCTATTAGTCTCAACTCAAAGGCAGCCTATTAGAATTCGCTTCAGTAAGAATCTAATAGGCTTTAGTCGATTACAAGACAAGAGGCCATTGTTATGCCTCAAGTTGCCAAAGCAATTAATTGGTGCCACATAATCATGGATTGGCTATTTAAGGGAGTGCTCGTTCTTTGTTAAACACCTTAGATACCACAGTTACTACCGAGAGGTTACACTGATGGGATTGGAGCTAGCTCCTGTTCCAGCAGATCAGTGGGCTCAGTTGCTCAGGACAGCTGGCTTAAGGCTCAGTCACATGGGCGTTGAAATCGGATGAATGCAATGCGGGAGAATTTCACATTGCACTCCAATGTTAACAAATGAGGGAAAGCAGATGAATGTTTGTCTTCAGCTTTTTTCTCATTCAGATTCTGGATAGGGAAAAAGTAACAACATGCTATGACTGGATGTGAGTCTCATGAGAGACTCACCAATGCAAGTCAATGGGTGCAATAAAATATCTCACATCACAGTGATAGGGACAGCGTTTTAGCATAATCTTTCAATGCTGGAATAAGTTAGAAAAGAATAGACAGATAGGTGATAGGAATAGCTAGAACATCTTACTAGTGTCCTGCTGCTTGCTTTCAGGGCCGCCCATTAAGCTTCATGCATATTCACTGTACTGAATGGCAACAGCCAATCACAAACGCTTACTCTCTGTGAGAGAGTCTTTGATTGGCTGTTGCAATCCTGCTGCATTTCCTCCATCTTGACTGTGATTGTGCTTGGTTAAACATTAGTGTATGGAAACCAACCTGCCATCATAATGTATTAAATAAATAATTTAATAAAAATGTGTAGGGCTTCGCAATATTTTTCAATTTAGCCCAGATAAAACAGACAGCTGCAAGCTGCAACCCTCAGCTATTTAATTTTACTTTGACTGGCAAATAAAAACGCATAGGGCTCCACCCTATTTTTAATTGCCAGCCAAGGTAAAAGTAGGCAGCTTAGGCTGGTATTCTCAGCGGGGTGAGGGACCATTGTTTTAGGGCCCCCTCAATCTAAAGAATAGCAGCCTGCAGCCACCCCTGAAAGTGGCACATTCATTGTAGCCCCATTTCATGGTGTTTTACCAGGCTTTACCAGCAGCCCAGGTGGTGATGGCACACTGGATAATAAGGGGTTAAGGCCAGCTTTGTATGTCACTGAGGTCACCTGAGGACATCATTGCCATAGTAACCACTAGTTTGAAGTTACTATGGCAAAGGTGTCCTCAGGTGACCTCCCTGCTTATGGCCGCAGCTCTCAGTTCATTCATTCAGTGTTCAGAGGCCACAGGGATAAGACCTGCTTAGTTCTTCCCCACAACCTCTGATGAAGCAGAGCTGTGTGGTGTCCACCAAGAGAAAAGATGTGGCAGAGGATTGAGTAGAGGTATGAGGGTCAAGGGTCTAATAAAGATGGAGTCCCTAACTGTCTTTGTGTTTTTATTTCAAACAAAATGTTGTTTCAGTGTGTGTCTTCTTTACTATTTATTTGAGATTCTTAATGACCGGGTTAAATATTGGCCCTACAGTAAGAATTTTGGGCTTAATGCCAGCTGGCAATACAAAGCTGGCATTAACCCCCTATTACCAATATGCCGCCACCACCCACCACCATGGCCGCTGGAAGAGCCTGGTAAAGCACCTTTAAATGGCACTACAATTAATCCACCATTTTCAAGGGTGGCGGTGGGCTGCTATTCTTTTGCGTGGGGTGGCCCTAAAACAATGGGTCCTCACCCCACTGAGAATACCAGTCTAGTCTAGCTGTCTAGATTTACCTTGGCCGGAAATTAAAAGTAGAGTGGAGCCCTGCACATGTTTTTTTTGCCAGCCAAGGTAAAATAGGCGGCTGAGGGTGGCAGCTCACAGCTGTCCACTTTATCTGGGCTAGACTGAAAAATACTGCATAGCCCTACGCTTTTTTTTTAAATTATTTATTTAATGACGGCAGGTTGTTTGTCATACACTAATATGTATGGCAAACAAGTACAATCACCGTCAAGATTGTGGAAATGCAGTCTGATTGCAGCAGCCAATCACAGATTCTCTCACAGAGAGTGAGCATCTGTGATTGGCTGTTACCGTTCAGTGCAGTGAATATGCATGAAGCTTAATAGGCGGTCCATTCAATCTATCTGATCTGTCTGTCTATTCTTTTATAACGTTATACAGCATGGGAAAGACCATGTTAAAAACGCATTGCACACAGACACAACACGGATATCACAAAAAATACACAATCGCATTGCCCTCACATGCCACACGGATCAAAAAATGGATGTCAATCATCCTACTCCCCTGAATGAGAAGCGGTCAGATTTTTCATACGGCCTCGTGATTCTAGCCTTATGCGGTGGATCATAAGGGTGAAAATGATGAGCCTGCACCATCCTGATCACTCACAAATATTGACATCCTGATGCAAGTAACTCTCCCATCCGCATGTACATCTATGTGATTTTGCTTTAAGGGGTCAATTAGTCTATCCAATCTTTCCCTCACTTTCTCTCTATATTTAACTATACATATAGTAAATCTATCTTACAGTGCCTTGCCTAATTAATCTTTTTCTTTTCATCTTGACAACTTTTAGCTCAGTAGAGTTTGCTTCATTAGTCCTTTAAATCCGCTAAAACGAGGCTGCAACATCTTTGCCTATTAGAAAAAAAAACACATAAGACCCATCAGAACAGTGTATTACACAATGTCTGGGGAACAATTAATACATGATTCTCCAACAAAACTGTTTTTAAGTGGACATAGCATATTTAACTGTATAGTTTGTGACACACAAAATGGAAATGCAATAAAACCTACTGGGAATACGCATTTAACCTAGCACTGAGCAGATTCTTAATAACTCACTTGAGGGATAATCGCTAGTGAATTATCATTTATTTAACTCATGGGGATACTCAGTGTGTTCTCTCTAAATGTTGCTAATGAAATTCTTTCAATCTCTAACAATGCGAAAAGTAGGCTATAACAAGCTACAGGGCAGTTTTACAACAACGATAATGTACATTTAATATGTATACTCTTATTGATCTCAAAAGCGAAGGTTTTCTGGCTGTTCAGCGAGTATAATATTATTATGCCCTCTTAAAATAACCTAATTCTGATAAACAACCCATGTAAAGCAAAGCATAAAAATCAGGATTCACAAATAGGATGTCGCGCGGCATTGCGGCAATTAAACACGCTATATATGGGAAGCAAAATATTGTTAGATCTTATTACTGCCCTCTTTAAGTAGGGCAATCTAGCAGCTCTTGTGTGTTTCTGTTTTAATACAAGGTTCAGGCTATTTAACCTTAATTCTCCTTCTCTACCACAGAGATATTTTTGTATCTCCAGTAGGAAACCTTCCTACATGTGTTGGTTTCCACTATAATCAATTGGATACTAAAGAAACACTGTCAGATCATTTTTCAGTATGATACTAATATTACCCTTGAAACATGCCTTGGCAGGCATTTCAAAAACATGTAAAATCATTATTCTATTGTTTTTTTATCCTTAGTTTTCATATTATCAGCATTTTCAGACCCTGCAGGCACCTCCTGCATTAGTCATTTCCATTATATTCACAGAGGAATAGTCTGGCTAAGTTAAACTGTCATGTAACTATGCACTCCCTCTCAGCATCTTTCTCTTCCCTCCTCCCTTTGCTCTCAGTGCAGTGCCAGGTTTCAATTTTCATTAGGAGCTTCTGTTCTGTTGAGGACATGGCGGGAGAGAGCTATTGCTCTTACCTGATCTAGACTCCATTTGTTTCTCTGAGCAGGTATCTGTACTTTGCTGTGAGAGATTCTGTGTTTTATATGAGCTCTTGGTTTTGCTGCAAAGTGAGCAGGGGAGAGGATACAGCCCCCTACTGATCTCCTGTGTAGTGATGTGAATTTGTGACATGCATATTCATCCTATGGGAAGTGGACAGCAGAGAACTAAGTGGATCATTCACTGTGAGTGACAGATGGAATGAATCCCTTTATTTGAAGTTTACAGAAGATAGGAGAGGAATGTAAATAAAAGAAATACATAAGTAAAGCTTAGAGAAAGGAATTAGAAAATGATAGCAGTTACATAAGGATTTTTGACCTGGCAGATTCCCTTTAAAAGTGACTATCTTTTTACAGCCAGACCCACTTTCCTTAAACTTAGTATATTATTGTTAGAATTACCGTATATACTCGTGTATAAGCCGACCCGTGTATAAGCCGACCCCCCTACTTTTGCCCCCAAAACCTGGGAAAACCTATTGACTCGTGTATAAGCCGAGGGTGGACCCCAGCACAGGTATACAGCCCCCAGCAGTGTGGTATACAGCAGCCCCAGAGGTATATACAGCAGCCCCAGTGGTAGTATACAGAAGCCCCAGAGGTATATACAGCAGCACCAGTGGTAATATACAGCAGCAGCCCCAGTGGTATATACAGCAGCTCCAGTAGTTAGTATACAGCAGCCCCAGAGGTATATACAGCAGCCCCAGTGGTAGTATACAGCATCCCCAGAGGTAGTATACAGCAGCCCCAGAGGTAGTATACAGCAGCCCCAGAGGTAGTATCCAGCAGCCCCAGAAGTAGTATACAGCAGCCCCAGAGGTAGTATCCAGCAGCCCCAGAGGTAGTATACAGCCCCAGTGGTAGTATACAGCAGCCCCAGAGGTATATACAGCCCCAGTGGTAGTATCCAGCAGCCCCAGAGGTATATACAGCCCCAGTGGTAGTATCCAGCAGCCCCAGAGGTATATACAGCCCCAGTGGTAGTATCCAGCAGCCCCAGAGGTATATACAGCCCCAGTGGTAGTATCCAGCAGCCCCAGAGGTATATACAGCCCCAGTGGTAGTATCCAGCAGCCCCAGAGGTATATACAGCCCCAGTGGTAGTATCCAGCAGCCCTAGAGGTATATACAGCCCCAGTGGTAGTATCCAGCAGCCCCAGTGGTATATACAGCCCCAGTGGTAGTATACAGCAGCCCCAGAGGTATATACAGCCACAGTGGTATATACAGCCCCAGTGGTAGTATACAGCAGTCCCAGAGGTATATATAGCCCCAATGGTAGTATCCAGCAGCCCCAGAGGTATATACAGCCCCAGTGGTAGTATACAGCAGCCCCAGAGGTATATACAGCCCCAGTGGTAGTATACAGCAGCCCCAGAGGTAGTATACAGCAGCCCCAGAGGTATATACAGCCCCAGTGGTAGTATCCAGCAGCCCCAGAGATATATACAGCCCTAGTGGTAGTATCTAGCAGCCCCAGAGGTATATACAGCCCCAGTGGTAGTATACAGCAGCCCCAGAGGTATATACAGCCCCAGTGGTAGTATCCAGCAGCCCCAGTGGTATATACAGCCCCAGTGGTAGTATACAGCAGCCCCAGTGGTATATACAGCCCCAGTGGTAGTATACAGCAGCCCCATAGGTTATATACAGCCCCAGTGGTACTATACAGCAGCCCCAGTGGTAGTATCCAGCAGCCCCAGAGGTATATACAGCCCCAGTGGTAGTAAACAGGCCCCCCAGTGGTGGTATACTGGCCCCCACAAGTAACACACAGCCCCCCCTCCATAGTATGTCACCCCCCCAGGCTGCGGCAGCTGTCAAAATAACAAACACTTTATACATCACCTTCCGGCGCAGCTCCTCCGGTCCTCCGCTCCTCCGCTCGCCGGCTTCTTCTTCCTTCTTGTGCCGGCTTCTGTGACCGCACGCAGGAAATGACGTCATCTCCTGCGCCCGGTCACATGACACCGGCACAAGCAGGAAGAAGAAGCCGGCGAGCGGAGGAGCGGAGGACCGGAGGAGCTGCGCCGAAAGGTGATGTATAAAGTGTGTTATTTTGACAGCTGCCGCAGCCTGGGGGGGGGACATACTAAGGACGGGGGGGCTGTATATTACTGCACAGGGGGACTCATAATAAGGGGGGGGCTGTGTAGTGCAATATGCACGGCATCCCCCCCCGCTGATGGACGGGGGGATGCCATGCATATTCATTGCACTAATGAGGCGGCCCCACGTGACCGCCTGCGGTCACCGCGGCCCCCTCCTGCCTCCTCCAGCCACCAGTGCATACCGCCCCCCACAGCATACCGTATGACCCGTGTATAAGCCGAGGGGGGACTTTTCAGCCCAATTTTTGGGCTGAAAAACTCGGCTTATACACGAGTATATACGGGTACTCTTAATATTGTTTTACCCGTAAATAAGTTTAAACTATTACACTCCAATTTCAAGGTTAAATACAATTACCAACAGAACTTGGTTAAAAATGTAAAGTGCCTCCTTGGGCAAAAAATGTAAAGAGAAAAACATTTCGCTTTGCTTCTTAACATAAATGTGAAGGGGATAGGGAAACTAGTGGGTGTGATAGAGTGGGTGCACATTAAAGCTACCGTCACACGCCGCCATATGGCTTCCATATCGCTGGCAATTTGACGTGAGCGCGCATGTTTCGGGCACTTTTTTCAGACCGCTGTGGAGCTGTCACACATAGCGATCTTCGGTGATCCTGCATTCCGGAAATCACCTGCAGAAGACCGGACGTGATCTTCCCTTCACACATCGCTGCGTCACACGCCATAATCATAGCAGCTATATGGGCATACTGTCTTGATAGGGGTGTGCTAGAGTGTGTTTCACCGCGCCCCTATCACTGTGATTGGTGGACCTTAAGGGAAATTTGTCAGCAGATTTTTGCTGTGCAATCTGAAGACAGCATGCTTTAAGGGTTGACACAAAAAAATTCAGTGATATATCTCTTATCACAAAGTGTTTTGCGGTTTACCTGCAATGTTTGTTATAGCATCAGTAGCTTAACATTGCTGGACAAAGTAGTGCATGAACCATGTCTGTGCATGGGCCCCCTGCAGTGCTTCACAGCTTCTCACTGTCTATGGACTTTGAATTCAGAGCCTGGTGTGTGTGGAGGCAGCTCTTTCAGCTCTGCTGCATTGCTAAGGATAAAAACATTAATTGTATCAGAAAATTTGCATCCAGTAAACTAAGTGATATATCATGGGATTCAGGGCCTCTTTACCTACATCATATTGCTCTCAGATGAGGTAGCAAAAACTAGCTATAAGCCTTCAAATTTAGGGTTATTATGCAAGTTAATAGTGTTACAGTGTTGTCTGGCTGCCATACTAAAAGCACAGCTGCCAGGGTAAAATTATCTTTTCTCCTGCTGGGATCTGCTGGCTTTCAGTCATAGAGATGTGCTATAGTCACTGCTCACTACACAATGAGTAGAAGCTGTAAACCCACTCTAGAACTTTGACAGCTTGCTTTGCAGTGTTTCTGGGCAGAATGAGCTGTCAATCAGATTGCTTTGTGATGCATACAGCCACTGCTCACAATTTTGTGAACAGTGGCTGTAGATGCCCCGATCATTACTCTGTGACTTAAAGGCATGCTGTGTAATGCCTTCCATGATGCAGGAACTTTTAATGCAGGGTGAATGGTGGCTGTGACATACTTACCCTCTAGTGGTCCCGCAGTACCTGTCCGACCTCCGTCTACTTTATCTTGCTCTCAGGACCTGCGCATGCCACTCAGGTTTCCTGGGAGTGCACTTAGGCCATACGTGTGGCTCGCTCCTGCTTCTAAAAGAGTTAGTGTGCCCTACCCAGAAATGCTTCTAAGCCTCTGCCTAAGAAGAACAGAGTATTTAAGGCACCTTCCCCTGATGGAAAATGCCTGAGCAATGCGGTCTATGCTTTAGTGACACGCTGTTAGATGGCAGGTCCCCTTGTTTACTTCCTATGTGCATGTCTTGCCTGATCACGGTTTGTTCCTGTTTCGGCAGACGCTCAAGTACCACTTGGTGCAGTCCTGCTGCTGAACTATCTGCACCTGTCCTGCTGTCTCACCTTCTGCACCAGTCCTGCTGCCATACCCTGAGCCTGCACCTGACTGCACCTAGCCATCCTGGATGCACCTACAACACTGTACCTATCCATTGTCGCTCGATCCCTGGAGTTAGCTGTCCTACTACCGAGATCCCCTGGAGTTTCACCATAGGCCGAACTTCTCCATCTGAGTCTATCAAAAAAAACTTGGTAACCGTTTACCTTCACTCCTCCATGTCAAGATCGGTGCTTTGGCTCACTGGGTCCACTCCCGAATGCTCACCACAGCGAGTGTTAAAGTTTGCTCAGGCCATGGATTCAATGCTACACAGATTGCAGGTCTGCAGCAGGAACTCAAATCCGAATGCTTCATGCAATCAGTGGACAGCTGCCTATATACTCTGCAAACTACTGCCCTAACCCAAACTTCAGCTCCAGTTTCGGGTGTGAACTCCACATTTCGGTTCTCATCTTGCTGCTCCAATAAAGTTCTATAGCGACCTCAAGCAGTGCAGAGGATTTCTAAACCAATGCTCATTTCACTTTGAACATTAGCCTCATCACTTTGCCTCGGGTCAGACCAAAGTAGCTTTCCTAATGTCACATCTGTCTGGTGAGGCCCTGGCCTGGATTATTCTGCTCTAAGAAAGAAGTGATCCAGTGGTCTCCAACTTGCCTACCTTCCTAGAAGGTGCTCAATGAGTCTAGTCGAGTCACCTCAGCAGCCTCTTTTCTCCTGAGACTTTGACAGGGAATTCTTACCATTGGCCAGTATGCCATCCATTTCTGCATCTTGTCCTCCAAACTGAGCTGGAACTATAAGGCCCTGGTGGCTGCATTTTGGAAAGGTCTGTCTGAAGGAATTAAAGGGGTTTTCCCACGAACAAATTTTATTTAAAACTTCATTTTAGTATTAGAAAAGTAATCACTGCACATTGATTCCTGTTGTTTGCAAGTAAAAGTTAAGCCCCAGTCACACATAACGATATCATTAGAGAGATCGTTGTAACTGTGACGTTACAGTGATCTCTCCAGCGATGTCGTTCTGTGTGACACTGTGCAGCGATCAGGCCCCTGCTGTGAGGTCTCTGATCGTTGCAAAGTGCTGTGGGTCATTTTTTGATCGTTGGTTTCCCGCTGGTCAGCACGCATCGCTGCGTGTGACTGCGAGAAACCAGCGATCTGTGACCACACAGGGCTGGTTACTATGGTAAACACTGGGTATCTAGGCAGCGCTCACTGCCTAGATACCCGGTGTTTACTATGGTCACTAGCGTCCTCCCTGCTTAGCACTGCCTGTAAGCAGGGAGAACGCTGGTAACTATGATAAACAGCGGGTATCTAGGCAGCGCGCGCTGCCTGGATACCCAGTGTTTATCATAGTTACCAGCGTTCTCCCTGCTTAGCGCTGCCTATAAGGCAGCGTAAGCAGGGAGCGATGAGGGAGGTGGCTCCCATGGCCTGATCATCTGTTTGACAGCTCCCCAGTGATCAGGTAACGACGCTCAAGCGATCCCGGCAGGTCGTTATCGCTGTCGGGATCGTTGGAGTGATCATTATGTGTGACTGGACCTTAAGTTTTATTTAGCAAATATGGTGACAATGGAAGCTTTGATGTTTCGACCATGCCATGGTGGTCTTGTTCACAAAGTCACTAGAAACAGAGAATGCAAAATATATACAATAGGTTTGATATATTTACAAATTATACAGTTATGTACAATTTATACTGTATACAATTATATACAATTAGTATCATTGTATCAAGAATAACCAGAGAGGCTTGTATGTTTATATCAGGTCAGGATTATGAAACGTATCCCATATATCGGAAATTTGAAAACCAGAGAGTAGGTGAAGAGAAAGAGGTTCTATATTCTAAGATGGTATGTTCTTGTAGAGGAAGCATATATATTTAGATATAAAACATATAGAGGGGGTCCAATATTAGTGTACTTGGACCAGTTTGAGTCTAGAGAAGAAGAAATATCCATGGAAGGCCACAGAAGGGTGAAGGTATTGCTCTGAATGATACAAAGGTTGCAGGATAAGTATAGTTATTTTGCTGTGATTGGTTATAAAAAGGAGAAGGTTTAAGAAAGGTTACCTAGAGTTATGGTGCAATCAGATCACCATATGTATGTACCAGCCATACATGTGTTTAGAGGTAGCTAAACAGGCTAGGGCTATAATGTTAGAAAAACAAGAGAAGTAGGGGTTAAGCTCTACTTTGTGTATCACTTGGGTAGTGCTTAATAGAGTGATTCCATAGTATTACTTCTAAAGGTACCTTTACACGCCTCTACAACAAGGTGGAAACAACCGGGTGTCTCACGCGCACGAGCACGCACGAACGGTTACAAGCGGTACCCGATACTATCTTTACACGCCGCTACAAGGTGCTTTACAGAAGGTTGAATCTATCTCTGGATGCACCGCCGGGTACCTAAAGTTACCTTCTGTAGAGCACCGTCCTTCATTTACACGCCGCAACAGAAGGTAATATGGGAGGACCTGGTGCAGCAGGGACAAAACATAGGCGTGCCAGAATTGTGGATTATGAGATGTTCGTACGCTGATAGGACAAAGCAATAGCATCATGATTGGCCAGCCAGCGCAGGAAGGCTGGCTAATACATGACACTTGAGCAATTGTGTAGTGTGACTGGTCAGCTCCTTAAATATGCCGCCCTATGCAGCGACAACCAATCGCAACGCAGGAGCTTCCACCAATGATCGCTGAAGGGGGGTGGTTTCCCGGAGGCTGTGTCACGCCCCGGGGAGTTATCTAGGTGACGAATAAACCTTACCCTACCGTATTTACACGCCATTACCACTGGGTTGAAATCAACCTGTTTTAGAGCACTGCTCTGAAACAGGTGCCGCAAGTGACGGGTGGCAACAACCTACTTTACACGCCGCTACCTCGGGTTGATTTGACGGTGCAAGATACATTTGTCTCATAAACCCAGTTGTTTTCGCCCGGCTGTAGCGGCGTGTAAAGGTACCTTTCAGGTACCGTCACACGGGGCAATTTTGCTACCAATTTCACTGGCAATTTGCTGGTTGCAGTGAAATCATGGACACATTGTTCCATTTATACACGGCAACAAAATAGAACAATGTCTCCATGATTTCACTGCAACCAGCAAATTGCCAGTGAAATTGGTAGCAAAATTGCCGCGTGTGACGGTACCTTAATAATAATAATAATAATAATAATTTTTATTTATATAGCGCCAACATATTCCGCAGCGCTTCACATTCACAATACAAGGCATTCTATATCCTGTGGTTCTGTCCAATTCACTAAGTCAGACTTTCTGAACTTTGTGCAACAGGCCATAGTGGATCAGTATCAAATTCCTAGCCAGGGACTTCAAGTGCCGATCACTATCTTGTCCATTGATGGAAAACCCCTGCCTGAACCAGAGCAGTTTATCATCAAGCAAGTTGAACTTTGGCTGGGAATACTACACTCAGAGAAGATATACTTCCACACACTTCCTGACTCATCCACCTTTGCTAGGTCTACCACGGTTTCAGGTGCACAAGCCTGTCATGGACTAGACATCAAGAGATGTAGTCTGATGTGGACAGTCCTGTCACAAGAAATGTCTCGTTCCTGTTCACCCAACTCACCCGCCCGTGATGCCATGAACCTTCCGGGCCTGCCGTCCACTTACTAGTCCTACGCAGGATATCTTCAACGAGTGGAAGGTTGAGAGTTTACCACCACATAGACCGTATGATTGTCTTATCGACCTACTTCATGGTTGCTCATTTTCCATGGTCGAACTTACCCTCTGTCCCAGGAAGAACCCCAAGCTATGTCCAAATACAATTAAACTGAATTTGGGTAGGGCTGTCCATTGCCCTACCCCTCGGGCCAGCTGTCGCAGCTCCAGCCTTCCAAGTGGCACCTGGTTTCTACCTGAAGTGCAACACCCTCACCATAATAGGCTCTGAGGAAGACCAAGCTAGAAACCATAGTCAAGCCCCTCTAAGTTTGCTGGATGCCGAGACCAGTGAATCTACCCGGACGCTCACCCCATGAGCGTTACAGTCTGTAGGGATGAAAGCATTTTAGTTAAGGTGAGACAAAAATAGTCTGTAGCTGTTGGACTTCATTTAGTGTCTCCAGTGCAACTGCCCATCTCAATTTGAAGTTTTCTTAAAGAGTACCTGTTCACCCCCACTTGTGCTTTCAAAACTGAAATCAACAGCCTTCAGCAGCGTGTATGCTGCATTCTGTTACGTTATGTACAATGTCTGTACCCCCACTGTACCCCAAAAGAAAGACTTTTTAAAGCTTCCCGCTCTGTATTGTAATTGCTAGTTAAGCGGTCGATGGGTCTTATCTGTGTTTGCTGTCCTCGCAGCCGGGCCGCTCCTCCCTCCTCCTGCCTGTGTGTTTTGCCTCCTCTTCTTTGTGTTTCCTCTCCTCTTCTGCATCTGCACCTAAGGTTAGGGCCACACTTGCAAAATTCTAAGTTCCCTGCGTTGTTTGCAGAGAACTTAGGCCAGTTTCACATTGGCGTTTGCAAACGCAGTGCACCGAACGCAGCCAAACGCCTGTGCACATGCGTTCCTATGTTTAACATGGGAACGCATGTGCCTGCGTTTGGCTTGCCTTTGACTGCACTTGAGCTCGAATGCGCACAATTTGTGCACCCTCCGAGCGCAATCTGAATGCAGCCCTGTTGCATATTTTGTGCGGTCGCGGGCGCTTGATTTATCTGCAAGCGCACAAACCACGCATAGAAGTCAATGGATCCGCAGTGTCCTCCGCATGACAGCGCAAGACAACTCTGCGGATCATATTGAAATCTCTCCCGGTGGCCGCCGTGATCACCAGCGGCCACCGGTAGATCAGCTAAAGCCGCCACTGATCTCCCGCCGGTGTCGGCGGGCAGAGCGGGGAGAAACAGCTGATCTGACAGCTGTTTAAATCTCCCGCGCCTGGAAAAGGGGTTGCCTCTTTACACATAACTTGTCAATGGCCTGTCTAGCACAGGAGAGGAATTATAATATTCTCTCTCGATGGTACCAATGTCCCGTCAAAATACAGTACATGTGGCCTTCCCCTCCACCCCTGATAGTTGTTGGAAACGTGGAGCCTCTAGAGGGACAATGATCCTTATTTGGTGGGAGTGTATTGAAATTCAACCATTCTGGAACTCGGTATTTGAGTTTTACAAGGCAGTGAGTGGACAAGATCTTGTAATAACACCTGCAATGGCCCTGCTGTCAGTGCTTCCTGGATCTATAAAGTCTGAGAAGTCAGATTTACTCCGATTCTTTTTAACAGCAGTTAGGACAGTTATCCCCAGGCACTGGAAAACCACTCACACTCCCGACTTGACAGAATGGCTGGAGGAGACGGGTAAGGTTCACCAAATGGAGTCGCTGAAAGCGGAAGTCACCGATGCTAGGGATAAATATCTGCGAATTGGAGCTCTTGGGTCCTATTTCTAGACACACCAACCTTCAGAAGCATGTTTCCTGGGTAGTTGGTTGGTTGGATGGAGCCTGATGGGAGGAGTCTCGGAGACAGTGGATGGGGTTGATGGGGATCAGTGGGGAGCCTTTTCTTTGACCTTTTCTTTCTTCATTTTTCTTTTCCTTCTATGCTTCATCTACTCTTTTTTTTCCCTCTTTTCCTGCCATCTTAAATAGCAATGATCCTAAATTGTAGATTATTCAAATTCATAAACAAGAGGAATGAGCCTGATAGAGGTAACAAGCGTAAGTTGCTTAAATATTTGACCAGAAAGGCGTTCCAAATTTGTGAAGTTTACGATATATAAGATATTGAAGGTTAATTTTAGTCATTATGTTTTATCATATCTCAGACTTAACAGTAAAAGTTAGAATATTAATTTTACTAGCAGTTAATTTGATCTGGAATATTGATTTTTGAATCATATGGAACCATAAGAAAGAGAAACTTGGGTTTGTGTCTAAAATGGTTTTTGTTATCCAATTTTGTGGTCCAGACTTTATGGACATTTCTGAACAGACTGGAATGATTGAAAATTGTGTTGTTATTTTTTTTTTTTTTGCAAAGCACCTTCTTGGGTTCCCCAAAGGTGTCCAGGCCGGTTTGGATCACTTTATTGTTCCCAGAACTATCCTGTATTAAAACGATTTGTAATGTTACTATTGGGAGATATGTTGTCTCCAATTCTTGTGTAATCCCATTCCCCTTTACCTCTTTTCAATAAAATTAGATTGAACATAAATCTCTCGCGCCACACCGAATAGGTGAGGTCGGCGCGGGAGATTTGTAGCAGCGATCAGCTGTTTCTTATCTCCTGCACCGATATCACCCTATTCGGTGTCGGCGCAGGAGATTTAAACTGTTGTCAGATCAGCTGTATCTTCAAATCTCCCGCGCTGACACCAGTGGGAGATCAGCTGTGGCCGGGAGGAGGAAATCTCTGCCGCTGATCTCCTCCTCCCGGCCGCCCCCGAGACAGCTGATTGGCTGGCGGGCTGCATACTAATGTGAAGCATGCGGAGATTCACTGTGTTCACATCAGTATGGGCTGCGTTTGCACTGTGTTTGCGTCTGCATGCCATACGCATGCAGACACAAATGCCAGTGTGAAACCACCCTTAGAATTTTTCTCTCACTACGCAGCCTTCGTGCAGGCTGCGTAGTGGAGAATGCGGCCCCTAGCAACCCTCTGTGTTTCCTGGATACCAGCTACACAGTGAGCTGCAGGGAGTGCGATTCGCACCACGCACGCACCACGCACAGGGGAACGCATCATGATGCGTTCCCCTGTGCGTGGTGCGAATCGCACTCCCCGAAGCCCACTATATAGCTGGTATCCAGGAAAACACAGTGGGTTGCTAGGGGCCGCGTTCTCCACTACGCAGCCTGCGTGCAGGCTGCGTAGTGAGACAAAAATTCTAAGTTCTCTGCAAACAACGCAGGGAACTTAGAATTTTGCAGGTGTGACCATAGACTAAGCCTGTGAATACACGCAGGTGCACACAGAGGACTTCGTGTATGTGGAGCCCTGTTGTTCTAACAGCACATGCGTGTGATGCATACAGCATAACATTTTACAGGGCAAGCTCTGGTGCTTGCATCACACGCATGTGCTGTTAGAAAAGCTGGGCTCCCCGCACACCAAGTTCTTGGTGTGCACCTGTGTGAATTCACAGGCTTAGGCACAGGCACCGAAGAGGAGGGGAAATATAAAGAAGAGGAAGCGGAACACACAGGCAGTAGGCAGGGAGGACCGAGCTGGCAGCGATCTCAGTACACAGTGAGCAGACCCATAGGACCGCTTAACTAGCAATTGTCATTCAGGGTGGGAAACTTTAGAGAGTCTTTCTAGTGGGCTACATAGGGGTAGAGACACCGTAACAGAATGCAGCAACACGCTGCTGAAGGTGGTGCTTTCAGTTTTGAAAGCATGAGGGGGGTGACAGGTAGCCTAAAAACTAATCAAATCATATACTCTGCAAATATTTTTAATATTTTGTTTTGAAAAGATGAGAGGCAATGATTTACATGTTGAATATATGCAAATATGTCAAAGAAAGCTTGTGAACTACTGGTGTATTTGTAAGAGGGGCAGTTACGGTGTGTGGCCTAGAACCCTTGGAGTGTGTTTATACTCAGTTTTTTTGCTGAACTTTTGGTGCAGAAACTCTTAACTCTCCAATCAACACTTGTGGTTTTTGAACTTGGGGTTTTTGGAGCATTTTTCTTTTCTTATTTTCTAAGGACAACCCACTTAAGTGTGAACACACACTTAACACATGGATTCAGCAAAGCTTAACTGGTACACACTTTTACTTAGTATCTGCCCCCTTAATTGAGTGTGCATACCTGTCAGTTGAGCTGGAGGCACACTGTCCATGTGCCTCGAGCGAGTGCAATGCGAGGGAGACTGATTGCACTCGGACCATATCATAAAGATACTGGTCCATTATACGTTTTCCACACACTATACTCGTATTGCAAGGGAAATGCGAGTTCAATCGCATCATGCTGTGATTGAACGCGATTTCCCCATGTGAGTGGCCATTATAAGTATATGGGTGCGAGAGAATCTCGCACCCATACATCACACTATGCGATAGTCGCACGCGTGTACTTTTACAACGGCTTCAAACACCGCTGCTGTTTGATTTCCCGGGTTGCCGGCACAGTATCCAATCTTTTTCACCGCTGTGACAGCAGCGGTGAAAGATGATTGTTAAAAACACAGCCGCTGTTCCCTGTGTCTAATTGCCGGCAAATTAGCCATTCAGCTGTCAGCTGAATGGTTAAATGAGGTGGTAATTGCTCTCCATGGTGCTGAAGCATTAATTCAGCACCATGGATAGCGCGAACATTCAAACACCGGCGGTGTTTGAAATTAGCGTGAAAGCTATCCATGATACTGATGTATAATCGGCTGAATCCCACTAAAACCTGAAACCCACTACGTTCAAGGATCCGGGTGCAATTGTAATCCCTGCACCTGTTGTAGTTATGCCCCTGGTCATCTCTTCTTTTGGGAAGATCTTGCAACATATTTTATCCTTTTGCAACTTTTTTGTGTTGCACATTCACACTTTCTGTGACAATTTTTCGAGAAACAAAATGATCCTAGACTTCTGAAAAATTCTGCAATCAAGAAAGGGACAAACATATATATGATTATTACATCAACAGATTGGCTCCTATATTTTAAAGTACAATGATGGACTTGCCCACCGTCTGTATTAACAGCCCCGTTTTTCCTCTGACCTTGTGCACAGTTACGTATTTGGCTTATGTTTTGTATGCACCTTTCATATTCACACTTTGCCTTGTTTTTCTCTTTCCTCTTCTGTGCATAGATTTCGTCATACACGGTTAAACATATATACACGTTCGCCTTTTTAAAATAAATGATCCGTTCGCACATTACAAGTTTCCCTGAAGAAATGTCGATTTAAATGCATATTCTTATCCTGGATATTTTTGTACCCCATGCAATGCACAAATGTATGTAACATGCAAAGAAAAGCCTTGTGGAATTGAATAGTTGAAAAATTATAGTGGATAGAGACAAAAGAAAGAGACAGAACAAAGGTTTTTAAAGATTCCAAATCACACACAAAACATTTGTTCTGCTCCAGCTCTTTGTGAACTAATTGGCTCTCCTGGAGGGACAGGTAATTGTACTAGCCTACATAAGCTGTCCTGAAGCTCCCTTGGAAAGCTCCAGTAAGCTCCTAGTGTTAGCAGCCATCAAGGATTTCACAGGTCAGTCATTGGATCGATACAGCTAAAAGCAGCAGGGACTGTAATGTCGACAGCAGGTTTAAAAAAAACACACACTGCCAGTGCAGGTTTGTTCCCCTTCATACAGCCATTGAAGACAGCTTAATTAACCCTTGGAAAATACAATTTATCCAAAGGCTCGCAGGGTCTGTGTTTAGGCCTTATTGGTGAACTGATAGCAAAGATAGTTGGCAGCTTCAAATTCTCGGCGTCTTATTATTGCTCCTTACTCATAGAAAGAAGCGTTATTAAAGGTGGATGTGTTTAGAAGTACAGAGTGCAGGTGACATCAGGCACCTGAGGAAGGTGTTAGATCTCACATGTGATTCCAGCAGGAGCTCGGCCCAGCAAGAACACTGATCTCTACACAGAACAGCAGACGGCTGAGGGCAAGAGGCAGTGACAGCACTCGGCTGGCCTGGATTCTGTCTGCATGTACATTAAGCATCACCTGCTGACTTCTCCAAGGAAACTTGTTCTGCTGACGTTAGTATCAATGCGTTTAATGTCCACTTTCTTAATAGGCTAAAAAGAACACATCCATGTTTTTATGTTATGGGACAGGATTTTTTATATTTACTTCCATGGAGGCATTTTTTTGTATGTATGTATTTTCTTCTTTTACGTTATTTTTTTTTCTTTTATGTTAGTTATGTATCTTTTTGCTTTTACGTTAACTATGTAGTCTTTTCTGTTAAGTATATATAACCGTATATTTCTTTTATGTTAAGTACCGTATATTTTTCACTTTATAAGACGCACCCCAAATTTGGTGAAGGAAAAGAAAAAAAAAAATTTATGTTAAATTGGGTTCATCTTATAATGCCAGTGTCTGTCTTACAAATAATGTATATGTGCCACATCCTGGTACATGAACCCCCCCATCCTGGTACACATAGCCCCCATGCTGACACACTGTCCACCCATGCTGGCATACTGTCCCCCCATGCTGTCACACCGTCCTCCCATGTTGGCACACATGAGCCACCATGCTGACATACTGTCCCCCCATGCTGGCATACTGTCCACCCATGGTGGTACACTGTCCCCCCAATGCTGGCACAGTCCCCATGCTGGTACATATGAGCTCCCAAGCTGGCACAGTTCTTCATGGTGGTACACATGAGCCCCCATGCTGGCAAAGTCCCCCTATGCTGGCACACTGCCCCCCATATTGGCACAGTCCCCATGATGGGACAGACCGCCCTTGCTGGCACAGCCTCTCCCTGCTGGCACAGAGCCCCCTATGCTGGCACAATCCCCCTATGCAGGCACAGACACCCCATGCTGGCACAGTCCATCCCATGTTGGAACAGTCGCCCCATATGCTGGCATGTCTCCCCATGCTGGCACAGACCCCCATGCTGGCACAATCCACCCATACTGGCACAGTCCGTCCATGCTGGCATAGTCACCCATGTTGGCTCAGACACCCCATGTTGGCACACAGAGCCCCCACAGAGCGCACACTTAAAAAAATAATAAACTAGCATACTCATCTCTCTCACCGCTCCCTGCTGCCAGCGCCATCCCCGCTGTCTGCTTATACCGGCATCTGTCCTGTGAGCAGGGCACAGTGATGATGTCACTCTGCAGTGATGCTCACATAACCACAGGCTGGCAGAGCACAGAGACACTGGAGATGGCGCGAGCTGCAGGTAGCAGTGGAGCAAAGTGAAGTATCACATCGCCGGTATAGTCAGTGCTTTCCACGCAATGAAAGCATGGAAAGCACTGACTATTCACATGGAGCTGCAGCCGGTGAGCTGCGGGCCCACTCCTGGGCTCCTGTGATATGCGCTCCTCTCTCACTGGTGATTGACAGCGGGAAGCAGTGAATTTTACAGGGGCCTAATGAGCAGCCCCATGTGACCATGGCCCACAGCTGCAGCCTGCTCCTAGCCTCCTCCAGCCCCTGGACACCGCTCCAGAGGCCCCCCTCCCCCACCGCACAACAAATTGTAGTTTCGCATTAGAAGACGCACCCCCTTCTTTCCCCCAAAATTTAGGGAATAAAAGTGCGTCTTATAATGCGAAAAATACGGTTTGTATTTTTTCTTTAACGTTATGTATTTTATTCTTTAACGTTATGTATTTTTGTTATTTTACGTTAGTTATGTATCTTTTTGCTTTTACGTTAACTATGTATTCTTTTTCCTTAAGTATGTAAATATTTATTTTATATTAAGTATGCATTTTTTACATTTTACGTTTATTACTGTAATGTCTATTACTTCAGTTATGTATCTTTTTGCTTTTACGTTAACTATGTATTATTTTCTGTAAGGTATGTATATATTTCTTTTATGTTAAGTATGTATTTTTTTTTTACGCTAATTATGGATTTTTTTTATTTTACACATGTACGTATTTTTTTCTCTTTTAAATTAAGTATGTATTTTTTTATCAAAATATAGAAGAATGCAACTTGATCCTCGTATTGAAATGTTCTTTACTGATTTAGAAAAAATTAAAAGATCACATCAGGGAGTGACTGACAAGTTGACGCATTTTGGTGGAAGCCTTGGTCGTAAAGTATTATGGAAAACTGTGCGATTGCTCAAAACAAAATACCACTCCCACTAATGAATCAATGCATAATAAATACAGAACAGATGTGACTGAAACATGCAAGTGGTGGAATTAAAACGTAAGCCAAAAAAATTATGACATAACTAACATAGATTAAATATTTTGTAACTGCTGTGACAAATAATCATGTGAAAAATTGATTCACCGACTATAGTGCATTTTCCATAGACTATACTAATCATTTGGGTAAATGCAGCTCCAAGAACTAACATGCTCAATATTTTCAAAACGCAGGAAAACGTGCAGGTTTCACTTTCTGCACACCAAGTAAGCCGATGTGAGTGGACAGCGCTTCCTGTTTCATGTTGGTTTTGCAGGGAAACAAAAATGCAGCTCTATATTTGCATACATTAATATAAAACCATGTAAAAACGCATCACAAACCTGCAGCAAAAAAAAAACAAACTGTGTGAACATAGCCTACCAGTTCCCATAAACACCAGATCACATACAAATATATATTAATCAATTTGTTTGGCCAAAAGATTTTTTTAAGCCTGTCACCACAACAAGGTAGACTCTCTTAGCAGGGCCCTACTCCACTCTCTTTTTTTCCACACCATGATCAGAGTGCACATTACCACCACATAGTGACTAAATAATACCACATACAAGGAGAAATACTGCCACACCCTGATCAGAGCATAATTACCACATAATGACCGAATAATACCACGTACAAGAAGAAATACTGCCACACCATGTTCAGAGCGTAAAATTACCACCACATAGTGACAGAATAATACCACATACAAAGGACAAATACTGCCAACCATAAACACTCAATCTTCAGGCCTCATTATGGCTCTCAGACTTTTATTCAGGGCTTTGAGAGAAGCTTATCTGCACTCTGTCTCTCCCTTGTGCCTGTCTCTCCCTGTATTATGTTTGTCCCTTCTCTGTGCCTATCTCCCCACTCCCTGTGTCTCCCCTCTCAGTGCCTATCTCCCCCATGTATGCTGTCTCTTCCCATATGCTGTATTTTCCCCCTCTGCCTGTCTCTCCATGCCCAATCTCTCCCCTCTTTGTGCCTGTCTCCCCCCTGTGTGCTGTCTCCCCTCTGTGCCTGTCTCCCCCATGTGCTGTCTCCTCTGTGCCTGTCTCCCCCTGAGCACTGTTTTTCCCTTTGTGCCTGTCTCCCTTCTCTGTGCTTGTCTTCTCCTGTGCTGTGTCTCCCCTCTGTGCCTGTCTCCCTACTTTCTGTCCCTGTCTTTCCCCTGTGTGATGTGTCTCCCTCTCCTGTGCCTGTCTCTCCCCTGTGCACTGTGTCTCCCCTTTGTGCATGTCTCCCCTTCTCTTTTGCCTGTCTTCTCCTGTGTGCTGTGTCTCCACTCTCGTGCCATCTCCATCATGCGTTGTGTGTCTCACTCTGTGCCTGTCTCCCTCCTTTCTGTGCATATCTCCCCATCTGTTCCCTGTCCTCTCCCCCATGCACTATATCTCCCCTTTCTGTGCCTGTCTTCCCCTGTGTAATGTGTCTCCCCTCTCTGTGCTTGTCTACCCCATGTGCACTGTCTCTCCTTTTCTGTGCTTGTCTCCTCCATGCTGCCTGTGTCTCTCTCTCTGTGCCTGTCTCTGCCAATTGGGGCACTGGTCTCCCTCTCTGTGCCTGTCTTCCTTCCTTCTCTGGCCTGTCTCCCCTTCTGTGCCTGTCTCCACCCTCTCTGTGCCTGTATCCCCATGTGCTGTGTCTCCCCTTTCTGTGCCTGTACTCCCCTGTGCAATGTGTTTCCCCTCTCTGTGCCTGTTTCCCCCCTGTGCACTGTCTCCCCTCTGTACACTGTGTCTCCTCTATCTGTGCTTGTCTACTCCTTCTGCCTGTGTCTCCCCTCTTTGTGCTTGTATCCTGCCTGTGTGCTGTCTCCCCCCTCTCTGTGCTTGTCTATCCTCTGTGCAATGTGTTTCTCTTCTCTTTATTTTGCTGTCTCCACCCCCTGCACTGTCTTTTCCCCCCTGCGCTACCTCCTAACCTGCACAGCAAGTGCTGAATGCAACATATGACTGTAGTGAGCCGAAAGGCAGCAGATCTCTATCTAATGCATTGTCCGCAGATATAGACCCAAAGGTGCAAGAGACAGACATCTGCTACTGGCTAGATTACCAAAGTTGGATGCTGCGCTCAGCGCCTGCCGCATGGTTAGGAAGGACTCAGGAAGAAAGCAGGACAGTGGCGCGGATGGTGTCCCAGACGGTGAGTGGGCCCAACATCAGTTCTGAGTCCTGGCACTTGCTAAGCCTCAGCCTACACACACTGTTACCTGCCTTATTTTTCAGCCGTCCCCCTGCCCATGCCCGGACGTACTCAACTCATCTGTCATGTCGTCACCGTCATGAGTCGCTGGCTGAATTCCTGTGCTTTCGAAGGGAGGGGTTAGGATGTAATAAAGATGGTGGGTGGATCACAAGTGATTAGGTGGGCCTTGCCCTTCTGTGAGGTAAACAGCCCTACCCATTGGCATTCGTCTCCATTGCCCCCCTGATTACCACCAGTCACTGAACATCTCACTTGAATCAGGCTAGTCAGGCCCTGATGGCAGACCTGGTCACTGCTATCCCCCAAGTCCACGCCAAAATCACCTGTCAGCTAATACAAAAATGATTATTCACTGCTCCTCTTGGTACCGGCTTCAGTGCCGAGAGGTGGGCAGGATTATGTACATATGAAGCAGTGAATATTAATTTAACTTAATAGCGGACACATGTTTTCGCCCCAGCCACTGGCTTCCTCTAGCAGCGACCCTGTAAACCGGTCCACCACCACAGCCACCCCTCACCCATACCCACCTTATTCTCACTTTCTTTGAGAATAAGCATGTATTTTTTATGTTTTAACATCTTTTTTTTCTTCAGCATTATTTTTTGATAGAAATATCATTCAAGTTAATCAACTTTTGAATATACGGTACTTTGTATTTCAATCCTTCACTACTTTCTTAGATTTTGGTTTGCTGCTAAGTAAATGAAAACATTCTTGTTTATATTTAGTAGCTATCATTAAAGGCTATAGACTTTATGTGCAGGCCCTGTCAAAATAAAGACATCTTTCATAATCAAAACCTTTCCATAAGGATGTTTTATTTTGACGGGATCTGATCCTCCTCTTGGGTAAAAATATACTTAAGTCATATTACACTGTGTGCAGAATTATTAGGCAAATGAGTATTTTGATCACATGATACTTTTTATACATGTTGTCCTACTCCAAGCTCTATAGGCTTGAGAGCCAACTACCAATTAAGTAAATCAGGTGATGTGCATCTCTGTAATGAGGAGGGGTGTGGTGTAATGACATCACACCCTATATAAGGTGTGCTTAATTATTAGGCAACTTCCTTTTCTTTGGCAAAATGGGTCAGAAGAGAGATTTGACGGGCTCTGAAAAGTCCAAAATTGTGAGATGTCTTGCAGAGGGATTCAGCAGTCTTGAAAATACCAAACATTTGAAGCGTGATCACCGAACAATCAAGCATTTCATTGCAAATAGCCAACAGGGTCACAAGAAGCGTGTTGGGCAAAAAAGGCGCAAAATAACTGCCCATGAATTGAGGAAAATCAAGCGTGAAGCTGCCAAGATGCCATTTGCCACCAGTTTTACAATATTGCAGAGCTGCAATGTTACTGGAATATCAAAAAGCACAGGGTGTGCTATACTCAGGGACATGGCTATGGTAAGAGAGGCTGAAAAACGACCACCTTTGAGCAAGAAACATAAGATAAAACGTCAAGACTGGGCCAAGAAATATCTTAAGACTGATTTTTCAAAGGTTTTATGGACTGATGAAATGAGAGTGACTCTTGATGGGCCAGAGGCTGTATCTGTAAAGGGCAGAGAGTTCCACTCCGACTTAGACCCCAGCAAGGTGGAGGTGGGGTACTGGTATGGGCTGGTATCATCAAAGATGAACTTGTGGGACCTTTTCGGGTTGAGGATGAAGTCCTACTGCCAATTTCTGGAAGACAACTTCTTCAAGCAGTGGTACAGGAAGAAGTCAGTATCAATCAAGAAAAACATGATTTTCATGCAGGACAATGCTCCATCACATGCATCCAACTACTCCACAGCGTGGCTGTCCAGTAAGGGTCTAAAAGAAGAAAAAATAATGACATGGCCCCCTTGTTCACCTGATCTGAACTCCATAGAGAACCTGTGGTCCCTCCTAAAATGTGAGATCTACAGGGAGAGAAAACAGTACACCTCTCGGAACAGTGTCTGGGAGTCTGTGGTGGCTGCTGCACGCAATGTTGATCGTAAACAGATCAAGCAACTGACAGAATCTATGGAAGGAAGGCTGTTGAGTGTCATCATAAAGAAAGGTGGCTATATTGGTCACTAATTGTTTTGGGATTTGATTTTGCATGTCAGAAATGTTTATTTCTAAATTTTGTGCAGTTATATTAGTTTACCTGGTGAAAACAAACAAGTAAGATGGGAATATATTGGTTTTTATTAAGTTGCCTAATAATTCTGCAGAGTAATAGTTACCTGCACAAACAGATATCATCCTAAGATAGCCAAATCTAAAAAAAAAAAAACACTCCAACTTCCAAAAATATTAAGCTTTGATATTTGAGTCTTTTGGGTTGATTGAGAACATAGTTGCTTATCAATAATAAAAATAATCCTCTACAATACAACTTGCCTAATAATTCTGCACACAGTGTATACACTGCTCAAAAAAATATAGGGAACACTTCATCATTAGATTGTGTTGTTAAATGTTCCATTTATTTTTTTAAGCAGCATATTTATTGACATTGGCCAAAGGTTCATGAGCTTGTTAAAGTTTCTCTAAACACCTGGATATTGATTTAACATTACAAATACTATTTTCATACCTTTAGTATTACATTCCTGATATGCACTTGAATGTCTGACTATTGATAGAATAAAGCAGGATGCACACTTATATAACCAAGGACCGCCTGCATAGGATCTCCTATTATGATGTCCATGGGTCCTAATACAATAAGAATTTGGGCCTTTACACATCTGCATTTTGTCTGTATTTACTTGTGTTTGCGTTTGTATGCATTTTTACCACTAAAAATGCATCCAAACGCATGCGTTAATGCACACATAGGCTGCAATGCAAAACGCATTGCAAACGCATGCAAAAACACGTCATTTTGCAAAAACACAAAACGCATGCGTTTTTGCAAACACATGAGTTTACAATGCGTTTTGCATTGCAGCCTATTGGTGGGTTAACGCATGCGTTTGGATGCGTTTTTAGCGGTACAAACGCATACAAATGCAAACACAGGCAAATGCAGCCCAGCATTAGATGTGAAACTGTGCCTTTGTCTTGATGATATGTCTTGGAAAGAAAATGTGCTGTATGACATACTTTTTTTATACTTATCCCCCAAAAATTACAAAAGTATATTGGGAGTGATTCCTTTATTGGCTAACCAGAAAAAAATATATTTTCAAGCTTTCAAAGTACACAGGTTCCTTCGTCAGCCAATAACTAAAACAAAAGCTCAACATTTATAAGATTTTACAACAGGACATATGTGCATGGAAAAATAGGGTAATGCCTCTTAAAGATAAGCCAAGGAAACCAAATTAAGGTTTTTGTTACAAATGGAGATGAGGTGGAAATGATGGTTTAGTCTTCTCGAGTCAGTCTACTCCATGTAGAGAGTCATAAATCCACTAGGCTGCACATGTGTCATGTAAGTGAGTCATACAATTGTACTACAATGAATTAGACCAGAAGTAATATGATGCATTTAGTTATCTATGATATCGGCTGTCTGATCTTCATGCCTATCTTCCTGCAGGTATGCGTCCATCTCTACCCAGCTTTTCCTGTATAACCTGATCCCTCCTGTGTGTGCTGCAATCACCATTCTGGTGTGTGTCCAACCCTACTCAGCTTTCCCTGCATCATCTGATCCCTCCCTTGTTCTTGCTATATATTCCTTTGAAATGCTTGTAATTACTCACTCCCACTCTATTTTATGATGTTTGTTTACTTTGCATATCCAACCCTGCATCCGACTCCTTTGAATAAGTGATTAATATGAGTCCAGGCCCCTTTCCTCAGGTTCACACCTGAATGCGTTTGTATTTATATATATTGTGAGATCTAAGTCTGCTTAGATATAAGCTGCTCGTGTGCCATCTAAGTGTGTTATACAAATGTATTGCAATGAATTAGACCAAAATTAGACCAGAATTAGATCAGAAGTGGCATGAAGATAATTAGATACATATTCTTTATAAACAATTATTTTGTTCATCTTCACTTTCACCCTTCTAATACTTCACGTTTTACTAACTCCCGTAATAACTTCACCAAGTAAGGAAATAGCAATCTCTCCCTCCATCCTCCCCACCCATCTCTCCTGCTCCTCAGAACTGTTCCTCTACATAAAATTCTATGTCTCCAGACACACGCGACCATCTTATGCCCTCTCCTGCTCCCTCCTTCTTACACTCTCTTTGCTTCTCCTCATTGCTGGTGAAAACACTCCACATCTTGTCCTTCCTCATCAAATCCCCACAATCATTTCTAATCCCCATCCATGATCTATCACAAAGTTTCACAAACCCTACAAACCTTATACAGATTCACCCAGCCCCTGCTCCTCGAATCCCTCCAACAGGAGCGCTATGGCCATGTCCACACACCTGCGCTCTAAGTATTTAGCGGTTCTGCACTAAATACTTAGGTTTTGTGAGAGAAGCGCAGGTGCGTGTGTGCCGGCGCTTCCAGGAAACGCAGCCCCTGGTTACCCAATGTGTATCGTGGTAGCAGCATTTCCCTGTGCGCTCGGCATAAGCGGACATTAGGCAGCCTGCTGTATGAAATGGTTACCACGATACACATCGGGTAACCAGGGGCTGCGATTCCAGGAAGCGCCGGCACACACGCACCTGCGCTTCTCTCACAAAACCTATTTAGCGCAGAACCGCTAAATACTTAGAGTGCAGGTGTGTGGACATGGCCTATGGAGGATATGCTTTCTCTGGAACAAGCTTTCATACATCCATGAATTTTTCATCACTAACAAACTCTCCTTCCTTGGCATCATTGAAGCGTGGCTCACTCCCTCTGGCACAGTCTTTCCAGCTGCATTTTCTTATGGTTAATTCCATCTTTCTTGCACCCCTCAACCTAGTAACAAGCATGGTGAAAGAGTTGGCTTTCCCCTGTCAGATAAATGCTCCTTCAACCCAATTCTGCTGCCACCCTCCATTACTCCCCCCTACTGTTCCTCCAACTATCTTTCCTTTACCACCTCCCAGGACCAGTCACCACTTTTTTTGACCACTTTACAACCTGGCTACTTCATTCCTTTCAGTCGACATCCCCACTAGCAACATATGGACACTTCCCACTCAGCTGTCTCTAAACTTTTAACACTCACATCCTCTTTCTGCCTTACTTAATGGTCCTCTGCAGCCACTCAGTAAGATGGTCAATCACTGAACCTCATCTTCACTTTCCTCTGTTCCCTATCTAACCTCTCAATAGAGATGAGCGAACACCTAAGTGTTCTAATTCGATTCAATTCGCCGAATTGGGGTGTGTTCGACAAATTATTTGTTGAATGTTTCAAACATCGTCGACCCTCATTGGAATCAATGGCATGCAGCAGCAAATACATAGAAAACATGTTCAAAGGTGTCTTAAGCTGCCAAACTACTCAGGATAGACAACAGGCACCAGGAAAAGTGACAACAATCTACCCACAGTACAAATCATCTCACGGCGTAGTATGGGTGCCAGCCTGCACACTCTTCAAAGCACTTCAAAATAGAAGGTGGTTAACATTACCTAAAATTTCAGAGGTGAGTGAAACTGACTTTGATTGGCAGATGAATGAGTACAGGGGAAAAGTGGCATAGTTTTCTACATTAAGTAAAAAGAGGAGGAGTAAAAGGAGGATGAGACACAGATATAGGCATGTCATCAGAGAGCCCTGCTCAAATCATGTACCACACAGCAAGGGGACCCCAACAAGAGTCCTCATTGTTCCCAAAGGGTCAGACCACAGGAAAATGGCATCAATTGTCCAGAGTAATAATTACTAATGGCCCAGCCTGCCTGTATGGCACAGGTATGTAACAGGACTTGGCCTAGCATTTCAAGGTGAACACTGCTCAGCAATACAGGAATGTGTCACCTGTATAAGCCTAGTGGCCATATACCTCAAAGCATCATGCAAGTGCTCCTGTCAATGTAATGCCCCGCCACACACAGGTGGGACAACATTGTAATGCATTTAGGTTGACTGAAGCTAGTCATATACAGGAAAACCCCCTTAGGTGGTCATCGTAACTTGTATAGACCTAGTGGGTCAGATACCCTCAAAGCTCAGAAGGCTCCAGTCAATGTTATGCCACCTCACACAGGTGGACAATGATATGTTTGTGATATACAGAAAACATCAGGTGAAGATAGATGGGTCAGCACCCCTTGCAGCCTCCATAAGTGATTTCACCGCTGTGCACAATGATGATGTTTTGTGAAATAGTATACAGAAAAAATTATTCAGCTAGGTCAGTGACCTGTTTAGGTCTAGGTGGACAGGTGAGTATTGACCAAACAATGCTTTTAAGGGTCGAAAAACTTTTGATGTGTATACAGCACATTTGCCAAAACCTGGTTTGCGATGTTCACTATGTGCGCCACTGGTGTTTAGGGGAAAAGCAGTATTAAGATTGTCTAAAAGCTTCTGTTAATACTCCTGCATGCATGCATCCCTTTCCAGGGTAGGAAGCATTTGACGGGGGATAAAATTCATGCTTGCTTCCTCGGCCCTCTCCCCCCAACCTCGCACAAAATACATGTCATCAAGATCTCCCTTATCTGCTGAGTCTTCCGTGCCCATCGCCTGTTCGTCCTCCATTTCTTCCTCAGCTCCGCACCTTCATCAACAGTTTGGCTGCTACCATGCACCCTCGTTGTTCTCTCTTCACAAACCTCTCATGCAGTCGCCTTGGTGCTGCCGACTGTCTGGACTTTTCAGATCTTGTTATCCCTTCCGCATTCACCTCCTCGTCTACTTCCTCCCCTTCCTCTTGGACCACCACTGACTCTGAATACTGGTTAAAGTGTGCTCCAGCATGTAGATGACCAGAATAGTCATGCTGATAATGGCATTGTCAGGGCTAAACATCTTAGTAAGCCATTTCAAAACTCTGCAGAAGGGTGCAGAGATTCTTGATCTGAGACCAGTCCAGCAGCGTGATTTGCCACACTTCTCGATTGCATTGGCATAGGCTATATGTCATAAAATACTGCACCAGGGCTTATTGCTGCTGCCACAGTTGCTGCAACATGATGCAAGTGGAATTCCATTGTGTTGGCACATCAATTTCAGGTGGTGAACCGGTAGGCTGAAAGACTTCTGTAGCGATGCAAGTCATTGAGCTGTGGAATGCAAACAGCGGAAGTGAGCACACAGTGACAATGCCTTCTGCAGCAGCGCATCTAACTGGGATAGTGCGCTAGAAATTGCTAACCTATAGGTTCAAGATGTGAGCCATGCAAGGCATGTGTGTCACCTTGCCCTGGCAAAGAGCGGCACCCAGGTTTGCAGCATTGTCGTACACGGTTTTCCCTGGCTGCAGTTCAGTGGAGACAACCATTGATTAAACTCGTCTCCAGAGCTGACCACAACTGTATGACTCACATTTCCCAGACATTTTAACATAAACACTGCCTGATGGCGTTGAGCCCTGCTGCCATCATAGTAAGGAGGTGTGCTAGATTGCCTCTGCATAGTTTGAAAGCATTCACATTACCAGACAGGTTTTGGGTGCAGATAGAGGACCCAGGGAGGTGGAGGAGGCAAAAGCAGTGGAGGAACTTCTACATACAGGTTTGAACGCACAAACCATGGGATGGCAAGACTTGTACAGCAGCCCCTTTCCCACTGCCACCATAGTCACCCAGTGACCAGTCAGCGGCATGTAACACACCTGTCCATGCTTACTCGTCCAGGTGTCAGTGGTGAAATGCACCCTGTCACACACAGAGTTTCTCAAGGAAGCGGTGATGTTGTGTGCGACATGCTGGTGTAGCACAGGCACAGTTTTCTTTGAAAAGTAGTGGAGACTGGGCATTTGGTTCTGGGGGACTGGACGGCCATAGGATCTCAAAAATCCTCTGTATCCACCAGCTGGGAAGGCAGCATTTCCATAGCCAACAGCTTGCAGATGGTGAAATTCAACCTCCTAGCTTTGGCATGGGTAGGGTGAAATGGTTTTTACTTGTTCACATCTGTGGGACCAAGGGCTGGCTGCTGTGCTGAGACAGGGTGGAGTAGGGTGCAAATCGCTGGACTGTGAGGGAGGTGCAGGCATGACATATTATTTCTCCTTCATAAAAAGGTGGTGCTCTCGATGTCTGACAGCACTCAACACCACCAGGCTTTTCCACTTCCAAAAGAGCTGATGACCTGTCAATCAAACAGGCTGTTGTGGTAAAGAGGTGGAAGCTCTGCGGCCGAAAGCCTGTGTGACAGCTGTCCCCACAGTCACAGAGATGAAGAAGCCACAGATGCGCTTGATGGGGCAGACAGTGGTTGGCCAGGCCCATTAGGCCGCATTCTAGCACTGTGAGCTTCCCACTTACTGCTTTATGCCGTGTAGGTTTATGCATAAAAGTACTCAAACTATTGATTTTTTGGCCTCTACTTAGATTTTGTTTACAAATTTTGCAGATAACATGAGTTGGGTCATCCTTTGTGATCTTAAAAAGGCCCAGGCTAGGCAAGGTCTTAGCGCCCATGCAACCTGCAGAGCCGCCATGGCTTCTGCACAGAGGCAGAGTTGTGGCTGAGGACACAGTTGTTGATGTGCTTCCAGGACTCTGTCTCTGTCCAGGAAGCCATAACATAACCTCGAAAAAATCCTAGGAGATAGTGTTGGTTTGGTCCATGCTGCTGCTACAAAAAAGATGAACATGTCGGTGGAATAAAGGGATATATGGGAAGCATTGTCTTCGGAGTCATCTTTTTTGTAGCAGCAGTGCGGACCAAAACAACCTACCTCCTAGGATTTTCTTCTGTATTAAAGTCACCACGACGATACACGTGGAAGTGTGGGTCCTGCGGCAGCTGTTTCCTAAGCGAGCATACTAGTTGTGGATGTCACAACTTATCCAGGTGAGCAGACTATTTTGCATTGTTCTTCTCTTATCTTAAACGAAAAGACATCATTGTGCCTTTTTGTCTCCCTGTATTGTTTATAACATAACTCGTCACTTTCATCCTCCTCTCACCTCCCTGCTGAGCTCATCAACTGCCTGCCTGTGGGTTGACAGTAAGTGGGAATCTCCAACTCATCATCACCCTGTGTTCACACTCCTCATCTTCAGAGTCCACCTCTTCCCACCCTGAGCGCAAAGTCAAGTTGTTTTACCAATCAGGTAACTGACCAAACTTTCAGTGTCTCCCACTCTCACACCACCTCCTTATCTTGCTTCCTATCTGTCAGTGTCCCCCAAGGTTCAATTCTTGGATCCTCACTCTTCTTGATCTGCACCTTTGGCCTCGGACAGCACATAGATCCCACAGCTATTGTATCAACTCCACGCTGATGACATGTAGATCTTTCTATTGACCTGATTATCACCTTCTTATTAACCAGAATCCCACAATGCCTGTCCGCCAGTCCATCCTTTTTCTCTGCTCGATTTATAGAATTCAACATGGACAAAACAGAATTTATCATCTTTCCTCTTCCTCACTCAACCCCCCAACAAAAAAAAGCTTATCGGATCAAAATCAATGGCTGCTCACTCTTCCCTGTCTTGTATTCATGCTACCACGGGCTAACCCTTGACTCTCCTTCAAGCCATGCATCCAAGCCCATTCCACCTCCTGCCAACTCCAACTCAAAAATATTTCCCAGATTTGTACATTCGTTATCCAAGAATCTGCAAAAACACTTGTGCATGCCCTCATTATGTCCCACCTAAACTACTGTAGCATCCTTCTCTGTGGACTTTTTTCTAACACTCTCACACCCCTAAAATCTATCAAACTCTGCTGCCCGACTAATCCGTTTTTCCTGTGGCTATTCCCCAACCTCTCTTTTCTGCCTTCCTTTCATTGGCTTCCCATTGCACAAAGACTACAGTTAAAAAAGCAAACCATGATAAACAAAGCCATCAGTACCTGTCTTCTCCATTGATCTGTGACATTACCTGCACACAACCTCCAATCCTCAAAAGATCTCCTTCTCTCTTTCCCTCTTATCTCCTTTTCCCTCAATCACATATAAGACTTTTCCCGTGCATTCAACATACTTTGAATTCAGTCCCAACACATCAGACTCTCGCCTACCGTAGAAACCTTCAAAATGAAACTGAAGACCCACCTCTTCCAAAAAAGCCTACAGTATGCAGTGACATTCAGTCTACTATACTGCTGCATGACCAGCTCTACCCTCACCTACGGTATCCTCACCCATGCCTTGTAGATGATAAGCCCTCACAGGCAGGGTCCTCACTCCTCCTGTTCCTGTTTGTGCATTGTATTGTTCATGAATATTGTACATGTCTGTATTGTGTATATCCCTCTTCACAAGTAATGCACCATGGAACAAATGGCACAATAGTAATAATAATAATAATAATAATATTAATAATAATAATAATAAATAATAAGGCAATAACAAAAAGGCAATAAAAGAAAAAGCAGAGGCACCAAAGATCAACTCCTGATTGACAAAATAATACTGGAGAACTGTAAAAGTCGTAAAAGAAATCTATATACAACTTGGATAGATTACCATACAGAATTTGACTCACTGGCACACAGTTGGATCATCAAGTATCTGGAAGTCATTGGGGTTTTTGGAAATATTGGCAGATTCATTGAAAATGCAATGACATGACACACTGGAAAACTGAGTTGATTGTGGGCAACCAAAGCTATGGAATAGTCAACATCAAGAGAAATTTTCCAGGTTGATCCATTTTCACCACTGCTGTTTATCATTGCAATGATTCCACTGTCATTAATTCTGCAAAAAACAAACTTGGGCTATCAAACTGCCAGGAATTTACCAAAAATGTCTCACCTGTCATACATGCATGATTTAATGTTATATGGAAAGTCTGAAACTGAGATCCAGTCTCTGACCAACACTGTTAGAATTTTTAGTAATGACATCAGTATGGAGTTTGGCCTGGACAAATGTGCCACAGTGGCACTGAAGAAAAGGAAAGTAATTGACATTAAAGGCATAGAAATGCCTAATGACAAACCATAAAATGCCACCAGCCTGAAGCCAACAAATACCTGGGCTTATTACAGCTGGATAACATCAAGCACGGACATGTGAAAAATGGGGTTAGTAAGGAATAGTCCAAAGAAAAATTTTGAAGAGCAAATTGAATGGTGGGAATACCATCAAGGCCATAAACACCTGGCCTGTTCCTGTCATTAGATACACTGCTGAATTGTGAACTGGACACAGATAGAGCTGGATGATCTGGACAGAAAAACAAGAAAGCTGATGACAATCCACTACTCATTGCATCCACATAGTGATGTTGACAGACTTTACCTGCCAAGAAAATCAGGAGGCAGAGGGCTTTTTCAAGTGAAGCAAACTGTAGAAGAAGAGAAACATGCACAGGCAGGTTATGTGAATGATAGTGGAGAACAAGCCTTGATGGAAGTTAACAATAGAAAACTGCTTAAAGTACAACAGACAAAAAAGGAATACCGTAAGAATGCAGTACGAAGCAGAAGAGGAAACTGGCAAAAGAAAGCTCTGCATGGATAATTCCTAATGAAAATCTAGGGCAAAGTCTACAAGGAAAAGACCTGGTTGTGGCTTACTAATGGAACATAAAAAGGGAAACAGAATACTTACCGTATATACTCGTGTATAAGCCGACCCGTGTATAAGCCGACCCCCCTACTTTTGCCCCAAAAATCTGGAAAAACCTATTGACTCGTGTATAAGCCGAGGGTGGACCTCAGCAGAGGTATACAGCCCCCAGCAGTGTGGTATACAGGCCCCCCCCCAGTGGTATACAGGCCTCCCCAGTGGTAGTATACAGCAGCCCCAGTGGTAGTATACAGCAGCCCCAGTGGTAGTATACAGCAGCAGCCCCAGTGCTGTATACAGCAGCAGCCCCAGTAGTATATACAGCCCCAGTGGTAGTATACAGGCAGCCCCAGTAGTATATACAGCCCCAGTGGTAGTATACAGGCAGCCCCAGTAGTATATACAGCAACCCCAGTGGTATATACAGCAGCCCCAGTGGTATATACAGCAGCCCCAGTGGTATACAGGCTTCAGCAGTATATACAGCAGCCCCCAGGGGTTATACAGCACCCCCCAGGGGGTACCCAGCGGCCCCCAGGGGGTACCCAGCAGCCCCCTGGGGTACCAGCAGCCCCTGGGGGTACCAGCAGCCCCTGGGGGTACCAACAGCCCCCTGGGGGTACCCAGCAGCCCCCTGGGGGTACCAGCAGCCCCCTGGGGGTACCAACAGCCCCCTGGGGTACCAACAGCCCCCAGGGGGTAGCCAGCAGCCCCCTGGGGGTACCAACAGCCCCCAGGGGGTACCAACAGCCCCCAGGGGGTACCCAGCAGCCCCCTGGGGGTACCAAGCAGCCCCCAGGGGGTACCAACAGCCCCCAAATGCTGGCACTTGGCCCCCTTGTAAGGCTTCCCCCCCGCTGCTTATACATTACCATCCCGGTGTTCTGATCCGCGCCGCTCCTCGGTGCTTCTTCATGCTCCGTCCTCGCTGGCTGCATCTGGGATCTCCATTCTCCGGCCGTCGCGCGATGACGTCATATCGCTGCGACAGCCGGTGATCCCCGGATGCAGCCAGCGAGGATGGAGCATGAAGAAGCACCGAGGAGCGGCGCGGATCAGAACACCGGGATGGTAATGTATATGCAGCGATGGGGGGGGCCTTACAAGGGGGGACAGTGCCAGCTTTTGGGGGGAATATATGAACTGCTTCCCCCTGCCGCTGATTGACAGGGGGAAGCAGTGCATATATAATGAGCGGCCCCACGTGATGGGGCCGCTCATACAGCAGCCCCCCCCTGCCTCCTCCAGCCTCCACAGCCCCGGCCCCACAGCCCCCACCACAGCACATACCGTAGTGACTCGTGTATAAGCCGAGGGGGAGACTTTTCAGCCCAAATTTTGGGCTGAAAAACTCGGCTTATACACGAGTATATACGGTAATTCTGCCAGCCCAAGAGCAAGTGCACACATGCAATTAAAGCCAGAATTGAAAAAGCAACTACAGACCCCAAATGTCGACTGTGCAAGGAAGCAGATGAAACAATGGATCATATACTGAGCTGCTGCAAGAAGATCGTGCAGACAAACTACAAGCAAAGGCATAATACAGCTGCTCAGATGATTCACTGGAACTCGTGCCACAATTACCATCTTCCTGTCACAAAGAACTGGTGGGATCATAAACCTGAAAAGGTTATTGAAAATAAACATGCAAAACTATTATGGGACTTCTGAATTCAGACTGATAAATTCTTGGAACACAATACTCCGGACCTTACCATTGTAAGGAAAAAGGAAGTGTGGATCATCGATGTGGCAATACCTGGTGATAGCAGGATTGAGGAGAAGCAACTTGAAAACTTACACGATATGAGGATTTAAAGATCGAACTGCAAAGACTCTGTCAGAAGCCAGTGAAGGTGGTCCCGGTGGTAATCAGCACACTGGGGGCTGTGCCTAAAAACCTTGGCCAGCACTTGAACACAATTGAAGTTTACAAAATAACAATCTGTCAGCTGCAAAAGGCCACCCTACTGGGCTCTTCAGGCATCATTCGCCGATATATCACGCAGTCCTAGATGCTTGGGAAGGGTCCGAATAGTGATTTAATACAAAATCCAGCATAATGATCTTATTTGCTGTGTATAACTGTTATAATAATAATGATAATAATAATAATGAAAATAATAAATCCAGGCGTTAAATTGAGTCCCATTTTTAAAGACCTGAACATTTTTATCAACTTAAATTACCACATTTTCCTCTCTCTGTCATCCTTAAAATTAAATAATCCAAAATCAGTGGTCATATAAGGAGCGCTAGGTAGCCACAAGAGAATTTCTTACAGACCTGTTTATTATAATTGTTATATTCCACTATGCGTTTAGACAACGGCCTGTTGTCGAAACACGTAGTGGAATTTAACAATTCTAATAAACAGGTCTGTAAGAAATTCTCTTGTGGCTACCTAGCGCTCCTTATATGACCACTGATTTTGGATTATTTAATGTATTATTCCCATTCATGTAATTATCTAAAAAGAAAGGAGATAAAAAGAGGCGCAGATTGTGCCTTATCAAAAAGACACTGTGTGTTTCAGTGTGGATCCTATAGATAATCCACTCACCTTTTAAGGTTGTGAGACCCACAACCAGTTTGAAAGCTTAAGACAGCTGCTGCAGAACCTCCACCGTCACGCTACAAACTGCAGGAAATCAGGAATCAAACAGGAATGGTATTCACGGTCCGCGCTGCTGCTCTTTACCAAAGGATTTCACAGAGAGGTTGTTACCATTATAAGGTCCTTTATTTCATCAAAACCTACGCGTTTCAGTGCTGTCCCAGCACCTGAGGAAGGTAAAACCTCTCTGTAAAATCCTTTGGTAAAGAGCAGCAGCGCGGACCATGGATACCATTCCTTTTGATTCATGTAATTATGGCTGGAGCTGCTTGGAGCTGCCTGAGAGCTCTCAGCAGCCTTTCAAGAGCTTGCGTGACAAAGTTCCGGTGACGCGAACGTCAAGTACCAGGACCGCACACAAGACCGCACCAGGAAGGAGGATGCCTTGGAAGCTGTCCCGCAGTTTTCCCCAGTCCTCCACCGTTACACGATCACCGGTGTTGTGCAAGGGTGCACAACCGGAGTAGGTGAGAGGCAAACAACCCCCCCCTCCCTATAAAAGTTTCCCTCACTAGACCACCGGGTCTGATCAAGGTGCGCTCCTCTATTTTTATTTTGCATGTCATCTGTAAAATGACCTTTCAATATTAAAGCTTTTTAATATGACTCGTGTATAGGTCCATAGAAATGTTTTCACACTGGTGTATTGAGCTTATTCCTTATTGTGTGCCTGTGTAGATTCATTCTGGTTTGTAATTTTGCATCTTGTACATTATATAATGTCACCACATTGGTGGATATACATGAAAAGTAATCCATGATCTTATAGTTCTGATTTGTGTTGGCTATGTGGACAGGGGAGTAACTTGAAGCTCATGGGCCCCAATGCAAAATCTGCAACGGGGCCCCCAATTATTGCAAATCTTTAATAGCATTGGTCTTTTCATATAGGCAAAAGGGACTTTTGGGGCCCCCTAGGCTCCAGGGCCCGGATGCAATCGCAACCCCTGCACCTTTTGTAGTTACGCCCCTGTATGTGGACATTATTTTACTGTAATGTGTTTTCAATTCCTGTAGATTTGTTTAATCTATTTAACCTTATTATGGGAGAAACCTTCTTGCTTTAGCTGCTGCTCTCTTTACGGAGCTCAAGATTTGCTTAACAGAAATCACATGGATATGAGACTGGTGTGTGGCTGTGGCGGGTTTTTGTGGGAGAATTTTGTGGTGATGCTTTGTGACCTGTGCTAAGGTTACTGTGCAAGAAGGGGATGATGTAAGATATGTCTAAATCATGCAAAAAATAGAAGTAAAAAAAGCCTCACCATGTGATCTTGAAAGAAACCGTTCCCATCATTATATATGTCAAAACGCTGACAAATGATAGCAGTACAAAAAGAGAAATATGGATTGGCACATTCGTGAATATAATGTTCAAACATTTATTCAATTTAGTTGAGAAAGTATCTTCATGGTGATGAAGAATGAGAACTCAAATAAAATGTTCAAACTTTTTTTCCATTTAGTAAAAAAGGTACAATATATTCATGGTGTCGATGAATAAGAACTCACTCTCAAGTGAGCTTTTGCATAAGCTATATATACATATATACACAGTGGGGAAATAAGTATTTGATACTTTGCTGATTTTGTAAGTTTGCCCACTGACAAAGACATGAACAGTCTTTAACTCTAAGGCAGGTTAATTTTAAAAGTGAGAGATAGAATATTAAAAATATAATCCAAAAATCACATTGTCTAAATTATATAAATGTATTGAATTTTGCAGAGAGAAATAAGTATTTGACGTCTCTGTCAAATAAGACTTAATACTTGGTGGCAAAACCCTTGTCGGCAAGCACAGCAGTCAGACGTTTCTTATAGTTGATGATCAGGTTTGAGCACGTGTCAGGAGGAATTTTGGTCCAGTCCTCTTGCAGATCATCTCTAAATCATTAAGATTTTGAGCTGTCACTTGGCAACTTGGAGCTTCATCTCCCTTCATATATTTTCTATGTTATTAAGGTCTGGAGACTGGCTAGCCACTCCATGACCTTAAGTGCTTCTTTTTGAGTCACTCCTTTATTCCCTTGGCTGTATGTTTTGGGTCATTGTCATGATGGAAGAACCAGCCACGACCCATTTTTTATGTCCTGGTGAAGGAAAGGAGATTGTCACTAAAGATTTTAGGCAGGGGTGCACCAAGCCCCCCTGCCACCTGAGCCACAAGCTGAGGACCGGTGGTGGTAGCTGTGCTGTCAGAGTCCAGCACCGGCGCTCCAGTAGCCGCGGGTGAGGACCGGGATGGGGGTGCTGTCAGACTGCAGCACCGCCGCCCCTGTAGCCGCGGGTGAGGTCTGGGGGGGAGGAGTGCTGTCAGAGTCCAGCGCCACCCCTGCAGCCGCGGGTGAGGACCGGGTGGAAGTGCTGGCAGACTCCAGCACCGCCGCCCCTGTAGGGAGGGTGCTGGCAGACTGATGCTGGGGCCGCCCTCTTACCGGTGATGCTGCGGTGACACAGGAAGCCGTCTCTGGTGCTGGCGCTGCCCTTCCCATTGCTGCCCCCCTGCTGCGCCACTTGGTACTCAGGGCTCATGCTGTCCAATGGACGGTGCGGCCCTGATTTTAGGGTACATTGCTCCATCCATTGTCTCATTGATGCAATGAAGTAGTCATGTGCCCTTAGCAGAGAAACACCCCCAAAGCATAATGTTTCCTCTACCATGCGTGACAATGGAGATGATGTTCTTTGGATATAGGCAGCATTTGCCTTCTTCCAAAACGGCGAGTTGAGTTAATGCCAAAGAGCTCAATTTTTGTCTCATCTGACCACAGCACCTTCTCCCAATCACTCTCAGAATCACCAAGGTGTTCACTGGCAAACTTCAGACAGGCCTGCACAGGTGCCTTCTTGAGCAGTGGGACTTTGTGAGCACTGCATAATGTTAAGCTACTACAACACAATATGTTATCAATGGTTTTCTTGGTGACAGTGGTTCCAGCTGCCTTAAAGGGATCCTGTCACCCCCAAATCACCTCTAAACCTATTAAAACCTGTCCCTAGAGCATATTAACACTGTCCCTACACTCCTTTTAGCTCCTAAATGGCATTAGTCAAAGTGAATATAAACGTTTTATAAGTACCTGATTAGTCATGATAATGAGTGACTATGCTATTCATAGTCACTCATCAAGGCAGCCCCTCTTCTTCATATCACGCCTATTCAGGCGTGCTCGTCAGTCTATGTTCAAAATCGCGCCTCCCTGCGCGCCTCCCCTCTCTCTCATAGCGTCCGGGCTTCACTGTAAGCTGTATGACGCGATTCGCGTCATTCCCGGCGCCAGATGACGTATTTGCAGCCGCGCCGCGCTGTCAGCTTCAAAATACGCACTGCGCATGCCCATGCGCATGCGCAGTGCGGGACTTGAAGCTGACAGCGCGGCGCGGCTGCAAATACGTCATCTGCGCCGGGAATGACGCGAATCGCGTCATACAGCTTACAGTGAAGCCCGGACGCTATGAGAGAGAGGGGAGGCGCGCAGGGAGGCGCAATTTTGAACATAGACTGACGAGCACGCCTGAATAGGCGTGATATGAAGAAGAGGGGCTGCCTTGATGAGTGACTATGAATAGCATAGTCACTCATTATCATGACTAATCAGGTACTTATAAAACGTTTATATTCACTTTGACTAATGCCATTTAGGAGCTAAAAGGAGTGTAGGGACAGTGTTAATATGCTCTAGGGACAGGTTTTAATAGGTTTAGAGGTGATTTGGGGGTGACAGGATCCCTTTAAGATCATTAAGTTCCCCCCATGTAGTTTTAGGCTGATCTCTCACCTTCCTCATAATCTTGGACACCCTATGAGGTGAGATTTTGCATGAGGCCCCAGATTAATGTCGATTGACAATCATTTTGTATTTCTTCCATTTTCTTACTATTGAACCAACAGTTGTCTCCTTCTGACCCAGCATTTTACTTACGTTTTTTTAGCCCATCCCAGCCTTGTGCAGGTCTAGGATCTTTTCTGTGACATCCTTGGAAAGCTCTTTGGTGTTGCTCATGTTGTAGAGGTTAGAATCTGACTGATTAATTCAGTGTGTGGACAGGAGTCTTTTATACAGGTCACAATTAAAGACAGCTGACTTTAATGCAGGTAATGAGTTGATTAGGAGCGTCTAACTGGTCTGCAGGAGCCAGAACTCCTAATGGTTGGTAGGGGATCAAATACTTATTTCTCTTTGCAAAATGCAAATACATTTATATAATTTAGACATTGTGATTTTTCTGGATTTTATTTTTGATACTCTATCCCTCACTGTTAAAAGTAACCTACCCTTAAAACTATAGACTGTTCTTGTCTTTGTCAGTAGGCAAGCTTACAAAATCAGCAAGGAATTAAATACTTTTTTCCCCCAATGTAAAGCATCCCTGGTTCACAACCCTCACTAACCCAGATTTCATATTGTCACCTCTACCCACCAAATCATGGTAAAATAGGGTTACATTACAAATCCTGCTTTAAAGGGATCCTGTCACCTCCAAAACGCCACCTAAGCTACAAAATCATGTCCCTGCAGCATCCTATCGCTATTCTCACACTCCTTTTGTCTCCTAAAAGCTTCCTGTCAAAGTAGATAAAAATGATTTTATACTCAATCATTAGGCATTATAATTAGTAGGGGCTATATTCTTTAGCCCTTAGGGCGTGTTTGTTTTGCAGGCTCCAGGATCCACCCTCTCTCTCTCTGTGTTGCTTTGCTTGTGCAGGCTTTGCCCTCCCCCTTTCTGTCACTCACAGAATGCAAATCATTAGTCCTGCCTTCAGCTCCACGTCACAGCAACACAGACAGAGAGAGGGTGGATCCCGGAGCCTGCAAAACAACACGCCCTAAGGGCTAAAGAATATAGCCCCTACTAATTCTAATGCCTAATTGAGTATAAAATCATTTTTATCTACTTTGACAAGATGCTTTTAGGAGACAAAACGAGTGTGAGATTAGTGATAGGATGCTGCAGGGACATGTTTTGGTAGCTTAGGTGGCGTTTTAGAGGTGACAGGATCCCTTTAATTAATATTTCAATTATTCACTTTCTAAGTATATCTAAAGATTTGGGAGACAACTCACAGATTATGTCTCATGTGATTGTATACATTCTTTTTCCTTTTCTATTCCTGTCAGACATTTACCAAGGCTTTAGTACGACATAGAATGTCCACTCTACAAGCTGCCACCATGATTTGTCCTCAATGTTTCACTGCAGGCTATTGAGAGATCATGTAAGGATTAAAGTCTCAGTTGTTAACAGATGTGTTATCCAAAAATATAGTTTACTTATATAAATGAAAAGTACATTTCTTAGTTATCAGTTCCAAAATGAACAAAGCAAAATTTGTATTTGTGGTTATGGCATAGAAGCTGGTTATCATACTCTGGTGCCTATATACTGGGTGCACACAAAAGATGGCTATTGAAATGAGCAGTGAGACACATATTCACAAAAGGCTCTGCTGACATTTCAACATTGGAAGCTCACTCCTGTGCTGAGTGCAGAGTTGGAAGTGGTGATATTGGAGGCCAGGATGTCAGGGGTGCTTTGATAACACACAGTTAAGGCAGTGTCACACATAAAGAGATCGCTAACGAGATCGCTATTGGGAGACCGTTGATCATTACACACTGCTCTGGGCCATTTCTGCGTCATTGTGCTCCCGCTGGGAACGCGACATCGTTGTGTTTGACAAATAATGAGCAACAATCTCAATGCAACTCTATGGAGAGAAAATTCACAACGACCTCAGTATAATTCTGAATCTCTAGTGCATCATTTTTCACATCGCTGGTAAGATGCCTGTTTGACATCTTACCAGCGATGTGTAAACGACGCGCTAGCGATCTTTGCACATCGTTATCGTTGTCGGGATCTCTGATGCGTCATTATGTGAGACTGAGCCTTTAGTGGACTACTAGGTGACCAAAGGATCAGACTAAATAGAGGGTTGTTTTGTAGTCTGCAATTAATAGAGATTCATTGGTCTGCACATGAGCTTTATGTGATAACTCAGCATCTGGCTACTTGTGCAGGAGTGAACTATTCCTAAATATGCCAGATGTACTATTCCTTTGCTCTGTATGTCAAGGGACATGAGCAATTGCTTCATGTTAGATTGTCCTGGGCCCCCTTTGTTTGCTAATTTGTGGAATGCCTATTGATTATGGATTGCATCAGCATGCGCTGCTTGAAGCCGGCCACTAAAAGAAGGCGTACCATCGTCATCAGAACCAGAAATGATGCGATTCGCGTCATACCCAGAATTGGAGAGCGACGTCAGACACAGGCTGAGGCAGAGAGGACTCTTATTACAATATCATGCCCATCGGGGAGTGATAAAGGATCATGGAGGCTGCAACCAACACGCCCAGAGGAACTATTGCATATAGCCCCCGATTCATTATCATCTTAATGAGTAAGTATAAAAATTTATTTTAGAACATTGAAAGCAAGCATTTAGCAGAGAGAGGGATATTTATATTGGCAATAGGAAGGTGCAGGGGCATGTATTGATAGGTTAGGTGGCTCTTAGGAGGTAACAGATTCCCTTTAAACAGGAACCCCTCCTATCTCTATTCTTACAGGAGTTGTGACAGAAAGGAAAGATCAATCAAACAGCAGCATAAATGGATATTGTTCTTGTCCTAAAGTTTAATCCTATTTAGTTAAAATTCCATCTATGCACTCACATGTATTTTCTTTTACATGTTATTAGACACAGCGGCTAGTAAAGGCAGTAAGATCTTCTGCATGCTATTGCAAAAATTAGTTGACAGCTGTATGTAAAGCAGAATTCAAAGATAATTTCTATGTCCCTTAGGGTATGTGCGCACGGTGGGCGGGTTTGTGGCGGCGGCGGCTGGGCGGGACCCGACAGGAAGCTCCGGAGCCGTCCACCGGCTTCCTGTCGGGTATGTGCGGCGGGAGACGGGCGGGTTAGCGCCGGCCGTTCTGCAGCGGCTGGAAGCAGTACATGATTCTGCTTGCAGCCGCTGCAGAACCGGCCGGATTATAGAAAAAGCTCATTCTTTGCTAACCCGCTGGGAACCCAGCGGGTTAGCAACGGATGAGCATGTGTAAACCGCCGCTGTGTGCACAGCGGGTGTCGGTTTACATAGGTTTCTATGTTAATCCAAACGCCGGTTTGGATTAACATAAATTTACATGAAATTTATGTAAACCGACCGGCGGTTTACACACCTAATCCGGCCCTAACCCGACCAGTGCGCACATACCCTTACTGTGTCAGTTACTAGGCTGCTTAGGCCACTTTCACACTGGAGTTTTTTTGAAAATGCAGCAGATCCGGCAGTTTTGCCGTACCTGCCGCCTAACGGCCGCACCTGCAACACACTTGTGGCAAACCCCATGCATTGTCTATGTGGCTTGTGGCAGGTGCGGCAAGTGCGGTTTTGGCGGTTGTGGCAGATGCAGCACTTGCGGCCGCTAAAAAAAACGTGGCTGACCGCGTTTTTTCTTTTTCATGGCCACGAGTGCTGCATCTGCACCAGCAGAACCGCACTTGCCACACCTGCCGCAAGCCCCATAGAAAATGCATCGCTGGCAGCGTGGGAGCGTAAGCTAAGCCATCCCATCCCTGTAACACATGCAGTTGTGGCCAAAAGTATTGACACCCCTGTAATTCTGTCAGATAATGCTCAGTTTCTCCCTGAAAATGATTGTAATCACAAATTCTTTGGTATTATTACAGTCATATGAAAAAGTTTGGGCACCCCTCTTAATCTTACTTTTTTTTTTTTGTTTTAAATTGTTTTTTTGCAACAGCTATTTCAATGTGATATATATAATAACTGATGGACACAGTAATATTTCAGGTTTGAAATGAGGTTTAGTGTACTAAAGGAAAATGTGAAATATGCATTATTTCAAAAATTGACAGGTGCAAAAGTTTGGGCACCTCAACAGAAAAGTGAAATTAATATTTAGTAGATCCATCTTTTGCAAAAATAACAGCCTCTAGTCGCTTCCTGTAGCTGTTAATGAGTTTCTGGATCCTGGATGAAGGTATTCTTGACCATTCCTCTTTACAAAACAATTCCAGTTCAGTTAAGTTTGATGGTCAACCCGCTTCAAAACATCCCACAGATGTTCAATGCTATTCAGGTCTGGGGACTGGGATGGCCATTCCAGAACATTGTAATTGTTCCTCTGCATGAATGCCTGAGTAGATTTGGAGCGGTGTTTTGGATCATTGTCTTGCTGAAAGATCCATCCCCGGCGTAACTTCAACTTTGACACTGATTCTTGAACATTATTCTCAAGAATCTGCTGATACTGAGTTGAATCCATGCGACCCTCAACTTTAGCAAGATTCCTGGTGCATTCATTGGCCACACAGCCCCAAAGCATGATGGACCCTTCCCCAAATTTGACAGTGGGTAGCAAGTGTTTTTCTTGGAATGCTGTGTTTTTGTGGCGCCATGCATAACGCCTTGTTGTATGACCAAACAACTTAATCTTTGTTTCAGAGTTTCAAAATGAAACTGGCTTGTCCAAATGTGCTTTTGCATACCTCAGGCAACTCTGTTTGTGGCGTGCATGCAGAAACGGCTTCTTTCACATCACTCTCCCATACAGCTTCTCCTTGTGCAGTGTGCACTGTATTGTTGACCGATGCACAGTGACACCATCTGCAGCAAGATGATGCTGCAGGTCTTTGGAGGTGGTCTGTGGATTGTTCTTGACTGTTCTCACCACTCTTCTTCTCTGCCTTTCTGATATTTTTGTTGGCCTGCCACTTCGGGCCTTTATAAGAACTGTCCCTGTGGTCTTCCATTTCCTTACTATGTTCCTCACAGTGGAAACTGACAGGTTAAACTCTGAGACAACTTTTTGTATCCTTCCCCTGAACAACTATGTTGAACAAGCTTTTTTTTTTCAGATCATTTGAGAGCTGTTTTGAGGAGCCCATGATGCCACTCCTCAGAGAAGATGCAACTAGGAGAACAACTTGCAAGTGGACACCTGAAATAGCTTTTCTCATGATTGGATACACCGGGCTATGAAGTACAAAGCTCAATGAGGTTACCAAACCAATTTAGTGCTTCAGTAAGTCAGTAAAAAGTAGTTAGGAGTATTCAAATCATGAAAATCAGAAGGGTGCCCATACATTGGCACCTGTCAAATTTTGAAATAATGCATATTTCCCTTTTTTGGTTAGTACAATAAACCTCATTTCAAACCTGAAATATTACTGTGTCCATCAGTTATTAAATATATCACACTGAAATAGCTGTTGCAAAAAAACAATTTTAAACAAAAAAAAAGAGTAAGATTAAGAGGGGTGCCCAAACGTTTTCATATGACTGTATCTTCATTTAATTTGTCTTAAATGAAAAAACACAAAAAGAATTGTCCTATTGGACAAATTGGATATAATTCCACACCAAACATAAAAAAGGGGGTGGACAAAAGTATTGGCACTGTTAGAAAAATCATGTGATGTTTCTCTAATTTGTGTAATTAACAGCACCTGTAACTTACCTGTGGCACCTAACAGGTGTTGGCAATAACTAAATCACACTTGCAGCCAGTTAACATGGATTAAAGTTGAATCAACCTCTGTCCTGTGTCCTTGTGTGTACCACATTGAGCATGGAGAAAAGAAAGAAGACCAAATAACTGCCTGAGGACTTGAGAAACCAAATTGTGAGGAAGCATGAGCAATCTCAAGGCTACAAGTCCATCTCCAAAGATCTGAATGTTCCTGTGTCTACCGTGCTCAGTGTCATCAAGAAGTTTTAAGCCCATGGCACTGTGGCTAACCTCCCTAGATGTGGAGAAAAAGAAAAATTGACGAGATATTTCAATGCAAGATTGTGCGGATGGTGGATAAAGAACTGACTACATCCAAACAAGTCAAGTGCCGCAGTCAGCGGGTCACGAGCCATGCGCTGACCGCGCATGATAGGAGGGGGGGTGCTAGTGCCCCTTCTGCTGTACAGGTCCCAAACTGCGCCTGAGCGCCCGTGATACGGGGGGGTGCTACTGAAGCCACTGCCGCCCCCTTCTGTGCCTCTCCAGCGGTCGCGTTATGCGTGCGCGGCGACGGCGCGCATGACAGGGGGGCTGTTTGCATGAGGCGCCGCCCTTCCACAGCCTCCCCCTGCGCTGCGCCTGAGACAGGGTCACATGTCAATGGACTGCGCTGAGTCCAAGGTACACAGTGTACTGACTAACGTCGGCGTCTGATGAAAGGATGTATGGTAGAGACCCAGGAAGACCCCACTTCTTACCCTGAGACATAAAAAAGCCAGGCAGGAGTTTGCCAAAACTTACCTGAGAAAGCCTAAAACGTTCTGGAAGAATGTTCTCTGGTCAGATGAGAAAAAAGTAGAGCTTTTTGGGCAAAGGCATAACATAGAGTTTACAGGAGAAAAAAAGAGGCTTCAAAGAAATGAATACGGTCCCTAGTATCAAACATGGCGGAGGTTCCCTGATGTTTTGGGGTTTGCTGCGGGCACTGGACTGCTTGACCGTGTGCATGGCATTATGAAGTCTGAAGACTACCAACAATTTTACAGCATAATGCAGGGCCCAGTGTGAGAAAGCTGGGTCTCCCTCAGAGGTCATGGGTCTTCCAGCAGGACAATGACCCAAAACACACTTCAAAAAGCACTAGAAAATGGTTTGTGAGAAAGCACTGGAGACTTCTAAGGTGGCCAGCAATGAGTCCAGACCTGAATCCCATAGATACACCTGTGGAGAGATCTAAAAATGGCAGTTTGGAGAAGGCACCCTTCAAATATCAGGGACCTGGAGCAGTTTGCCAAAGAAGAATGGTCTAAAATCCAGCAGAGCATTGTAAGAAACTCATTGATGGCTACCGGAAGCGGTTGATCGCAGTTATTTTGGCTAAAGGTTGTGCAACCAAGTATTAGGCTGAGGGTGCCAATACTTTTGTTGGCCCATTTTGGAGTTTTGTGTGAAATGATCAATGTTTTGCTTTTTGCTTTATTCTCTTTTGTGTTTTTTCATTGAAGACAAATTAAATGAAGATAATAATACCAAAGAATTTGTGATTGCAATCATTTTCAGGAAGAAACTGAGTATTATCTGACAGAATTGCAGGGGTGTCAATACTTTTGGCACAACTGTATAATCACCTTAGTATTGTTAGTGCCCCACTAAATTTTGTCAGCTACATTCTTGCTATTAACAAATTTACTCTATATGTATATGATGCAGATTAAAGTCCTCGGCTGCTGAAGTGAAATTGACATTGATCTATATGTTCCCTGGGGTTTGAATAAATATGAGACTGAACTATGTACACTAGCAATAAAAGTAACAGGCTGTGCAAACTCATTAAAGAAAAATCTACCATTAGTTTTATCACAATCTGAATAACCTAATTATAATTTAAGACCCGACTGGATATCTTTGAGCCAAATATCCATCCCTTACTGACCAGAAGTAATGCAATGCAAACTTTCTCAAATTACGAATAATACAGTACAATTTTACAGTCATAAATTACCGGGATAACAAATGATTGCAGCAGTTAATGTATAGTAATAAAAAGTTTCCCTATCACTGATGTACACATGCCTGGCGATCAGCCGATGAACGAGCAATCTGTAAACAGAATATTTTCTGCTGACAATAAAGGTCATTTTACATGGGACCGAATTGGAAGACTGTTTTTTACTATTCTTTTTTTTTATTCTTTAATAGGCATTCAGAAAAGTGTGACAATTTACTTATTTTTTCTAATTTTGCCAGAGAATTGCAGTGTATAACAAAAATTGTGGACTTCTTTGACCCTCATCCACAATCAAGAGGTTTGAAATGACCTCCATAATGGCAAGGACATGCAGTGGGGAAAAAAGTATTTAGTCAGCCACCAATTGTGCAAGTTCTCCGACTTAAAAAGATAAGGTTGGCCTGTAATTGACTCATAGGTGACCTCAACTATGAGAGACAAAATGAGAAAACAAATCCTGAAAATCACATTGTCTGATTTGGAAAGAAATTTTTTTCAAATTTTGGTGGAAAATGTGAATTTGGTCAATAACAAAAGTTTCATCTCAATACTTTGTTATATTTCCTTTGTTGGCAATGACAGAGGTCAGACGTTTTCTGTAAGTCTTCACAAGGGTGGCACACACTGTTGCTGGTATGTTGGCCCATCCTCCATGCAAATCTCCTCTAGACCAGTGATGATTTTTGGGGCTGTCGCTGGGCATCACAAACTTTCAATTCCTCTATAGGGTTTTCTATAGGGTTTAGATCTGGAGACTGTCTAGGCCACTGCAGGACCTTGAAATGCTTCTTAAGAAGCCACTCCTTCGTTGCCCTAACGGTGTACTTGGAATTATTGTCATGCTGAAAGACCAGCTACGTTTCATCTTTAATGTCCTTGCTGATGCAACCAAGTATTAGACTGAGGGTGCCAATACTTTTGTCTGGCCCATTTTTGGAGTTTTGTGTGAAATGATCAATGTTTTGCTTTTTGCTTCATTCTCTTTTGTGTTTTTTCATTGAAGACAAATTAAATGAAGATAATAATACCAAAGAATTTGTGATTGCAATCATTTTCAGGAAGAAACTGAGTATTATCTGACAGAATTGCAGGGGTGTCAATACTTTTGGCCATGACTGTAGGTACGTAAAATGACACGCCCCCATGTCAGTGTGCTGTTAATGCCACTGTCAGAATTTGACAGCAGCATTTAATATGTTAACAATCCTATGATAACACTGCTCAACATATTTTCAAAATTTGTCAGTTTCAGGTATAAATTGAGCTATTTCTTAATGATTCTGACCTTCTAAATTGAAATCTGACAAGGAAAATATTTAGTTGACTAAAAATTAGTTTCTATATAAAAGTTTTTATTTTATTGCTATATATCCTTATTTAATGCATAAAAGTTTTCAACACTCTTAGTCTATGTTCACACATAGCGCTTTTTTTGCCCTTTTTTTGGCGGGCGCATTTACCAGCGTTGTGCACCCGCGCAAAAAAACACAAAAAAAAGCAGTTCTTTTCAGACAGCATGCTTTTTTACGGGCCCGGGGAGAAGTGATGTCACAGAGGGGAGGAAGAATCCTGGTTCCTCCCCCCTCTGTGACATGTGTGACCGCCCCTATTTGATTTCGCAGTGTATTAATATACACTGTGAAATCAAAATTAAAGAAAGTCAGAGGTATTAAAAATAATAAAGAATTAATACTTACCTCTCCGTCGGCTTGTTCGTGCTATCCGGAGCAGAGTGAAGGCCATGTACCCATGTGACAAGACCTGGCATGACGTCATGGGCTCTGATTGGCCGCTCACGGTCATGTGATGTGTGATGTCATGTGACGCGCATATCACATGACCGTAAGTGGCCAATCAGCGCCCATGACATCATGCAAGTTCCTGTCACATCGGTACATGGCCTTCACTCAGCTCCGGATAGCACGAACAAGCCGGTGGAGAGGTAAGTATTAATTCTTTATTATTTTTAATAGCTCTGACTTTCTTTAATTTTGATTTTTCAGTGTATATTAATACACTGTGAAATCAAATGGGGGCGGTCACACATGTCACAGAGGGGGGAGGAACCAGGATTCTTCCTCCCCCTCTGTGACATCAGATCCAGCAGTGCCAGCCCCTATGGGGAAAAGCGCCGGCGTTGCTGCGTAAAGAATTGACATGTCAATTCTTTTTATGCCGGAGCTTTTTCCCATAAAAGCGCTGCGTAATTTCACATTTACTTTGCTGGCAGACAAAAAGCACATTGTGCATTTTTGAAAAGCGCGCGCAAAAAAGCGGTCAAAAATGCACAATGTGTGAACCTAGCCTTCAACATTATTTTTGCAAATATAAAGATGAGGAATACTTTGTTATGCCAATTAATCTGATATTTACACCATGTTCCAAATTATTATGCAAATGTTCTTTTTCTCTAATTTTCCAAATGGTTGGTTAAAATGACAGTCAGTGTAATAAAAGTCATCACCCGTTAGCGTATACATTGAATTTTATTGAAGAAATCTCACAATGATAACAGTATAATCTTCAAACTTTAAAAAAAAACTAAAAGCACTGTTCCAAATTATTAGGCACAGTTGAGTTTCTAAACATTTGATATGTTTGAAAGAACTAAAAATGCTAATTTGTTGAATTAGCAGGATTAGGAGGTCACATTCACTGAAATAAAAAAGCTATTTAACTCCTAAACATCCTAACAGGCCAAGGTACATGTTAACATAGGAGCCCTACTTTGATATCACCTTCACAATTCTTGCATCCATTGATATTATGAGTTTCTGCAGAGTTTCTGCTTGTATGTCTTTGCATGATGTCAGAATAGCCTCCCAGAGCTGCTGTTTTGATGTGAACTGCCTCCCACCCTCATAGATCTTTTGCTTGATTATACTCCAAAGATTCTCTATAGGGTTGAGGTCAGGGAAGATGGTGGCCACACCATGAGTTTATCTCCTTTTATGCCCATATCAGCCAATGACACAGAGGTATTCATTGCAGCATGAGATGGTGCATTGTCATGCATGAAGATGATTTTTCTCCTGAAGGCACATTTTGCTTTTTGTACCATGGAAGAAAGTTCTCAGTCAGAAACTTTATATACTTTGCAGAGGTCATTTTCACACCTTCAGGAACCTTAAAGGGGCCTACCAGCTGTTTCCTAATGATTCCAGCCCAAAACATAACTCCTTCACCTCCTTGCTGACATTGCAACCGTGTTGGGAAATGGTGGCCATCCACCAACCATCCACTACTCCATTCATCTGGACCATCCAGGGTTGCTCGGCACTCATCAGTAAACAAGACTGTTTGAAGTATGTCTGGGCCCACTGCAACCATTTCTGCTTGTGAGCACTCTTTAGGTGTAGCTGAATAGTAGGTTTATGCACCACAGCAAGCCTTTGAAGGATCGTACACCTTGAGGTTCGAGGGACTCCAGAAGCACCAGCAGCTTCAAATATCTGTTTGCTGGTTTGTAAGGCCTTTTTAGCAGCTGCTCTCAATCCAATGAACTTGCCTAGCAGAAACCTTCCTCATTCTGTCTTTATCTGCACGAACACGTCTGTGCTCAGAATCAGCCACAAATCTCTTCACAGAACAATAATCAGGCTTAAGTTTTTGTGCAATATCTAATGTTTTCATCCCTTGTCCAAGGCATTGCACTATTTGTTGCTTTTCAGCAGCAGAGAGATCCTTTTTCTTTTCCATGTTACTTGTAAACTGTGGCCTGCTTAACACTGTGGAACACCCAGTTTTCCTTTCATTGGGCTCACCTGCCAAACTAATTATCACAGGTATCTGAGATTGATTTCAGTGATCCAAAGAACCCTGAGACACAAAACCATCAATGGGTTTCATTGACAAAACTAAAACCCTATGACACTTAAAACCAATTTGCATAATAATTTGGAACATGGTGTAGAGAAAATGTAGCAACAATTCAAATAACTAAAATATAAAACATGTCTAAACACTATTACAAATTGTCATAGTCAGAAGTGAACCTGCACTACAACTAGGGAGTGTGGGGACTTACAGGGCTCATTTCCAATGTACATGTACACCATAGCAATGTTCTACCACTTAACAGTGCAACGTTCTATACAGACCAATGTCTGCAAGTATCCAGGAAGAAAAAAAGAGCTGCACTCACTGTGGTGATCTTCAAGTCTTCATTGTGGTGCAATGGGTGCCATGTAGGTGTATAGGAGGATGCAGGCTACGTCCTGCGGGTGGACTATGATCAATTCGCTCACAGGTGAGTTTCAAAGGACCCAAACGCTTTGACTTGCCTACTTTGGACACATCATACTAAGAGAACGATCAGTGCAGAAGGACATGATTGCTCAGAAGAATAGAAGGAATAAGGCAAAGAGGAAGACTACCAACCTGTTGGCTTCATACTATCAAGAAAATGGTGGAGAAGTCCCTGGTGGACCTATCTAGACACAAGATCAAATTTCCTACAGGGCATTCAGCCAACAAGTCTCCATGGCTCGATATCGAACTGAACACTAATAAATAAATAATGGGTTAATCGATCATTAGTGTTTTATTTGACAATTTAGTTTTCAAAGTCTTACATTGAACACTTCCAACCACCAGTTAGTCTGGAAAAAACCATTAAAATTTTAGCGATTAACAATACACCCCTTCTTCAGAGCTTTACCAAATGGGTAACGATAGAGTTCACGTTTCAAATGTGAGCACCTCACTTTGAATCCATTTCCTTTTTTTATTTTGGATAATTTATCTACTGAGGTGGTACTGGAGCTTCCATGGCTACATATTTACAATCTTGTTATTTATTGGTTTCAGAAGGAAATTGTTAAGTGGAGTCCCAATTGTCATAAGAAATGTTTACGTTTTGAGGAAATATGCTCCACTTGAAGTCCTAAGTCTGGAAGATTTGCCTGCGTACATGAAAGACTTTGAGATGTGTTCTCGGAAAAAAAGGCAGAGACACTATCTCCCCACCGTCTTTATGATGGTGCTATTAATCTCGTCCCTAATGCCAAATTACCTAAAGCTTGCCTTTATAGCTTATCTGGGACAGAACGTACCGTCATAAAACATTACATGAACGAAAGTTTATGAAAAAGTCATATCTATCCCTCCTACTCTCCTGTAACTGGTGAACCTTTCTTTGTGAAAAAGAAAGATAGTAGCCTCCATCCTTGCCTTGATTTCTGAGAACTAAACAAAATTATGGTTAAGAATAAGTATCCACTTCCACCCATCCCCGACCTATATAATCAGTTTATGACAGCTAAGTGGTTTTCTAAACTAGATCATTGAGGGGTTGTCATGGGGAGCTGAGGGAGAAAAGGAGGAAAGGAACCTGAGCCCCTAACCTGACCCTCAGGCTAATGGAACCCTGACTTTCCTTAACTCATGGGTACTCTTGATGGTAGGAAGGCCTGAGTCTCCAACCTGTCTCTATCTCCTGTTCAGCCCTGAGCTGAACCCCCAACCCCCACCCCAGCAGGTGAACCGTTATGGAACCCACAAATATAGACAGACAGGGGGATAAAGCAAACAGCACCACATAGCAAACAATCAGGATGATACAATATGTGTGTAGGTACTTAAGTCTTTTCACTCTTCTCAAATGTAAGGGTGGTAACAATTGTCTTTCAAACATCAGTGCTGATGCCTTTTGTTCTTGCCATTATGTCAAAATATGCCTCAATGCATCGGACCAGCAAACAAGCAAAACTTCCGTTTTTATAAAAATTGTCAAACTTGCTGGTGAGCAATTAATCAAGGGCAATATATTTGCCGCACCTGGCTAAAGACAGCGTAGCTTGTTATTATGTTGTTCATCTGAGGTTGTATTTACCTGATTCTAAGACACTCTAAAGATCAGATTTTTTTTTATTATGTCCTGATTAGTAAATACATACATTAAAAAAGGTGTAATAGGTTTTTGACTGTATATCGTTATTTTTCTTATTCTCTTTCTAAAACTCAGCATGAAAAAATCTGAACTAGTCTTTATGCCATCTCACTTAACTCCACACTGGAATTATCAGTCTTGAATAATGACTCCATACTTTCCTCTGTTTTACAAGTCTATTCCCTTGATATGACATTTTCCTGTTGTGTCCTTCAAACTACAAGTCCAAGCTATTACTCTTTTATTCTTTTGTTGACTCGAGTAAAAAATGCGAGTGCATACCCTAATCATTTTCTTCCTAGACTACTGCAACATCCTTCTCTGTGGCCTATCATCTAAAACTATTATGCCCTCCAGTCCTGCTGCCCAGTTAATCCACCTCTCTCCTCTAACCAATCCTTTATCACACCAATTAGTGGCTACCAATTACACAGACCAGTTTAAAATATTAACAATGTCATAAATGGCCATACCTTTCCCTTGTATGCATCTTTGAGCTAATCTTCAAATACCTCACTACACAATATCTCTGTTGCTAACAATATTTCTGTTACTCCTATAGCCGCGGTGTCAGCATCTACAAAGCAGGGAGACCAATGTCCGTGATATCCTCAATCCTCACCCTGCCATCAGACCCGCTGTGTCTGCTTGGTCCTGATCAGTGACTTCCTGCTCTCAGGACCTGCACTCACTGAACAGGTCTCCAGGGAGCATGGCTCTTAAAAGGCCAATGCACCTTAACCTGGAAGTGCTTCCCAGCATATGGCTGAGAAGCACCAGGTAATTAAGGCACCTTCTCCCATTGGTAGGTGTCTGAGCAATGCAGTCTATCTAATATAGCTCATTCCTTATTGTCAGGTCCCCTGTGTCTGTATTCATGCATCTATGCACAAATTCCTGTGTCCTTCCCACTAACCTGTGTCTCGTGTTTCGTCCTAGTGACTGTATCAGCCTGCTCTGGTCCGCACCTGCTGAGCCATTTCAAGCCTGCTCTAGTCTGCACCTGCCGAGCCATTTCCAGCCTGCACTGGCCCACACCTGCCGTGCCATTACTAGCCTGCTATGTCTGCACCTGCCATACTATTACCAACCTGCTCTGGTCTACACCTGTGGTACCATTACACCTGCCTGCCTCAGCCATCTAGCTGTTCTGCTCTACACCAGAGACTGTCCATACCCCTGGGGCCAGCTATCAAAGCCCCAGCCTTCAGAGTGACGCCCGGTTTCTGCCTGCAATACAACATTCTCACCATCAGAGTGCCTGGTTAAGACCAGGTCAGAAACAGTAGTCAAGCCCCTCCATGTAGGCTAGGTACTGAAGAACAGTAGATCCACTCTCAGACACATTACAATCTCCGTCTTTTGCTCTACATTTTTCTACTTTTCACACCGTAATCTCCAAAATGTTTCTTATGCATTCCCCACATGCTAGAACTTAAGACCTCTTCAGAAATGGCTCCAACCGATTACTTTAGTATTGCATAGGTGTTAGTTTAATCATCTGCAAAGGGGACAATTCTAACACCTGTGCAATACTAAGGAAATCCTGAAAACATGACCTGTTAGTGGGTCCTGAGGACTGGAGTTGAGAAACACTAAATGCTTCCAACTCACTAACCTATTGTATCCTTTCCACATGCCTTGTGGATTATAAACCCATTTAGGTGGGCTCCTTTCTCCCTCTTATCATACGTGCTTTGTATGTGATGTATGTAAACCACTTCACATCTACGGCACCCTAGAGCTTTAAAATAAATACTAATATAAATGAATGCATTCATCTTATTAATATATGACTAGACATTGTTTTGTACACTTTCCCTTCAAGACGAAAATAATATCAAAATATAGCAAATGAATATTGCCAGACTAGATGAATTGAACATTAATTTATTTAGGGCAACACAAGTCTACTTGGCTGTGTATATGGGAGAAAAAATAATGATGTGGGAAGTAAAAATGAAAAATAAATACTTGAGGCAAAGAGAGAAAAATACACAATAAATATTAGATATGATGTCTCAACATAAATCCTATGCTAGCAGTAAAGAAAGCACCTCAAATATCCAGGTTCTACACATGGAGAGCGAAAGACACGTCTTTATCTATGTAGATACATACTAATTACATTTAGTCATTTTTCGAAGTCAATATATTGAAAATGCAAAGTGATTATAAATAGTGGAAAACCTAATCTGTGTCTTGGGAATTATTGAAAATGGAAGCAATAATGGAGAGAAGGCTAATTGCATAATTCTAACGCCTTATTAAGACCAACTGGGAAAACACAGATGGATCCGGATATGTTCTTGTTGGCAGGGTTTACTGGATATCTCTTTGGGGTATAGATTTTGGAATGCTCTACAACTTTATCACTTTTAAATACATAGGGTGACCTTCATGTTTTTTCAATAAAGACTTTTGGTTTTAAGTAGAGTTTAACCATTTTTTCTGTGGTATGGGAAGTCTATATACAGTATGTACATGTAAATATGGATAGCGCTGATGCCGTGACATCATCCCAGTTCAGTATCAGATTTTTAAAGAAAACCAATTAGAAAAATAATTCAGTGAAATCCATTAATACTGAAGAGGCGACTTCTAGGTTTCTAGATATCATTAGTGCTGATAAAATGTTGAATGTAGTATATTGATATGATGTCAACTAATATGCCTTATAAAAATGCTTTCACATACTCTAAGTGAGGCACCATTCAAAAAGGACCTGTCACCAGGTCAAAGTTGTCGGATTTTTGCTCCAAATGAATTCCTGCTGTTCTCTTATATGGTTAACGGGACATAGGGGTAGTTTATTAGTGATAATATTGGTGGTCTAGACCAGTGTTTCCAAAACTCCAGTCCATAAGAGCCACCAACAATGCTTACTTTCAGGGTTTCTTTAGTATTGCCCAGGTGATCATTACCTGTGCAATACTAACAAATCCTAAAAGCAAGCATTGTTGGTGGCTCTTCAGGCCAGGAGTTTGTGGAACACTGGTTTAGACCACAGGATTCACTGGAGGCATTTACTTAGCCTGCTCTGTATTAATACCATGTGAGCAAACACCCCCTTGATAAAGACCACAAAATTAACACTATATAAAAAGGTCCGTATCTCTGAAACGGTATGGATGATAAAAACAACAACAGCATACTGAGAAGAGCAACAGGAATAAAAGAAAAGAACAAAACTAGCCACTGTTGACCTATAGGACAGCCATGGGAAAAAGGTTTGAAACTGACACAACTTCTGAATTTCAGAAAGTTTCCTTCTTTAGTTCTTACTATATTGGCAATTTGCATTAACTGTAGATTATTATGAGAAGTGATCAGATGAATTACAAAAAATTGAAAAGTCATTCGACGCCTTGAAAATTTACTGAGCCTTTAAAACCTCATTGCCACTGACAGCCCTGACAGTGCGAGTTAACAAGAACCAAATAGCTATTACACTTTCCCAATACATCAAGATTTTACGACAGAATTCAACGTAAACAGCATTGAGAAGCCACAACATTTTGGCAAAACGTGAGGCTGTGCCACAATGTTGCAACATAGGAGTCTTCACATCCTTTTTACCCAGCTCCAACAAAGTTGGTGGGTGTTGGGCAGGACAGGGGTATGGAGACTGACACTCATCAAATTCATAGGACTGGATTATTCCAAGGCTGCAGAATGGATGTGCATGCTATTCATTAGATGCTCCTGATTATTAAGTGTGTGGCTCTTAATGGATCAGAAGCCTTGCACCCCACCCACCCACCCAATCGTCAAGACCAGTGTACAGATCACTGGTTCTTCATGAATTGAGGTCATTGTCTTCTTCTCTTAATCATGGTCATCTCCGAGGAAATATTTACACCAATCAATGCTTCTCATCAACATGGCTTTACTGACAAGGACATTACTGCTTGTAAGTTTACCACTAAATCAACCATTTATTGGATCACCAAGAACTTTGAAGAAAGGAATTAAATTGCCATGAAAAAGGCTTTGGGGCGCGCTGCGATTTTATCCCATTATTGTGTGTCATGTTTTAAATAAAATGTCTTTGCTTTTTCTACTGCCTGGTACTGTACTCAGACAAAACTGTGTTAACAGACCTCACGTAAAATGGGGAAGAGATAGGAGCCAGGCTTAGCTCATAATGAAACCTTTGGCACATATGGGTGGATAAGGGTGCAAAGTATATGAGGGAGTTATACCACTGAATGCAAGCTACAAAAAAGAGCCCGCACACTTATGAGCGAACTTATCACATGGAAAAATGCTATTACCCTGCAGATATGAAGTTAATCTACAGGTAATTACATTATGAACCTGCCTGGTGCCTGCATATTAAACCTCGTTTCTGGAAGGATATCAACATTAATCCTCCTGGCAGTGTTCCGGTTTCAGTCATGGGTGCTGCCGGTTTAGTCACTGCTTTGTGTATAGTGAGTGGTGACTGTAACCAAGCCCCTCATACTGACTGGCAGCTTCTTCTAATGCTGAGTGGCTGTCAGTCAGTGGGGGGGCATGGTTACAGCCTCCACACTCCATAAACAGAACAGTGACTTCAGCGCCGCCTCCATGACTGAAACCAGATTGCTGCCAGGAGGACTAAAGTTCTTATCCTCCCGGCAGTGGGGTTCAATGTGCAGGTGCCAGGTAGGTTCAGAATGCTATTAACCTACAGATGAACCCTATATCTGCATGTTAATAGCATGTTTCCATGTGACAAGTTCACTTTAAGTAGTAAATTAATATGTACAATGCACTTAATTAACTATTACTATACATGTTGTAATAAGTTGTTTTTTACATTTGTAGTAATAGTTGAATTTATGTATGCATCAGTCACATTCTGCTAATGCACCGTATATGTAAATGTCTATATTTTGGTCACAGCGGTAAATTTATGCACCTGCGTATTAATTTAATACTTAAGGGTGCAGACCCTTTTTCATTTTTTGCAGTTTGTTCTGGGTCATGTGGCCCTTTCCCACGATGTGTATCCTTACTCAACTTTCCCAATATGGTTTCTTTAAAAAACAAAACTTGGTTCCTATCTTTTTCCCATTTCAATTGAGGTCTATCTGAAATAGAAAGGTGAGTCAGTAGAGCAAGAGGCCATCCTTCCATTTATAGGAGATACACCTTTCAGGGTTGGATGGCTTTTATGCTTTTTAAGAAAAAATATTAACAAAGTACTTGTATGTGAAAATGTATTGATACAGTCATGTGTGGATTATATGCATTTTAGTACATTTCCAGATGTCCGTTTTTTTACCGGCACTTATTCCACCTCTAACGCAATACTATGTGGAAAAACAAACATAAAACTCAATGTACCAGCAAAAAACTGAAATCTGGATTTCAAATAAGCATTGCAGGTCAGTTTATACAGAATAGAAAAGTAACGTAGGCATCAGATTTCTATATATCCCATCCACTTTGTTGGAACTACGCTGGTAACCAAACATTTTGCCTTTTTTTTTTTAAAGTGTGATTACTTCTATCTGGTTCTTGTGATGCCATTTTCCTGGTGGTTTTAGTAAACCAGAAGCAAATGTTTGTGAGCTCCGATGATGAAAATTGTGTTTCACATTATTTTATACCTTTAATTTTTAGTTTTCCACATTTGTGGGGCCACATATTTTGCATATTTTGTTATGGATATTCTAATTTTGCCTAAAAAATGTTTTTACTTTTATTTTATTTGTGTGTTTTTGGCTAACACATGGTAAAGACAAAGACACATTTATCCCCACATCTCAGGAAGCTTATCATTCTGAGAGTGAAGTCAGGCAAAAGCCAAAAAGAGGAGCTATGGAATTCAACTGTTCTCAAGTGTCAAATGAACAATGAATATGGAGTCAACTCCAACTGTGGTGCGGTGGCTAAGAGCAGTAGGGTTCAATGTACAAGTTCCGGTCAAGAAGCCTATTATCTCTGCAAAGAACCAGAAGATCCAACCTAAGTTAGCCAAAGAACACAGAAAATGGAAAGAGACAGATTGGTCTAAGGCTGCGTTCACATGCGACGGATTTGCCTTGGTTTTTGCACGAGTATATTTCCCGCGCTTTATTCCAGTGCTTTTTAGCACCAGTAGAAAAATGCACGGCATTCAAACGCCATGTGTTTTATGGACGGTAAAAAGCGCATGTGGAAGGGATGTCACACGCGGGTATTCAAAGAAGCACCATCTTCTGGTGCTGTATCTAACTCATCCAGGGCCCTGGTGCTGGGTGGCTCCTTGGGTAATAATGGGGTTAGGGCCAGCTTTGTATTATCAGCTGGCCCTAAGCCTGAAATTCATGGGGTCATGCCAATATTAGACATGATCATAATGAATTTCTAGTTAAGATTAAAAAAAAAAAAAGAGAAAAATATTTTTATTAGAAATAAAACACAACACAATTGTAACTCCAGCTTTATTAAAGAAAAGAACACCCCCCCCCCCCCCCCGACGTAGTCAAGACTCGAGGGTCCTGCAACCTCCAATCTGGATCCAGAATCATCTGATCAGTTTGCCGGCCAGCAAACTGATCAGATTATCAATATCTGAAACAACCCACCGCCGACACATCAGCTGTTTGGTTTTGGCGGACGATTTAAACTAACAGCTAATCTGTCAGCTCATAATTTACACCACCCGCCGCTGGCACCTCAGCTGTTCGGTGTTGGCGTGCGATTTAAACTATACAGCTGATGTATCAGCGGCGGGCAGCTTAAGCCGCTCAGCTGATGCTGTCACATGACACATCAGCTGATTGGTTTGCCGCTGGTCAGCTGATTCAGGTCCTGACAGCGATCGGATGTCCCAGGACAATCTCCGGAGGGGTGAGTATCAAAGTTTTTTTTATTTTTAGCACATTGCTTTGTTTTATTTTGCTTTAGCAATGTTACACTGCCAAAGCGACTAGTACACAGATGTCACACAGGAACAGGATTATTCCTGCCACCATATGACATCACTTCCTCCTGCGCCCACGGTTATAGGTACTGGAATAGAGCATTGTCTGAATGTGTATTCCAGCACTTATAATGGGCCTACGGGAGAAAGTGCATGCATTTTTGCGGAAAGAATTTACATATTCATTCTTTTTACACGCGTGATTTCTCCTGCAAAAGTGAGGCAAAAAAAAGGCATAGTATCTGAATGGCAAAAGTATATTTCCATTCACTTTCCAGCAAACACAGATGCGCAGATGCGCTTTTGCGGGAAAAGGGCACGTAAAAAAGCGCAAAAATTACGCATCGTGTGAACATAGCCTAAGGTGTTGTGGTCGGATGAATCCAAGTTCATTCTTTTAGATAGTAATGGCAAGCATTATATATACCGCCCAATTGGAAAACAAAATGATGTAACGTACCAAGCACCTCAGTGCTTGACAATATTATGGTTAGGGGTTGCTTTTCTGTATCTGTCTTTGGCTCTCTGCATAGAATTTATAGAAATATATATGGTACCAAGTACATTACAAGGATATACTGGAGAATGTAATGCTGCCACATAGTAAAACTAAATTATTCAGGGGATGGAAATTTTGTAAGATAAATGATGCTAAGCACACATCCAATTAAGTCAAAAATTGGTTAGCAAAGAACAATGCTCACCTATTGCAATGGCCGAGACAATCACCTGATTTATATCCTATAGAGCACCTTTGGGATGAGTAGGCCAATGGGTTGGGGTCTGTACTTATAGCAATAAAGATGAATTGTTTGCAGATTTGCAAATGAAATGGAGGAACATCCCTCAAGATGGGGCCCGCCATTCTGGAAATGATGCAGTCAGTGTCATTCCCACAGGAAGGCTGCATAGCAGAGCAGAGGGAGCCAGGTTGGGGGCGCGAAATTAATTTCAAGATCACGCCCATGGGGGTATGATAAAGGATGCTGGAGGCTGCAAAACACGCCCAGGGGGACTATTGCATTTTGCCCCCGCTTTATTATTATCTTAATGAGTAAGTATAAAAACGTTTTTTAGAACATTGAAAGCAAGCATTTAGCAGAGAGAGGGATAGTTATAATGGTAATAGGAAGGTGCAAGGACATGTATTGATAGGTTAGGTGGCTCTTAGGAGGTGACAGTTTCCTTTAATTAAAGGACCATACCTACATTCAAAAGCATTTTGGTTAAAGTTAAGGTCTCACAAGATGACAACTTCATACACTTTCAGTTCATCACCAGGAAAATGGCCACACAACAACCAAACAGAAGGAATCACACTTTTACAAAAAATGCAAACCGTTCGGCGTATAAGACGGTTGATTTTTTTTTTTTGCGCAATGGAAACCTGAACCTTTATAACTCATCATAAGAACTTAGGCTACTTTCACATAACGATTTTTTAAAATCCAAAGCTGTCCGATATAAATTGGACAGCATCGGATCTAAACTGATCCCTGCAGTCGGATGTCAAATAGGCTCCGATCCGACATTCTGCAGGATCAGTTGCTGTCAGCTGTCACAGCTGTTCTCCCCTGGTGCTCCCCCTCATCTTCCCTGTGTGTCCCCCTCATCACCCCTCTTTTTCCCCCTCTTCACCCCTGTGTGTGTCCCCCCCTCTTCTCCCCTCTGTGGCCCCCTCATGTCCCCTGTGTCCCCCCCTCTTCTCCCCTGTGTGGCCCCCTCACATTGCCTGTGTGGCCCCCTCACGTCCCCCAGTACTCCCCTCCTTTCCCCTGTCCTCCAGAATAAAAAATAAAAAACATTTTATGCTCACCTCTCCCCGAGCCCCCGCCGTCTTCCTGCAGGCTCCCGGTGGCCCCCGCAGGCTCCCGGTGTCTGCAGAGGTCTTCTTCTGTAGTACAGGACCTGCGGTGATGTCACAGTCACGTGACAGCAGGTTACCATGGTGTAACCTGCTGTCACGTGACTGTGACATCACCGCAGGTCCTGAACTACAGTAGAAGACCTCTGCAGACACCAGGAGCCTGCGGGAGCCACCGGGAGCCTGCAGGAAGACGGCTGGAGACAGCGGGGGCTCGGGGAGAAGTGAGCATAAATTGTTTTTTATTTTTTTTAACCCCTGCTGTCCCAGTTAGGAGCTTTACTGTACTGAGCATGCTCAGTACAGTAAAATCGGGTCCGAGGAGACATCAGATGTTTCCTCGGACCCTTCTCCATAGGGCCCCATGTTAAATTGATCGGGTCGGATTGGATGTGCACTAAATGCCATCCGATTCGGTCCGATCCGATTCTGTCAGATTTTATTTTCGGTGCAAAAATCGGAACATGCTCCGATTTTTGCACCGATAAAAAAATCGGACAGAATCGGATCGGATCAAATTGGATGCCATTTAGTGCACATCCGATTCGGTCCAATGCCCATAGGGCTGCATGGGGCCCAAAATCGGTCCGATGCTGTCCGATTTTTATCGGACAGCATCGGAACTGCAAAATTCGTAATGTGAAACCAGCCTTAGCCTAACAGGTTTGGGAAGATCAGTGATGTTTTAGTTATCATATCATATAAAACCAATATTTTAATTTTAGACATTGTACCGAGAAATAAAAATAGAATTATAAATCACGTCAATCAATCAAAATAAAAGATATAGAAAACAGTGATGATGTAATTACTGTTCTATACAAATGTCAGTACTCGTGGCTAAGCCAGATGGCACTGCAGACTAACGACTTCAATGCTGTCAAAAACAGAAAACAAACTTCTATAAAAAGAAAAAAATCAAATATAAAGACAAAGTCACAAATGACCACAGGGTCATGACTCAATCATGTTGTATAAACAAAATGCTCTCACTGAGGAAAAGAACTAAAAACCTGACTGCAGAGATCTGAATAATTTATTACTAAGGTTGAAGCTATTTTCAAACATTTAGGTTAGAATAAATTTGTGGATTTAAAATATTCGATGGATTTATGAGGATTTTACATCTTCTATGTAAAAAAAAACCTCAGGAATAATTAATGTTATTGGAAAGCACACCCAAGACAAAATACAAAGCAGAATTTTTTTTTTTACTCTACAGTATATAGTTTTATACGTGGTTAATTGATTATCACTTTCACAATATAGTCATTATGGACTTTGGATTAATTTAATAAAAATATCTGAAGAACCGGGGATAATGATGGCAGTCACAGAAGGTGCAACTACGATCATAAAGGATCGGGCCCTGCTCACACCAGAACCTCAACTGCACGCGATTCCTCAGACCAACATTCAGTTGAAATACATTGTGGTGCAGAGAGTCACCGGCTCCCTACACCGTGATAGCCATACAAGCCACTGGCCAATCATATTATAAGGACAAAGTGACGTACGATCCGCGCTACTACCAAAGGAAGACCAGGACAATGGATCGTCTGGTTGAAGTAGTTCTTTAATCCGACGCGTTCCGGAGCTATTTTTCAGCTCCTTCTTCAGGGACATTCTGAAAGTTGATGACTTTTGCACATAAAACTGTTATTTTCATAATATAATAATAATTATATTTATATAGAGCCAAGATATTTCACAGCACATTACAATTCAGAGGAGACATGTACAGACAATGTAAGACAATACAGAGTAAAAAAAATTCAGAAACCAATAGGAGTGAGGTCCCTGCTCACAAGCTCCAGTCTATGAGGATATAGGGGAGGTAAATGGTAAAAAGTGCCATCATATATGGTCCAGCTATCAATATAATGACCAAACCTTGGAGCTTCCTCACTCGCTGGATTTTTCTCTTTTCTCTGTTGTGCTTACTAGCAGCTACCTGCTGCATTCTGTGCTAAGAAGGAGGACGGGGAAGGAGCTTACAGGTGAGCGGACATTTCACTTCTTTTATTACTACAGGATAGGGGTCATGATGAAGGACACTTCACTGTGTGCACAATTTTTTTGGCAATTTGTATTTTTGATTTATTTTCCACTGAACAACTACAATGCTGTCGGTCAATCCAAAAAGTTAACGAACCTGAAAATTTGTCATACTTGTGGATGTGGACAAAGTGCGCCACAGGATGGGCTTACCTTGGAGGGGAATGACTAAGTGCCTACTGAATATTATCAAAGCTTCTGATGATGAGGTGGACTAGGCTGCTGGTAGATACCAGGTACCACTCCAGGGCAGTCCCTGGACTGCAGCAGCTGAGCCCAAGGGTAAGGGATGCAGGTACAGAGCTCATAGTAACAGGATATACAGAATCAGAATCTCAAGATGGCTGGTTCAGACACATGGACTGGTACAGACTACAAGTAGACAGAATGGGCTCAGATTCAAGCAGGCAGGATATGTTTGGGTACAGGCAAGTGGGACAGGGTTCGGGTTCAGGCAGGCAGAACAGGGTCAGGTTCAGGCAGATAGGACAGGTTCAGGGAGCAGGAACAGGATCACAGGGAGCTATCAACAAAGTAGCAGGTTAAAAAACACACTTTGACTGAATTTGCACAGGCACCTCCCTACAGGGAGCCTTAGGCTGAGGACAACTGCAGATTACGTGGGCTGCCCCTTTAAAAAGCGAGGAGCATTCACACGCTAAGCAGATTGCCAGGGACCACGGCAAGAGCATGTGGAGAAGAGACTGCAGGATGGCCAAGGCGGTGACTCAGTTGTACTGTATATTTTCTTCTGTTAAACTGAGAACAATAACTAAGCAACTTAAAGTGTACAAAAATACATTTCTGACATTTAAAACAAAACAGTGATCATTATAGCCCTCTTCATTTGAAGAAAAGTCATAAGCCTTCCATTCATGGAGTCTATCAGCTTCTTAATCAAAGGACGATCACCAACCACAACCTCCAGGACACTGTTCAGAGAGGTGTTGATGTCATAAAGACCTCTATTCTATTCTATTCTATTAAAATTTAATCATAAATCTTTATTTAGTTATTATTGAAAACAACCCCATATAATGTTCAAAATATAGGAAACTTGAAATAACCAAATTATAGTACTAATGTTAAATAAGTATAGCTCCAATATTTGCTACACTATAGAACAGGGTTGGGGAACCTTTTTCCGCCAAGGGCCATTTGGAAATATCTACCATCCTTTAGGGGCCGCATAAGATTATCAACCTGAAAATTACCTGCTATATTTGGTTAAACAATCAATTCGCCCTACTTTGGTGGGCTGGTGTTCTTGTCTTCAGTGTGACTGTGATGTTAGGTGATATTGATCATGTTGCTTCTCAACTGCTTTTCCAAGTTTGATATGGCCATAGACATCACAAGTGAGGCTGGGGACATATACGTCACTGGGGAGGCTGAGGCTGGGGCATAGAGATCACTGGGGAGCTGGATTTAAAGAATGGGTAGTCAGGAAAATGTATCTGCCAACCTGAGCACTGGGGTCCCCAGAAATCTGCCGGGGACCACAGACATAGGTCCTCGAGGCCTGGGGCCTGAGGTCCCCCACCCCTGCTATAGAATAACTGCACAATGATAAATATTACATAGTTCACCAAATCAGCAATATATGGACAAATATGGAAATATAGATGATGGTAATACCTAGGCCCTAATATGCTCTAATCCCTTCTTGGCCACAAAGGTTGGCACCCTAAATATGCGATATGGTGCCACCACTCAATGTAGGCTAAGTACAACGCTAATCGGCAATACACATAATCATTGTCACAGACAGGGTTACACTTAGCTTAATTATCGCATTAAAATCCTCTTAGATTCAAGTTAGAAATTGGGTTCAGTCTCATCCATTTTCATTCACCTTAAATCTTCTTTTTAAGAAGAACAGACAAGTTGTAGATAGAATTTAAGTGAGGTAAGGGGGAACCATGATATTAGTCTTTCATCTTTAAGGCCTCTACTTCAGGAGTGGGGAACTTCAGACCTCAAGGGCTGCCAACAGTTCCTGTTTTAAGGATTTCCTTAACATTGCACAGGGGGTGTAATCAACACCAGTTCTGGATGGTTATATTATCACCTATGCAATACTAAAGGTACCTTCACACACAGCAATCTTGCTAGGCAATTTCACTGGCAATTTGCTGGTTGCAGAGAAATCATGGACACATTGTTCTATTTTGTTGCTGTGTACAAATGTAACAATGTGTCCATGATTTCACTGCAACCAGCAAATTGCCAGTGAAATTGCCTAGCAATATTGCTGTGTGTGAAGGTACCTTAAGGAAATCCTGAAAACATGACCTGTTGGCGGCCCTTGAGGCCTAGAGTTCTCCACCCCTGCTCTACTGGCAGCCAAGCAGTGGAGTCCTTTGATGCATGTGATGGAGCATTCTCCTGAATAAAAATCATGGTGTTTTTAAAAGATTGCTATTTTTTTCCTTTACCTTTTCCGGTCACCTGCTCCAGCGGCAGCACTGCACAGGCACGAATGCTCCTGTCACTCAAGCTCCAGCTAGAGGAGGGAGAGACAGAAATTTTCAAATTGCAGGGCGGGTTTTGCAGCCAGGGGGTGGCGAGGATGTAAGACATTTGGACCATATAGCAGCATCCCTGACTTAATAGGAGGCAGCGCTGGACAGAATATAAGTTCATATCTCAGGTATGAGGGGCCTGTCTGGGCACATAGAGGGGTTATAAGAACCCCATTTACATTATGTGTAAGCTTGTGGGCCCAGTTTAAAATGCCTAAATGTGGCACCCCTGCTGGGGATTGCCACAGGACCCACAGGTGCAAGGAGAGACATACACCTTGGTAAACAATCAATCATCAGGACGAAGTACCTTAGATCCGCCCTGCTGCAGGGGAGATGTAAAAAGACACCAGAAACACCGGGATGTCTGGTTAACAGTGATGAAAGACGTTCATCACTGTTAACCAGACATCCCGGTGTTTCTGGTGTCTTTTTACATCTCCCCTGCAGCAGCGCGGATCTAAGGTACTTCGTCCTGATGATTGATTGTTCACCACAGTAACTGTGGAAGTGCGATCCCTGCGGCAGCTGCATTTCTGAGCGATCAAGCTGGTTGTGTGTGACACAACCTTACCAGGTGAGCGATTTTGATTTGGATCTTCTTTCTCAACTCTTAAAAAAGATAAGACCCTATTGCGCATTCTCAACCTTTATAGATACACCTTGGTACACACAGCACACAACACCTTCCACATGGAGTGGGAGCTCTACTTGCTGCCTTAAGCAAGTTCCCCTATAAGGATCCAGGCCTAAGGGGAGGAGTCAGTTAGTCTGCTCAGAGCAGTGAAGGGAGCAGTTAGTTTCAGTCAGACAGCCAAGCAGAAGGGACAGGGAGGAGCTGGTTGCTGGGAGCAAGCCAGGCCCAGGACCAGGGAACACTGACCAGCTGTGCAGCACCCTAGGGAGAGGGTCGGAGGCCAGTGGAGGAAGTAGGAGAAAGGAAGAAGGGAACATACCTGGTTTTCCTCTAGCCCACCCGGACACCGGAGTCCGATTCTGCTAATAATCTAAGGTGCAGCAGAGAAAGCCCGGTCAGACCAGGAGGATCTAATCCCCCTGAGGGAAAGAATAAAAGACACTCAAACCTGACCAAGTACAGGACCAGGGACCTAAGCAGAGAATAGGGATCCCACAGAAAGGTCCTCATTGTCGGTTATGGAGTAGTACCCTAAAAGGGAGAAAGAGCGGCAAGTTCAGTTGCAGGCAGAGCTTACCCCAACCACCGTACACAGTGATAGAGGAGGCCTCACAACTTTCCAAGGTGAAAGTCCCAAATTGCACAGAGAACCTGGTTACTCTTCTGGACCGTACCTGTTACCGGACATCAGTAAAAGGGTACTGAAACAGAGACTATTGTGTGTGTGTGCCTACTTCACTGCCGCAGCATTCAGCGCTCACCGCAGAACTGCCATTACTACTCCCCTCATCCACCCCGCTGCCCTAAGGTAAAGCTCCACCTGAGCTGCACCTCCACCACCTCAGCAGCCGGCCGCAGCGCTGGTATCCACGTTACCAGGTACCACAGATGTCATCATGTTACCATTTCCCCATCCATCATCATCATTCTCCACCATCCCTGCCATTGAGGGTCCAGGGCATGGAATCGGGAAACGACCAGCCGTAATTCCCCATCAAAGTGACCATCTGTCCCGGTTTTGGGGACATTTTGGGGATGACAGGTTCCCTTTAACTATTAGGATTTGGCGTGATACAGCCACTGCCAATGTTGTTTCCTGGCCTGGAAATGTACTTTCAGTCACTGACTATTTGACCACTGTTCAAATCTAAGATTCCTTCTTATAAAAATGACTTGGCTTGGGAATTGCTCATGTGATATCCCACAACATTTCTTCAGATTTTGGGAGGTTGGCAAGATACCTAGATCTTCAGACATGGAATTACATACAGGTAGAAGCCAAATTTTCTCTGATATTTATGCGCATCTTTTATTTATGACTACTGAAGATCTCATTTACCCATCACGTCCCTCGTTTCTTGGTTATAAACTTGTGAAATAAATATTTCGTAGGGTATGTGAGCAAATTCAATATTTTTTCTTAATAACAGTACATGGATTTTTTTTTGCTTTTTTAATTTGCGAGCTAACCAAATTATGCTCATTACGGAGGTTTTAGCTTTCCAATCTCGCATATGGTTTCCTGCACATTATGGCCGTGTTATGAATCCCAGCCAGTGTAGCATGTAAACCATAGAAACAAGACTTTATTAGCATCTCAGTGGTTGTTTCAAATAACGACAAAACAGTTGCTCATTATTGCTCATTAGATTCATATTAGATTCATTTGCCATAGCAATGCATCCTGTATCCATTCTCCACTGCAACATAACTGATATGATATGACACCTGCGATATTTTAGTATTCATTAGATGTTAATAATACCAAAAGGACTCTCCTATAGTCGCACAAGGCACGTGGCTGTAAAATGCTCTCTTTGAGTTGGGTTTTGCTTTTGCTCATTTCTCATTACGACGCAGTGAGAAATCCACTTTTAGATCGCACGCCGGAAAAAAAATATACATTTTAATCAAGAAAGAATTGTTGTAAGTATGGCACGATTGCGTTCATAACACATCAGGGAAATTAAGGTAGTATTTACAGATCCGTGTTCTTCCTTGGAAGAAAAAAAACTGAATTATGTTATCTTATATTACCCTAACTTCATTACCCTTGATTGCCATTAAACTGGTAATGAAATGAAGAAATAAGAAAACAATATCGGAATCGTAGCTTACCATTTCATAACACGTTTTGAAGACTGGATAGTGAATTTCCAATAATAATAATAATAGTATTTTTTTCTTGATTCCATTTACTGTCAGCTCAATTTATAATGTATAACTACTGCAGTAAGACTCAAGCTCAATCATGCTCACTGATGTAAAATGTATATCAATTATACATATCCACATGACATCTGTCATGCCCAATAATGTGCCGTGTTGTTGCTCAAACCGGTTTTGCACACATTTAAATGTCTAATATATTGCTGTGTATTTTATTTTTTATAATTGTGTAGTAAAAAAGGTACACTAAATAAAACATTACATAAACACTGACCTCATGGAAATATAAAGTAAAGTAATGCTACTATCGAAAATCATGCGTCTTCTAGGTGTCTGTTATTTACAGGTGCATCTCAATGAATAAGAATACCATCAAAGTTAATTTTTTTCCGTAATTCAATACATAAAGTGAAAGGCATATATTATATAGAGTCATTACAAGCAGAGTGATCTATTTCAAGTGTTTATTTCTGTTAATGTTCATGATTATGGCTTACAGCCAATGAAAACCCAAAGGTCATTATGTCAGAAAAATAAAGTAGGGAGGATGAAGGGTAAAAAACTACGCTGACGTATACCATGAGACATCAAAGGGTAAATATAATATTGATGTATTAGTCAGCTCAGTTCAGGACTTCCTGAAACACCCTGAAACATGGCAATATGATATTGATTTGTCATGAGAAAGGGGCCAGGGAGCCCTTAAAGGGAACCTGTCAGACTGTTTATGACTCCCCAGCTATCACTGCCTGTACCTGTAACTTTATAATACTAGCCTAATCATCCCTGTCTGAGCTCAGAGTGTAATGTGAAAGGTGAAAAAAAAGCATTTATACACTTACATTTCCTTATGTAATGAGGCAGTCAGTCTCCAGCTTGGAGGAGGGGACTGTTTGGCAGGTTAATAGTTAACATTTCAGCCTTGTGCTAGAACATGTTGGGAGACCTGATGTGATGTCACAACCATGTGAGTACAATAGGCGGAGCTAAGTTCTCATAGAACATAATACGTTTGCTGGCTTAGCTCCGCCCACTATGGTCACATGATCGTTACATCACACAGGTCCTTTAGCCATCCAAGTTAATAGTGAGTTAACTATTATCCTGCCAGACAGTCCCCCTTCTCCAAGGTGTGGGGGACTGGAATGTAAGTGTATAAATGCCCTCTTTCACCTTTCACATTACACTATGAGCTCAGACAAGGATGATTAGACTAGTATTATAAAGCTGCTGAACAGACAGTGATAGCTGGGGGGGGCATAAACAGTCTGACAGGTTCCCTTTAAATGTGTTGACTAATAAATCAATATTATATTCACCCTTTGATGTCTCATGGAATACGGCAGCAGAGTTTTTAACCCTTCATCCTCCCTACTCTATATGTATCACACTGGGGTCTGCAGCAGTCAGGATATGCTTTTATAGTGGTTGTGACTCTCACAACCACACAAGGTGAAGCCTCTGATACCTATTTAGATAATATTTTATCTCTCAGACCCTTCACCCTCCCTACTTTATTTATGTAAATGTTGATGATTATGGCTTACAGTCAATGAAATCCCAAAGGTCATTATCTCAGAAAATTAAACGCTTGAAACAACTAGAAAACAAAAAAAAAAGTATGCATGTATTACATCCAAATACCTTGCAATAAATAAATAAAAACTAGTGCTGTTAAAAACAAGAAATAAACACTTGTAATAGATCACTGTTTGTGACGACTCTATATAATATATGCGTTTCACTCTATATATTGAATTACTGAAATAAATTGATGATATTTTACTCCATTGAGATGTACCTGTATGTTTGTAGGAACAACAGATACCATGACTGTAAGATGAAAAACAAACCTCAAAAATAATCCAACATGTTTCTATGTTTTGGACTTGAAGTGTAACCGTCGTTTAAATTTTTATTTAATAATAATATAGAGCAAGTGATTTTAACAAATTTTGTAATATCGTTCACTAGAAAATTCTGTCTGGTTAACATTCATAATCCTTCCACAAGATGTCCTCAGTGCACTGTGAGTGAATGTCATTCTGTGCCAGAGCCGTCTTCACAGTGAATACGGACATGTGAGAAGATAGGGGAGAGAGGGTGTGGCCTACACTGTATGCCTTCAGCTCAAGAAGAGACTATGTATCACATTACAGCACAGAGCTGAGCAATGTCAGGATGTAAACTCTTTATAAGCTTCTCTGTAAGGGTACGTGCCCACATACAGGTTTATGGTCGGTTTAGCAGCGAAAACCGCCGGGGGTTTAGCATACGTTTTATTTCAATTTATGTAAATCCTAAGCAGCGTTAGGACTTACAAGTAACCCTATGTAATTTGGAAAACGCTGTGCACACAATGTCGGTTTATGTGAGCGGATCTGCCAGAGGTTGAGCGGTTTCCTCGCGGTTTAGGAGCATACAACATGTCAATTCTTCTCAGCGGTTTGTGATCGTTTCTGAGGCACCCTTCGTACCCTTCCATGAACAAAATCCTCCATAGAAAACCGCTTTTAAAACAGCCAGAAAAACCGACTGTAAAACGCTGTTCAACAGCTCTTAAAACCTCTGGGAAACCGCTGAGAAACCGGTGGAAAACCGCTGGAGACTTCTGAGCTCAGGAGTCTAGGCTCCTTCAATTTTCCACCGGTTTACTGACGGTCTGAACGTCCCTAAACCTCTATGTGGGCACGCACCCTTATGTCTTCTGTCTCCACACAGCAATCACTGTTAACCCATTGTCTGCTGGCTCCCTACACAGCTTACTACCAGCCTGCTCTCACACTGCTGGCCATTCCCACACAGACAGATAATGCAGCTTTTTAAAGAGCACAGAAAAATGTGTGAAAATGAGTCATAAAGCACAAAAAAATCTTTGTCTTAACTGCCATGTGACCCATTATTAACAACCAGTGCAGTATACAAATAATGCTTTTTTCCAAAAGTGGATCCAGTTTTGCTGCTAAAAATTCAACAAAAACGCAGCACAAAAAAGGATCAAAATCCCTGAGTGTGAACTTAGCCTTAGCGCACAGTTTTTCTTAATAAGAGGTAACCTCTTGTGAATTCTTATGTTAAGTACATTTAGGAAAAGGCTTAAATCGGGTCTTACCCTAAAAAAGATAGTTGTAAGGATAGCTATGAAAGTGCTCACCTGGGAGGGTTGTGATAAAGTCAGTTATTTCAGCTGCTGTAGCCCCATTCATGGATGTTACAAAAATCATGAAGGAGGAAATGGTTCACACCACGCTGCCGTAGCCAAGATATCAATTAATGTATTAAAGGTGTGATTTTTTTCTCTATACGCGTTTCAGGGACAGAATCCCTTTCTTCATGAGAAAAACACTGATATGACATTTACTTAAGGTATCGTCACACGCTACAATCTAGTGAACGACATCGCTAACGATGTCACGTGACCGCTGTCGTTTCAACATCGTTAGTGCGGTGTCACACGCATGGATATCATTAACGATGTTAAATTTGGCAACGCGCCAGCTACTTTGCGAACAACTTAGTGAACGATTTTACAAAGCGACAGGAATAGGACAATTTTGAACAACTTCGTTCAAAAAGGTGTCACACTGAACGATGTTGCAGGTTGACAGAACGTTAATTGGATGACGAACGATGGATTTGAGATCAGGATCTCAAATTTTTGACGAGCGATCCACTGATTTCTTGTTTCAACATCGTACATTTAACCGCAACAATGCACAAACGATGTCGTTTGAACGATCAAAAACCCGTGACGTATCAGCGATATCGTTACCGATATCCTAGCGTGTGAAGTACTCTTTAGTAAACACAAATGCTAGTGTTTTTTATTTAATTATGTTGTCTTTGCAATGCAGTTTTTATTGTTTTTTACAGTTTTTTTATTTTTTTATTAAATTTTGAATTTAGCCATTTCCATCAAGCTTATAACAGAGTGCCTGGTCAACCACCCATTCATTCATTCATTCATTCATTCGATATCTTCATTACTCTATTCAGCCTTGTTAGGAAAAATGGGGGGAAGCCCTGTGGTCTGACTGGAGCATTTATCATTTGTGAAAGGACCAAACCATTTAAAAATAACAGTATAAATGACTGCATTTTTTTCAGCCAGTGCTTGATTTACATTAGTTGAAGCCAGGGGCTCCACACAAGGGGCAGATATGTAAATATGGCAAATGGGGCTACCACAAGGAACAGGTATGATTCCAAAATACAGTTATCTGCTTAAAGGGAATCTGTCAGGTCAAAAATCCATATGTAACTGAAATCATTTTCTAATTCCTCTGGTTAAGCTCTTTCTATTCATGTATTTCTTTTATTTATACTCACCCTCTATCCTCTGTAAATTGCTAAATTGTCATGGGGAGTTATGGGAGAAAACGAGGAAAGGAACCTGGGCCCCTGAACTGCCCCTGAGGCTAGGTCACCTGGACTTTCCTTAACTTAGGGGTACCCTAGATGGTAGAGAGGACTGAGTCCCTGACCTGTCCCTTTCTCCTGAGCAGCCTTGAGATAATCCCCAATCCCCACCCCAGGAGGTGAACCATAATGGAACCCAAATATAAATACAGACTGGGATAATATAAACAGTCCCACACAGCAAACAATCAGGAAAATACAATATGTGTATAGGGAGAACTCAAATACAAATAGGGAATGAAAAAACAACATGGTATAGTTCACCAGAAACCAAGCAACAATTAGAGTTTCAGCAACTCCAACACAGGACTGGTATGCAAGAGGCACGCAAATGCTATAGTCGGCATCCAGGAATGCTCTGAGCCATATTTAAAGGGAGAAGGCGTTCCAGCAGCCTCAACCTTCAATTGACACTAATCAAAAAGTTAATTTTAGCAAAGCTGACCATCAGTGAACAAACCACTGCAGATGCCTTAACTCAGGCTGAGCAACAAAAAGGTCTAAGGCTGCACATCAGACTCCCCAATGTGAATAGAGTCTGAAGCCGGCATGAAAAAAAATGAAAGGTTCATTCCATCTGTCAATCACAGTGAGTGATCACTTAATAAATATTCATGTAGTGAAGTCACTGCCTTCTCTGATCTGCAAGTGTGGAGCCCACTGGGACGGGGTACTCGGTGCCGGACCGGTGTACTGCTGGGGGATGTCACGGCGGTCCTGGTCCGGACCGTGTCCCGGGCCCGCACAATTAAATGGGGGTTATTTACAGGGGATTTGTCATTCGTGACGCCACCCACTATATGCGGCCAGTAATGGGGCCGCCGCTGCTGCAGAACCTCCGGGATGATGGGATAACAGCTTGGATAAAATAGTTCCTGTGGGCAGAACTGGGTTCCCCGGGGCAGTGGTAGTAGTAGTTAAAGTCTGTGAGGATAGTTATTGATGCTGCAGGAGAGTAGGGGTAGCAGTAGAGATGATGAGAGTAGAGGTAATCGCAGTATATGAGGGCAAGTGGGGCTTCAGTATAAGGATCACACACACTCACGGTTTCTGTTGTTTTCCAAGTCTTTACTTGCAGATGGTATAACACAGTATTGTCCACGGAGTCTGTACCGGGTTGCTCTCACCCTGACCGGGTCCTTGGCTTCCTACTTAAGCGCTGTGTGTGGCCCTGCTGTTGCTTGTAGCTGAACTGCTGGCCCTGTCTCTGCTCACGGGTACCAATCTGCTGGGCAACTTGAGTCCTCTGTGTCACTGACCCCTCCGTGTTGCTTTGCTATGGTGCTGTGAAGATGGTGGACCTTCACTATGCCGGTGTTTACTGTCCTGTCTGTCTCAGGCACAGCCTCGGATCCGGTATCTGTCTTAAGCGCCTCTCCGGGGTTAAGCTTGGGGTAACTCTTTATCCCGGGGATGTTCCTCTGTTACTCTGTCTCCTTTCCTCAGACCTCTCAGGACCTCCACTTCTACTTGGCTCCACTCCTGCTCCAGACTAGACTAAAACTGAACTAACTGTCACTCCTGCTCTGTGGTAAACAACTTTGCTCCTCCCACTAGTGCAGGTGCCACCTACGCTCCTCCCACTTTCTAGTGTAGTGTTGTGTGGGGATTAAACCTGTGTTGATGTTTCTGTGGCAATTTAACCCTTGGGGTGCCACACAAGCACAAACCAAAGGGCTTTGTCTGTATCCTGCTGTCTGCTCTCCTTGTATTTAAAATGAAACTGAAACCAGTAGTGATTCACAGAGCTCTGGGGGAGGGAGGAAAGTGCTGATTGGTAAGGGGTGAATAATAAATGAACATTTACATACTGTGACTGTTCAGGAGTCAGGTCAATAACTTTTACAGCTGTCTGCTGGGTGTGCATGTGCTTATAGCAAGAGAACTACAGAGAGTACAGTAATGATTTTTACATATTCTGAAAGGTCTGTCCAGACACTATTCAAGGGTACTATTAGTATCATACTGAAAAATGACCTGAAAGAGTCCTTTTAAGCCCTTAGAAAATGATGTTCACAGAATTAAAAAAGATAAAGAAAACACTATGGTGTTGCTGAAGAACACTAATTTTATCTATACTAATGCATCCAGACACCAAGAATATAACTAAAAATAAACGATCTTTATTAAATATACAATAATTAAATCCCACGATATAGTATGCATGGTATGATGATAAACACTGAAACAATAAGGGAAATGTGGCACACAAACAGAAACACAAGCAGTTTAAATACTGCTATGTAGCAACAGGAACCAAACATATATCAGATTAAGCTATCCAAGTGCAAAGTACCACATGTATCTACTCTGAAGTCAGAACCGACACAATGGCACCGTATACATAAAGTCTTAGCCTAATGTCCCTGTATTGCTTATGTGGAGCCCACTGGGACGGGGTACTCGGTACCGGACCGGGATATCACAGGGGTTATCACGGCGGTCTTGGTCCAGACCGTGTCCCGAGCCCACAAGTAAAGGTTGGGGGTTATTTACAGGGGATAGAGTCGAGACGCCACCCGCGGTATGTAGTCAGGGTAACCACCGCTGCTGCAGAACCTCCACGGATGATGGATGGCAGCCTGTGATGTGACAGCTCTCCACGTGTAGAGCCTGGTCTCCAGGGCAGTAGTGATGAAACAGTTTGTGAGGGAGAACGGGGCTCGAGCGTAAGAATTACACAGACTCACGGTTTTGTAGTTTTCCAGATCTTTTACTGAGATGGTGATTCCACGGAGTCTGTACAGGGGCCGGGTTGCTCCCAGACTGGCCGGGTCCTTTGGCTCCCTGTTTTTGTGCTGTGTGTGTGGCCCTGCTGCCGCTTTAGCTAATCTGCTGGCCCTTTCTCCCCTCACAGGTACCAATCTGCTAGGCAACTTGAGTCTTGTCCTGTGCTCCTGACCCCGCCGTGTTGCTTCGCTGTGGTACAGTGAAGATGTGGAACCTTCACCAATCCGGTGTTCACTGTGCTGTTTGTGTCAGGCACAATTTCGGATCCGGTATCCATTCTGTGCGCTCCTCTGGGGTGAGTTTAGGGTAACTCGGTCTCCCAGGTGTGTTCCTCTGCTTTTCCTGTCTCCGTTCCTCAGACCCTGGCTTGCCTTGAACTGGACAGCGGACCGTGGGGTGAGCCTAATCCAGCTCTTTTTACACCCAAGTCTTTCTTCCTCAGTCCTCCTAGGAACTGAACTGCCAACTTCCTCTCCACACCAGAATATATAGGAAAGCAGCTTTAGCTCCCCCTTCTGGCCTGGAGGCGCAAGTGTAGCTTTGTGGGTTGTGTGGGGAGTTAACCCTTTGTGGTGTTACTGTGGCACATGAACCCTGGGGTGAACACTTACCCATTACTCTAAGTGCTCAGGTGCCTAAACCACAGCCCCAATGCGCATTTCACATTGGCGTCTTTGGGGGACAGCGGGCTTTAGATTGAATGTGCTTTGAGTAATATCTTTAAATAACCCCCCCTCACTTTTTTAATATATCATATGGTGCCTGAATAATATAATCACAAAGTGTGTCCAATACTTACCAGGGGGTATGGATGGGGATTGGCAAGTAACGCATTTGGTATGAGTACTGACTGTCAAAGGGGAGCAACAATCCACTTTACCTGGGCTAAGCCAAGATATTTGAATACAGGCTGAAGATAGTATATTGGACTTTTGGCTCTGTGTGAAGTAAAGCAACACTACAACTCTGTCCATACTATTCAATACCCAAATGATACCACCAGAATATTGCTTAAAGTAGAGCTGGAATTTCATTGGTTTCTGTATGAATTCAGTACTACATTAATCTAGCATCAGTCAGATATCACCTCTTCAACAATGAGAGGTTACATACCGTGTGCATACATCCCTTTGGCTGGCCATTGCTTCATTTAGATGTTGTAAGTGGGACAGCACAGTGGCTCAGTGGTTAGCATGGTTGTGATCAGATCATTGCGCATGCGGCACTTGAAGCCGAAAGACCAGCGTGGGTGTACTGACGTCACCTGATCCCAGAAATGACATGATTCGCGTCATTCATGCCCGGCCAGTGTCGTGGAGAGCAGGCAGAAAAAATGAATAAAAGATCATGCCCTAATGACGAACAAGGCACCAGCAAACACACCCTAAGGGCTAAAGAATATAGCCCCTACTAATTATAATGCCTAACGAGTGAGTATTAAATCGTTTTTATGTACTTTGACAGGATGCTTTTAGGAGACAAAAGGAATGTGAGAATAGTGATAGGATGCTGCAGAGACATGATTTTGTAGCTTAGGTGGCTTTTTGGAGGTGACAGGATCCCTTTAATACTACCAGGGCGTGATAATTAATAAAGGAGGCGGCAAAGGGATTCAGAGAGGACACCCAGGGGGGCGAGCAACGGTAGCCCCCCGGATCATTAACATACTAATGAGTGAGTATCAAAACCGTTTTTTTTACACAGTCATAGGGCACATTTAGGACAGAGAGGGATAGTTAGAGTAGTAATAGGAAGCTGCAGGGACAGGTAGTGATAGCCAGGGGGGGTTTAGGTAGGTGACAGGTTCCCTTTAAGTAAAAAGATAAGACAAATGCAGACTTAAAGCCAATTCTCTAAATAAAATAAGTAATTCTTACACTTTGCTCAGGATACATAATAGAAAATTAGATTAAATATGTGTATACTATATTACAATGTAGCGTTTGCTGTTTTTTTTTTTTTTTCGTTTTATAGCATCTATTATTTAGAGATAACGTTTCTTTCTATTCTATGTAGCAAAATGTTTAATTAGATAAGAACCAGAAAGTACAGGTGATGTCTTCTATTGTGGTCTCCTGGGGAAAGAATGGACTGGAGGCCAGGATACTTCCTCGAACCAAAGTAAATCTGGGAAGCAATACTAATCTATTAATAGTGCATGGTCAGGACTGTCTCCCATTAGTATGCCATTAATGTAATGACCCTTGTACTACATTTAAAGATCATGATGATCAATTTTTATTCTGAGGTCAGACATATTGATTGTGCCATAAAATGAGTCACATTTAATATATCCCATCATGATAATTAGGTTTATACTGAAATGTAGCACTAACATGCGAATAATGAACATTATTGCGGATGAGGTATATAAAATCCAAAGGGCATGTGTTCACTTGGTAAAAACAAGATATAGGGCTAAAGTAATTATGTTGTTATTACTAAGGTGTAATGCTTGTAATGTGCTCTCTTTAACTACATTTAGTGCATTGCGAGTCACTTATGTCCACAGGAAATAGCATCACATTACAACAGCTAACAAACTAGTTATCCAGTCAAATCAATGGTGAGAGCGTGTTTGCTGTGAGCCTTTAGTATTAATTTGTAGGAGTCTTACAAAAAAACAATCTTTTTTTTTTTTTTAAATGTAATTATTGTTTTACAAAACACTCTTAAAACCTTGGGTTTGTAGAGGATTCACTGATATATTCCTACAATATTAATTGGTAACTTAGTAACATAATAATTAGGGATGGGCGAATCTACTCGCTAGGACTCGTTACTCGGCGAGTAGTAAGGGACTCGCAGGACTCGGTACTCTGCGAGTTTCCCAGCGTTTACTCGCACGAGTCAAATGCAAATCAATGGCAAACGCTGACAAAACTAGGATTGCCATTGTTTGCATTAGACTCGGCTACTGTGCCAGTGATAGCAGGGAAACTCGCAAAGTAACTGCTGTTACATTGCGAGCCGAGTCCAGCTGTCTTCTCTGTGCAGCTCCAGGGTCCTAGAGCCCGCCTGCTCACAGAGATGATGTAGCAGAGCTGAGATTGTTCTCAGTCTGCTCATTCCCTGTGCATAGACATCTATATCTATGCACAGGGGATGTAGCAGAGAGGACATCGCGTTTTGGACTACGTCGGACGGAAGAGGATTTTTTTAATTAAAGATGGAGTCCCTAATGGCTTTTTTTTTTTATTTCTAATAAAAAATTTTCTCTGTGTTGTGTTTTTTTAACCCTTTATTGGAGATTCTTAGTGGCTGGGTCAAACGTGGCCTGACATTAAGAATCTCGGGCTTAATACCAGCTTGTATAACAAAGCTGGTATTAACCCCTTTATTACTCAGCGTGCCACCGCCACCAGGGCCGCTGGAAGAGCGGGGTTCAGCGTCAGAGGATGGCGCTTCAATGAACGCGCCATCTTCTGGGGCGGCTGCGGGCTGAAATTTGCAGCAGGGGGTGCCCAGAAAGTTTGGGCATCCCTGCGCTGCGGATTCCAGCCCCCAGCTGCTTAGCTGTACCTGGCTAGACATAGAAATTGCGCGGATCCCCACGCATTTTTTTTTTATTATTTCATGAATTTCAGAGTCAGAGTCTCAGAGTCAGAGTCTCAGAGTCAGAGTCTCAGAGTCAGAGTCAGAGTCTCAGAGTCAGAGTCTCAGAGTCAGAGTCTCAGAGTCAGAGTCTCAGAGTCAGAGTCAGAGTCTCAGAGTCAGAGTCTCAGATTCAGAGTCTCACCCTCAGAGCCAGAGTCTCAGAGTCAGAGTCTCAGAGTCAGAGTCTCAGAGTCAGAGTCAGAGTCTCAAAGTCAAAGTCAGGGTCTCAGAGTCAGAGTCTCAGAGTCAGAGTCTCAGAGTCAGAGTCTCAGATTCAGAGTCTCACTCTCAGAGCCAGAGTCAGAGTCTCAGAGTCAGAGTCTCAGAGTCAGAGTCTCAGAGTCAGAGTCTCAGAGTCAGAGTCAGAGTCTCAGAGTCAGAGTCTCAGAGTCATAGTCAGAGTCTCAAAGTCAGAGTCTCAGAGTCAGAGTCTCAGAGTCAGAGTCTCAGAGTCAGAATCTCAGAATTTCATGAAATAATTTAAAAAAAATGCTTGGGTCTCCGTGCAATTTCTATGTCTAGCCAGGTACAGCTAAGCAGCTGGGGGCTGGAATCCGCAGCGCAGGGATGCCCAAGCTTTCTGGGCACCCCCCGCTGCAAATTGCAGCCCGCAGCCGCCCCAGAAGATGGCGCGTTCATTGAAGCGCCATCCTCTGGCGCTGAACCCCGCTCTTCCAGCGGTCCTGGTGGCGGTGGCACGCTGGGTAATAAAGAGGTTAGGGCCAGCTTTGTATTATCAGCTGGCCCTAAGCCCGAAATTTATGGCGGTCACGCCAATATTAGACATGACCGCCATGAATTTCTATTAAATTGTTTTAAAAAAAACACAACACAGAGAAAAATTTTTATTAGAAATAAAAAAAAAAGCCATTAGGGACTCCATCTTTAATTAAAAAAATCCTCTTCCGTCCGACGCAGTCCAAAACGCGATGTCCTCTCTGCTACATCCCCTGTGCATAGATATAGATGTCTATGCACAGGGAATGAGCAGACTGAGAACAATCTCAGCTCTGCTACATCAGGCAGCAGGCGGGCTCTAGGACCCTGGAGCTACCGCAGCCAGCACACAAAGCAGACAGGACTCTTATCTGTGCGAGTTTCCCAAGGATTACTTACAAAGTAAACGAGTCCAATGCAAATAAATGAAAAAACTAGGATTGCTTCAGGCTGAAGCTTCCGAGACACATCTGCGATTTGTAAATCTAACACTACTCGCTATTACTCGCTTCCCCATTCATTAACATTGGACTCACTAGACTCGCAACGAGTAGCGAGTCCTGGGCTCGGACTCGCTAGAGTCAAGCGATTCCGAGTAATTTAGGATTCGCCCATCACTAATAATAATGTATAACTTTATGTATTTTATTAGAGAACATACGGTCCCAGACTTAGCACATAAAATTGGCTACGTCGAGGCGTGTCCCTTTATGGGAACCTACACTGAGTCACTGCCTCTCTATGGGTTTAAAATAACTCTATTTGAATGGGCGAGTAGGAACCTGCAGGGGTGCATCAAGCCTGCCACCTGAGCCGTTTTGAGAAGCGGGGTGTGGGGGACTGGGGGGTGCTGTCAGAAGTCAGCCCCACCGCCCCTGTAGCTTTAGGTGAGGAGCAGGGGGGGTTTGGGGTGCTATCTGAAGGCAGCCCCGCCGCCCCTGCAGCTTTAGGTGAGGAGCGGGGGGTGCTGGCAAACTGATGCAGTGCCACCGCCCTTTTACTGGGTAAGGCTGCGGGTGACACAGGAAGCCGGTCTCTGGTGCTGGTGCCGCCCCCTTCTCCAATGCCGCTCCCCCTGGCTGCTGCCGCTTGGTGCTCAGGGCTCACACTGTCCAATGAACGGTGCGGCCCTGGGAACCTGCTAATAGATAAAATCACCTAAGGCTAGTGGGGAAGGGGTGCAGAAGCAGAAGGAATGGCCCCATAATCTAAACAAGAAAAAACTACTGACACTCCTTAACATGCAGTGTGAACAGGTGAATAACTGAATATAACATATTATATCAAATAGTAATGCACTCTGTCATGCTCAGACATGCAAATCAAGAATATAGAACTCAATTATAGCTAAGGAAAAAAATTAAAAAAATTGAAACGCTTAGCATATAAAATTGTCCATTTCTACATCCGCCCAGTAGGCACATCAAGGCATCCCTACACTGAGTTTTCTTGTTTAGATTCAAAGATAGGCAGAGAAGGAAGATGTGCCAGAGACAAAGAAGCCCAAGTAGCAAACTAGCAGTGTAGGTGAACAAGTAGTGTTGCTATTATAGTCAGGACTTAGATAAGACCATAGAGGAGCATGTAAGACGTTCCAGCTAGCTCTGGTGGATAAGACCAGCCTATCTGTGCATGAGAAGGCCCCATTAGTAAAAGGCAAGTTTGGCAGAGCAGAGAGACATATATCTGACTGAATTTCCTTATTAAAGGTAAAGAGATTACCATCTGTAAGGAGAGCCATACCAGAGGGGCCTAGAAGAGAAAAGCGTCACACAAATTACTTCAGGAGATTATGGCCAAAGAGAGGTGACCTACAAAGTAGTAATATCAAAACTGTTGCAGAGGATATGACTGAAGTGCTGCTGAGGAAAGTGCTAGAAGACTGTCACAAATATCAGCAGGTGTTGCAACTGTAAACTACATACCAATAAAATTATTGCCTGCTTTACAATGTATTAATTGATTATTGTGCAAACCTTTATCCTTCAGTATTTCCGAGTAGGAGAACACTCTACCACCAATGGCCACTTTATTATTTTATTATTAAGGAACCACAAACTTACAGCTCCTTTTCTAAAGGGGATTCACCTTCCATCAACAAAATCAAACCAAAACAAGGAACCAGTGGCGTAACTTCAGGCCCAGGGGCCCCGATGCGAAAGCTTTAACGGGGCCCCCAATTATTGCAAATCTTTAATAGTATTAGTCTTTTTCTATAGGCTTTTGGGGCCCCCCTAGGCTGCAGGGCCCGGGTGCGATCGCAACCCCTGCACCTGTGGTAGTTACGCCCCTGCAAGGAACCACTTCAAGTGCAACGAGACCCGGTTCACAGGTTCGTCTCATGTTTGGCACTCTCCCCTCCTACTGTATCCCCACCCGTTCCTCTTAGACTGTGAGCCCTCACAGGCAGGGTTTCTCTCCCCTCTTGTATCTGTATGACTTGATTGTCCACATTTATTGTACTTGTCCTCGTCTGCCCTTACCATATGTAAAGTGCCATGGAATCTAATGGCGCTATATAAATAATAATAATAAATGCCACTGAGGAGTGCATAGAAGAATTCTGTTGTAATTTCCTACCTGGTGAAATGGATCCACAAAACCCTCAGTTCACAAGGGCAGTTGTACAGTATGAACTGATAACAATGATGAAGCAATGGAGGTTGTATTGACTGGAAAACAATTGGAAAAACCGGACAAGAACCATGGAATATGGTAAAGCACAGAGAGTAGATGAATAGCAGAGTGGACTCAACGATGAGATAGAGCTGAGTTTCTTGGGAAGTACTAACCAGGTACAGCTACAGATTCATCTCAATGATTTAGAATATCATCAAAAAGTTATTTTTGTTCAGTAATTCAATACAAAAAGTGAAACGCATATATCATATAAAGTCATTACACTCAGCGTGATCTAGTTCCTGTGTTTATTTCTTTAACTGTTGATGAATATGGCTTACAGCCAATGAAAACCCAAAGGTCATTGTCTCAGAAAATAAAGTAGGGAGGATGAAGGGTTAAAAACTGTGCTGCCTTAGTCCATGAGTCATCAAAGGGTGAATATTAGTGATGAGCAAGTATATTCGTTACTATTCGCTACTCGCACGGATAGTGCAGTATTTGTGATACATGTTACTTGGCCAGTATCACTGGTACTCATGAGTGATGTGTCGATTGTATTTTCCACAACTGTTTCTTAAGACTGTTTGTATATATATCTCTGAATGGGTAAGCACTGTGGAATATGTTGGCGCTATATAAATAAAGATTATTATTATTATGACACAAATTGACAGCTCCCTTCAGTACACAAAGGCAGTTGGCACCACAGTGAGAGCAGATTGAATTGTTGGCTCTCTCTGGGGTCACAGCAAGGTGTTTTATGCAGTGAAAACGCCAAAAAAGCCCACTCCTGCCCTGTCCTGGAAATACTCATTTTAAGGCCGGTTGTGTGTGGGTGGAGACAATCATTAATTGAATAACATTGAACTCACTATTCGGACAAGTACATGAGTATTACAAAGTACTCGTTACAAGTATAGGAATTACCAATATATTAATACGGAATCCAAAGTAACTTTGCTGCCTCCATCAGTGAATGGATACCTTGGGGATGTCGTGTGAATCACATAATTTGGAGATTGTGATGGACACCTCAATGTTAGTGCTGAGTGTAGAGCACATGATAAATGTGATCCAAAAGCTTATGTAAAATGTGCTCAATAAAAGCATGAACTCAATCCACAAAAAAGTAAAGCAAGTCACCACTCAGGTTCATCATCAGTGTGACATGGTACCCTCAAACCATTCTAGCAAAATCTGCACTATAATATGGCGCTCTTTCCCTTCTGAACTTTGCACTGTGCCTCACCATACACTTAGATAAATTCCGTGAGGGGTCTAATTTCCAAAATGGGGTCACTTGTGCGGGAGGGGGTTTCTACTGTTTAGACACATCAGGGGCTCTGCAAACGCAACATGGCATCTGTTAAGGTACCGTCACACTCGGCAATTTTGCTAGCAATTTCACTGGCAATTTGCTGGTTGCAGTGAAATCATGGACACATTGTTCTATTTGTACACGGCAACAAAATAGAACAATGTGTCCATGATTTCACTGCAACCAGCAAATTGCCAGTGAAATTGCTAGCAAAATTGCCGTGTGTGACGGTACCTTTATACATTCTAGGCAATTTTGAGTTCCAAAAGTCAAATGTCGCTTCTACACTTCTGAGCCATGCCGTGCACCCAGTCGTTTTTCACTGTAAAAGGTATCAGCGTTCTTAGGAGAAATCGAACAACAAATTGAAATGTCAATTTTCTCCTGTTACTCTTGTAAAAATACAAATTTGGGGCTAAAGTAAATTTTTTGTGGGAAAAAGTACAATTTTCTTTTTTTTATTCTACATTGCTTTAATCCCTTTGATGCACCTAAAGGGTTAATAAACGTCTTAAATGGTGCCTTGATCATTTTGAGGAGAGAAGTTTTTAAAAGGTGTCACCTTTGGATATTTCCTGTCAAATACCCACTCAAAGTCACTTTACATATGATGTGGTCGCTAAAATAAAGGTTTTGTAAATTTTGTTGGAAAAGTTACAAATTGCTGAAAAACTTTGAACCCTTCTAACTTCCTATCAAAAAATAAAGTTTCAAAAATTATACTGATGTAAAGTAGACATGTGCGAAATGTTATTTATTAACAATTTTGTGCGATTAAACTCTCTGGTGTAAGGGCATAACAATGAAAAGTTTAAAAATTGCAAAACTTTGGCCACATTTCTGACATTTTCAAAAAAACGCAAAAAAATACCATCTTGAATGTGCAATAAATATGAAGTATAATATGTCATGAAATAATAGTCTCAGGAGCACTAGAATATGTTGAAGCGTTGCTGAGTTATTACCTTATAAAATGACGCTGATGAAAACTGAAAAAATTGGCCGTGTCAGAAAGGTTAAAACAGGCTTGAGGGTGAAGGGATTAAGAGGTTACTTCAAGCTATAGGAGAAGAGAGAAAGCTTCCTGAATCCGCACTGCTGACCAATGAAATGAGTTGGAAAAACGACAGTATTCAGTGCAATGATGGCTTTAATTCCTACGTGTTTCGGAGCCACATCCCAGCTCCTTCCTCAGGGAACCAACAAAGTACTTTGTTGGTTCCCTGAGGCAGGAGCTGGAATATGGCTCCGAAACGCGTAGCTATTAAAGCCATCATTGCACTGAATACTGTCATTTTTCCAACTCATTTCATTGGTCAGCAGCGCGAGTCCAGGAAGCTCTGTACTTTATTCCCTGTAACGTGTTTGAGAGGTTGACCACCACTGGATAACCCTGGCTTAATTAATTAAGGCCTACAATTAAGCTAAAAATAAAGGATACTTACTTAGTGGGCACGTGACACAACAATGTCATATCAGCCTACAGGAACAGTGGCAATAGCATTGTTGAAATGGCGCCGCTGTGAGTATACATTATTTGTAATAATAAATTGATTAAGCAGGGGTTGCTAGTTGTGGACAACCACTTCCTATAGACAGTAACATGGCAAAAATTGCTAACATTTTTAAAGGGGTTGTTCACCACTCAGATAATCCCTTCTAAATTTGTATATTTCCCCCTTTTAAAAGAATAACACTTATACTCATCTCTTGTGTTGGTGCGGTTCCAGTAATGTCGGCACTGACTCTTCCGGGATTGCATAACAATGTTACATCATGTAATCCCTGTGGTCAATCAGCTTTACTTTCTCTCCTTCAGACAAATCAATAATGTTTCGAGGAAGTAAGCACTGCTTCTCTCTCACTCCCTTTCAATGTATGTGATACATCTAAAGGCGGAGAGCGTAAAGCAGCTGCTGATTGGTCACAGGGATGACGTAACACTGTTATATTCACTGTCTCTCCCGGGATTGCATAAGTGTTATTATTTTAAAAGGGGAAAACCTATAGATTGAGAAAGGGTTGTCTGGGTAATGGACAATTGTCCAAGTATGTTTCCCCCTTTTGAAATGGGGAAATGACTCACCGTAGCCAGGGGTCTTCACGTCTCGGGTGTTGTTTCTCATGTCACGGTTCCGCGCCGGAGGCTGTGGGGCCCGGTGGACAAGATCAAAAGGGGAGTTTGAACTTGGCGTCACGAACAGGATTTTGCAGGGCCCACCAGCTTGCCTGTTTCCTATTATCAGGTAGTCTAAGTCCCACAACAAATTGTCCAATTAACGCTTTGTCCTCATCTCTAACACCATCAGTATCGACTTGTTTCAACTGTCTCAGTGCCTCTTGTAAGCGCAGTGAATAGTCCAGGACACTCTCCTTTGCCCCTTGTTTACAATGGTGAAATAACAGTCTTAGTTGCGCTTCGGTATGATGCTCAAAAACCCGGTTTAACTTAGCAAATATCTGCTCCACAGACTCCTGAGCTTCTACAGACCAGTTTCAGCTCTGCTGCGTTTGTTAACTGTCCCATTATAACTGAAGCTCTCTGCTTACCGGTCATGGCGTACATATCCAGCGCCTGGCATATCTTCCTTTGAAACGTATCCAGGTTACCCGGTTTTCCGCTGTACTTTGGTAACCAGGCCGCATTTGGGACGTACGGCAGAGATATCGGCATAATTGGAGCGGGTTGTTGTGGCATGCCGCCGAAGGGTGGCTGGCCGGCCGGGGGTACGTTTGGTGGCCCCAGTGGAGCAGCCGGTTGGTTTACTTGCAGGGTTACTGCGTCGCTGGAATCCGAGTCACTCATCCTCGCTCCCCCTTAGTTAAGTGCGACCAGTCCTTTCGATTTCAGTGGAAGTTGTCGGTCGGTGGTGAGGAGTGAGGCACCACGGGAGTTTCCGGTTCCTGCTGCGTTCGGAGGAACTCGTCAGAGTAGGGGGCGGGGCCTATCTTCGCGCCCTTTGCACAGTAACACCCCTTCTTTTCCCGCCTTCCGCGCAGCAATGGCGGTTCAAATGTACAGTTCAATAATCACAGTCATTAAATAGCACACAATACCCGTTCGGAAACGGGCCTGCTCGTATCCTGTTCGTGACGCCAAGTTCTGACTCACCGTAGCCAGGGGTCTTCATGTCTCGGGCGTTGCTTCTCCTGTCACTGTTCCGCGCCCGAGGCTGTGGGGCCCGGTGGTCCAGATCAAAAGGGGAGTTTGAACGGATAGGGGTTAATTCTCCACCTGCGGGAATCCAGTGATTTCACCGGCGCTGTTTGGGCCTCCGGGGGATGTACGGCAGCAAGATGGGACACTCCCCACAGGATGAGCGGGAGTCCATGGGCCAGGAGCTGCACCAAATGTAATAGGGCAGCTTTGTAGTGCTGCGTGTTAGATCCAGGAATAATGCACGTACACACACAAAGTCTTTTAGGTACCTTTACTGGTGGCAACAGGTACACTCGGACCAGGTGATGAGGTTGACACTCTTGGAGCTTCCACAGCAAGCAGGGGTGTAGGCTTCCTTCTCTATTGTTCCGCTGAGGTCGGGTGGATATAGAATCCCGCCGGACCGGGTTGTACGTTCGGTGGAACGCGATTCACCTGGTTTAACTGCACTGAGGGCACTATGAAAGGGGATGGAGCTATACATCTGCTCTTCCCTGGGCTCTCGTCCGCGGGTGCTTCAGGTGTACAGGGGGCTAGACTCCCTGGTTGTGGTGCTGGTTTCTCTGCGGTTACGTGGTAGTTGCCACAGCTCGGTTCCAGTAACCGGATTATTGGGAGAGTCAAGATTACTCTTTAGTCTCTGAGAGGTGCTTTCTCCTTTCCTATGACCCCAGTTGCAAGGGTCTCTCACTCCTTCAGGTGTGCTGGTTTGGGCCTAGTAGCTCCAGTACCAATGACATCACACTTCCTGAAGCTCTCCTAGCGTCTGCACACTCTGCTGTTTCTCCCTCCAGGACCCTATTTATAGGGGGAACTGGCTTAAGGTAACCAGTGGAGCTCCCCCTAGAGGCCTGGGGTGAAATAGGGTCTCTAAGGTGGTTTAAAGTTGTGAGTGCTGCCTGCTGTTTCCACTCCATTTGTGTACCAAGAGTTCTGTGGTGCCCCAACCAGGGTGCCACAGAAACATATAGATTGAGAAAGGGTTGCCCAAGTAATGGACAAATGTCCAAGTATGTTTCCCCCTTTTAAAAGAGGAAACATATAGATTGAGAAAGGGTTGTCCAGGTTACGGACAATTGTCCGAGTATGTTTTCCCCTTTTAAAAAGGGGGAAACATATAGATTAAGATAGGGTTGTTGGAGTAATGGACAACCTCTTTAAAACTACAGTTTTATAACAAATAGTTACAAAATTATGTATTTTTCTGGCAAAAAAATAAATAAAAAATGTGCAAATTTTAATTATAATTCCATTGTGATATAATAGTAATGCTACTAAAAACACAAATCTGATAATATAACAGTTGCAATGGAAACTCAAATTTTTCACGTCTTAGCAACATACATTCAATAGTAATTACCATCTACGTATAGAAAAATTGCTTTAAACCTGGAGATCACATCATTTTTTTTAAAGTGTTCAATTAACAAAACGCAAAGGAGAAAAAGTCAGCATGAAAACCTTAATCAGTCAGAAAGTTGGCAAACGATGCCTCATGTCATCCATAACAAGTACCCATTACTCCTGGACATAGCACATTAACTGACTCATTAGGTATTTCAAACCATATGGACTTGGGCTTGGGTGGGTCGCTTTGATAATATGCTAAGGTGATCTGGCTAATTATTGCAATGATGTGAGCTCAATCATTGGGCCAGTCACACTAAACTGTGTCACAACCTTCGGAAAGAACGTCGGTGCACCAGGATGATGACAGAGATGAGTGGCATGACCCCTTGTTTGTTGTGAAGCCATCAGTAATAAGGTAATTATGCAAAAAAGTTTTCTGGATTGATGAAGCAGATAGAATTCTCTGGCCGTGTCTTAAAAATTAGAAAAAAAAAAAAAGCAAACAGATTTCTCGGATCTTGATGGTGACAACTCGCTGTTGATTTTGTTTATGCTGTGGAGGTACGTCAGCTGTGTAAATTTAGCAATGATATTTAAAGATATGTGCCAGACTGGAAAACATGTTAATAGGGGATGTGCTAAAATGTCAGTATTAAATACCACAAGAGCGCTACATTGCTACAGTGTTGGTGAGCGCAAGTTGCTCATATGCTGCAGCAAATGTAACATCCCTGTTGGGTGAGGTAACGTAATCAGAAAATCCTTTTAATTATCTCGAATGACAGGGTTGCTCGAAACTTTAGGAAAAGAAAGGTTAGCAGCTTATGAATTAGATTTCCCCAGAAGCTTTGCTCTTTTCTTTAAAAAGTATATTGTAGCTGAATTTTTGCTGCACAGTTACAGGGCAAAAAGCCCAAAGCAAGTGGAGATGCCAGGGGTCTTCTGGGCAAGATGATATGTGTAAGTATTCGGCAAACCTGTAGACTTGAGGGTGGGATGTAAAATAAACTTTAAATGGCCTATCTTATAGACAAATAACTCTGGTCAACACAAAATCTTGCGGACTTAAAAAGATCCTAATATGTAGTATCTTGGAGTGCTGAACACTAATATGATCTTGAAAATGTTTTAATTGGCTGTCATTTTGAGGATATTTCACATAGTGCATTCTCCATGTTTTACCATGTGAATTTATCCAGTAAGATTGTAAAAAATCCTAAATGAGTCAAGAATGATGCAAAATTGCATCGCATTACATAATACCATTATACACACATCACCTAGAGTTTACTGCATCATTTTCAGAAGCAATGCAGAACTAAGGCACCTGCTGGAGTAAGCTAATGTTAGCAGTGCACAGTGTATAGCCCAGTCAAAAAGGTTGAGCATTTAAAGGGAACCTGTCAGGTCATTTTTACCCTTTAACCTATCTCTGCCTGTCCCTGCATTCTCCTAGCACATCCCTAATCATCCCTGTTTGACCTAAAACTGCCCTATAATGGCTGTGAAAAAAGACTTTGATACTTACATTTTTGCATGCAAATGAAGCATCCAGTCTACAGTCTGTAGGCTCCGTGTCCCCTCCACACTGCTGTTATCACTCCCCGCTGGGCGTGAGAATTCATCCTCCAGCGCTCTTGCGATTTGAAATTCCCGTCTCCTCCTTCCGGATACGACGCCATTTTTGGTCCGGTGCATTGTGGGTATTATCGGGTGAACGGGTCAGATGTAATTTCCGCTCCTGCACATGGTGCAGTCTAGTTAAGTGCCAATTGTTGGCTTCATTATGCAAATTGAGCATGCTCTGAAGGTGGCAATAGGGCCACCAAAAGCTGGGTGATGATGGGGTTATCCTAGTTCACAAATGAACGTGAACTCGGATAACCTTTCACGCAGCAGTCGGCACCTGGAGCTCAGCCGTAAAGTGAGCGCTTCTCTCTCTTACGGCTCTGCTCCAGTGTCTTTCTGTGCCTGCTCATCTCTGTTAGCAGACATATTTGTCTGATAGCAAAGATGTAGCAGAGCTGAAGACAGAAGACCCGCGGATTTTTGTCAGAGGGAGGATTTTTTTTTCTAATAAAGATGGAGTCCCTAAATGTGTTATATTTCTAATAAAAAAACATTTCTCTGGTTTTTTTTTATACTATTTAATAGAAATTCATGATAGTCGCAACTCAATTTGGTCTCCCATCATGAATTCTGGATTTAGTACCAGCTGATAATACAAAGCTGGTATTAACCCCTTCCTTACCCAGTGTGCCACCACCACCAGGGCCACTAAAGAAGTTGGGGAAAGCACCTGGAAATGGTGCTACCATGAATGCACAATTTAAGGGCAGCTGCAGGCTGTAGTTTTCAGTATGGGGGGACCAGAATGCTTGGGCCTAACCAAGCTGAGAATCCCTGCCCCCAGCTGCCTGGTTTTACCTGGCTGGAGATCAAAATATGGCAGGAGTCCACGCATTTTGTTTTACATAATTAAAAAAAAATTGTGCTTTCCTGTAAATTGATCCCCAGCCAAGGTAAAGCTAGGCAGCTGGGGGTGGCAGCCTGTAGCTGTCCACTTTATCTGTGCTAAGAATCAAAAATGCCATGGAGCACTATGTCATTTTTTAAAATTATTTCTTTATTTTTACACTTTTATATGTGTGAAAGGCCCAACAGCCAATCACAAATGCTGTCACAGAGAATGGTCGTCTGTGTTTGGCTGTTCAAGAAATCTACAATTAGCCCATACATTCTAGTATGGTAAAATGTATGGGCTGATTTCAGGTTACTCCAGCAGACAATCACAGACACTCATTCTGTGTGACAGCACCTGTGCTTGGCTGTTGGGCCTGATGATAAAATGATATAGTGCTCTGCGGCATTTTTGAGCCTCAGCGCAGACAAATGATCAGAAATTAATTCTTACACCCAGCGGGGCGTGCTAACAGCAGCGAGGAGGTGATACGGAGCCCTGGAGACCTCAAAGTCAATCTACAGACCGTAGACTGGATGCTGCATTTGCATGCGAAAATGTAAGTATCAAAGTCTTTTTCACAGCCAATATAGGACAGTTTTAGGTCAGACAGGCATGGTTAGGGATGTGCTAGGAGGGTGCAGGGGCAGGTTGTGATGGTTAAGGGGTAAAAACGACATGACAGGTTTCCTTTAAAATATTTCAGACTTCGTGGTGTATAGTTTAAGTTATTGTTTGGCTGCGTGCACACGATTTAGCATTTTGGACACAGCGTATTACCACTATGTCCAAAACGCTATGTTCAACAACACAAGGACAGTGAATGAGATTTCTAGAAATCCCATGTCTACTGTGCTTCTTTTGTACCCAGCATTATCTCATTTGTGCTGAGGGTTGCCGCTCTTCCACCTCTACGCAGTATGTTCCTTTATTGCTGAGAAGTCACATACAATCTCGGCGAGTAAAAGCAGGGAAAAGCCACCCTGCCCCAAACATAGATTGTGGGCACAGTGCGGCTGCAGTCACCAGCGACTTCCCTCAAGTCTGGAGACACTGCGTCCTGGACGCAGCGTCTCCAGATCGTCTGCACATACCCGTACATAAAACTCTTATTTTAACCATTCAGTTACAATACAGAACTCGAAAGTGTGTTAATACAGTGTACAATTTTTGGTATATTTGTGGGGAAGTGACATTCACCAATCAGAAGTATCACTTCTCAAGTGAAGAAGGCATACAATCTTTTCTTCAGATGCAAGATAGGCGACCAGGATAAGCTTTGAGCCCCACATATATGGTGTGCTACGTGTGCAACACAGCTTTTGTCTAGTGTGTACAAACTTTCTCGAGAATGCTAGAGCAGAAACCTACAACACACTACTAAAAGACGTGCTGATGTAGAATCAGAAATGTGGCTGCAATATACCTCAAGATCCAATTCCTTCATTCCCATCTGGATTTCTTTCCTGAAAACTGTGATATAGTTAGTGATTAACATGGTGAACATTTTCATCAAGATATTGCAACAATGAAACAAAGATATCAGGGAATATGGTCCACTAGCATGCTGGCTGACTACTGCTGAACACTCCCCTGAGTCCCCAGAGATGCTCCCAAAATGCTGTAGAAGAGACAGGTAAAGAATTCTAGGACGTAGTCTATGACTTGGTTTATTATAGGTATTCACCAAAGGCCTATAACTATTCGGCATGCATTTTGTGGTCTAAACAAAAATTGCAGATTACAAAAAACTAGAGCCAGTTTTGAATTTTGACTCATATTCGTATTGACCACATAAAAATAGATAAATTATTAATTTTATTTCACTTACATGATCTTTGCGAAAAATTGTTGACCAGTGTAATTATATATGTGGCGCCCCTGCGGCTAGGCGCCACAGGGTAGTATTACACTTGAATATAAAAATGTGTTTTTCCTTGTAAGTTGCTAGTTTAGGATTTCAATCTTATGGAGTCTATTTTTACACTCACTTAGGACCGCACCACTTAGAGTAGGGGAAACTGGTAATATAGTAGGTTCCACAGGGTGGGGGCGGAGCTTAGGATAGAGGTAGAGTGACAGTTGACAGTTTACCTCAGACGGTGCTGGGAAGGCAGACAGAGTGGTCAGACCTGGCAGCCCAGCTGAGTGGAGGGTGCCCCATCTTTATGTGGGGGCCAAGGACAGAAGGCAACGGACCAGGGCTGGTAGAAGCCAGCTGGTCATGTTACATAGTAACATAGTAACATAGTTTTTAAGGTTGAAGGAAGACTTTAAGTCCATCTAGTTCAACCCATAGCCTAACATGTAGATCCAGAGAAAGGCAAAAAAAAAACCATGTGGCAACACTAAGCTCCACATTGGGGGAAAAAATTCCTTCCTGACTCCAGATACGGCAATCAGACTAATTCCCTGGATCAACGCCCTATCAAAGGATCTAGTATATGTAACTGGTAATATTATAGTTTTCAAGAAAGGCATCCAGGCCCTTCTTAAATGTTAGTAGTGAGTCACTCATTACAACATCATGTGGCAGAGAGTTCCATAGTCTCACTGCTCTTACAGTAAAGAAACCGCGTCTGTGATTATGATTAAACCTTCTTTCCTCCAGACGTAGAGGATGCCCCCTTGTCCCAGTCTCAGGCCTAAGAGTAAAGAGATCATTAGAAAGGTCTCTGTACTGTCCCCTCATATATTTATACATTATTATAAGATCACCCCTAAGCCTTCATTTTTCCAAGCTAAATAACCCCAAGTTTAATAACCTGTCTTGGTATTGCAGACCCCTTAGTCCTCTTTTGTCGCTCTTCTCTGGACCCGCTCTAGTTCAGCTATGTCTTTCTTATACACCGGAGACCAGAATTGTACACAGTATTCTAAGTGTGGTCGCACTAGTGACTTGTGTAGAGGTAAAATTATGTTCTCCTCATGAGCATCTATGCCTCTTTTAATGCATCCCATTATTTTATTTCCCTTTGCAGCAGCTGCCTGACACTGGCCACTAAATGTGAGTTTGTCATCTACCCATACACCCAGGTCTTTTTCAGTGACAGTTTTGCCCAGTGTTTTACAATTAAGCACATAATTATACCTTTTGTTTCCTCTGCCCAAGTGCATGACCTTACATTTATCCCCATTAAAGCTCATTTGCCATTTAGTAGCCCAAGCTTCTAGTTTACATAAATCCTCCTGTAATATAAAATTGTCCTCCTCTGTATTGATTACCCTGCAGAGTTTAGTGTCATCTGCAAATATTGAGATTCTACTCTGTATGCCCCCTACAAGGTCATTAATAAATATATTAAATAGAAGCGGGCCCAACACTGACCCCTGTGGTTCCCCACTGTTAACTGTGACCCATTCTGAGTGTGTTCCATTAATAACCACCCTTTGTTTCCAATCACTAAGCCAGTTCTTAACCCACTTACACATATTTTCCCCTATCCCCATTGCCCTCATTTTATGTATCAACTTTTTGTGTGGCACCGTATCAAAAGCTTTTGAAAAGTCCATATACACCACATCCACTGCATTTCCTTGGTCCAGTCCAGAACTTACTTCTTCATAGAAGTTTATCAGATTAGTTTGACAGGAACGGTCCCTCGTAAAACCATGTTGATAATGGGTCATGAGGTTATTTTTCTACAGATACTCCAGTATAGCATCTCTTAGAAAACCCTCTAGGATTTTACCCACAGTAGAGGTTAAGCTTACTGGCCTATAATTTCCAAGTTCAGTTTTTGTCCCCTTTTTGAATATTGGCACCACATTTGCTATACGCCAGTCCTGTGGTACAGACCCTGTTATTATGGAATCTTTAAATATTAAAAATAATGGTCTATCTACGACAGTACTTAATTCCTGCAGCACTCTGGGGTGTATCCCATCCGGGCCCGGGGATTTGTCAATTTTAGTGATTTTTAGACGATGCCGTACTTCCTCTTGGGTTAAGCAGGTGACATTTAATTGAGAATTTTTGTTATCACTGATCATATTGTCTGTCATGGGATTTTCTTGTGTAAATACTGTTGAAAAAAAGTCATTTAGCATATTGGCTTTTTACTCATCCTCATCCACCATTTCACCCAGACTATTTTTAAAGGGCCAACACCATCATTTTTTAGTTTCTTACTATTTATGTAGTTAAAAAATATTTTGGGATTCTTTTTACTTTCTCTGGCAATGAGTCTCTCTGTCTCAATCTTTGCTGCCTTGATTTGCTTTTTACAGATGTTATTTAATTTTCTATATTTATTTAATGCCTCATCACTACCTACTTGCTTTAATTCCCTAAATGCTTTCTTTTTGTCACATATTGCACCTCTTATATTGCCTTCCTCTGGATCAACATGTTAGGCTATGGGTTGAACTAGATGGACTTAAAGTCTTCCTTCAACCTTAAAAACTATGTTACTATGTTACTATGTTACTGCTTTATTTAGCCATAGTGGTTTCCTCCTATTTCTAGCATGCTTATTCCCATAGGGTATATATTGTGCACAGGTCCTATTCAGGATGCTAATAAACATCTCCCATTTGTGTTGTGTACTTTTATGTCTCAGGACATCGTCCCAGTTTATTGCACTAAGATCATCTCTCAACCGTTGGAAATTTGCCTTCCTGAAGTTTAGTGTCCTTGTAGCCCCTCTACTATACGTCTTAGTAAAGGATACTTGAAAGATTATTAAGTTATGATCACTATTACCCAAGTGACCTCCAACCTGTATATTTGATATGCGGTCCGGCCTGTTGGTTAATATTAGGTCCAGCAGTGCCCCCCTTCTTGTTGGGTCCTAAACCAGTTGTGAAAGGTAATTTTCTCTCATAGTTTTCAAAAACTTATTACCTTTGCTGGAACTGCAGGTTTCTGATCCCCAATGTATTTCAGGGTAGTTGAAGTCCCCCATAATAATGACTTCTTCCTGAGTCGCTGCTTCATCTATTTGCTTTATGAGGATATTCTCCTCCACTTCCATTATTGTTGGGGACTTATAACAAACCCCTATCAGTAATTTATTATTTTTTCCCCCTCCCCTTATGTCCACCCACAGGGACTCTACATTTCCATTAGATTCACCTATATTATCACGCAGGATGGGTTTTTAAGGATGATTTTACGTATAAACATACACCTCCTCCTCGCCTATTTGTACGGTCATTTCTGAACAGACAATAGCCCTGTAAATTAACAGCCCAGTCATGGCTCTCGTCCAGCCAAGTCTCCAAAATCCCCACCATGTCATAATTATTTTCCAACAAAATCAATTCTAATTCCTCCATTTTGTTGGTGAGGCTTCTGGCATTAGTGTACATGCACTTTATGCATCTATATTGACTGTTCTAACCCCACCCCCCATGCCACCCCCAATTTTATTACTTGTGCCCAGGTTACTATTTACACTATCTTCCCCTCCTATACAATGAATACCCTCCCCCCAATCCCTAGTTTAAACACTCCTCCAACCTTCTAGCCATTTTCTCCCACAGCACAGGTGCACCCTCCCCATTGAGGTGCAGCCCGTCCCTAGCATAGAACCTGTAGCCAACAGAGAAGTCGGCCCAGTTCTCCAGGAACCCAAACCCCTCCTTCCTACACCAATTCCTGAGCCACTTATTTATCTCCCTAATCTCCCTTTGCCTCTCTGGTGTGGCACGTGGTACAGGCAGTATTTCAGAGAATACTACCTTGGAGGTCCTTGCCTTAAGCTTGCAGCCTAATTCCCTGAAATCATCTTTAAGGACCTTCCACCTACCTCTAACTTTGTCATTTGTGCCAATGTGCACCATGACCGTAGGGTCCTCACCAGCCCCTCCCAGTAATCTGTCATCCCGGTCAGCGATGTGCCGGACTCGAGCGCCAGGTAGGCAGCACACTGTTCGACGATCCCTGTCTTTGTGACAGATTGCCCTATCAATTCCCCTAATAATTGAGTCCCCCACTACCATCACCTGTCTGGCCTGCCCTTCTGTCCTGTTTTCCCCCTTACTGGAGCAGACACTCCTCTGGCTTTCAGAGGTCATGCCCTGCTGCAGCAGTGCTATCCCTGAACTCACACCCCCCTCATCTGCCAACACAGCAAATTTATTAGGGTGTGCCAGATCAGGGCTAGCCTCCCTGGCACCCTTCCCTCTACCCCGCCTTCTAACTGTCACCCAGCTGGCTACCTCACGGTCCTGCAGCTCCATACTACCATCCTCCCCCACATCTATCCCATTGAGCAGCTGTTCAGTGAGCAGCAGACTGCTTTCCATATTGTCTATGGATCTCAGCGTTGTCAGTTGTTCATTTAGATCCAGTATCTGGGCTTCCAAATGCACAACGTACTCACATCTCACACAGCAGTATGCACCCTCGACCGGCTGTTCAAGGAATGCATACATGTGGCAAGATGTACACTGGATGGCATTGCCAATCATGGAGCTCATTTCCTAATGGGGATTGCACCAGACAGAAATGATAAGTAAAAAGAAATGCAAAGTATTAATAAAATACAACCAGCAATTCAGTAAGTCCTCCCTTCCAAACTCCCTTAATCCAAAGTCACTGAATCACAAGTCACACACTTACTTCTGTCCGCACTTACGCTCTGTCACACTCAGCTCGTTTCACACTCGCTAGAAAATCAATTTAAATCCTTTTTCTTTTTTTTTTTTACCATTAGCAGAAAATCAGCCTACAGCTCAGTGTACTTCCAAAGGACTGGAAGCCCCAACCAGCTGCTTCTTATAAACCCTTAATTATGCACCCCCACCCTTAATTAACCCCTTGTAAGTATAGCTACACCACAGGTTTTAAGTGCAAAGTAGTTAACCCCTTAACTTACAGGTAGTAAAATAAGAGACTATAAACTTGTAGAGAGAAAAGAAAGTTAAGAAAGCCCAATAAAATTAAAAAGGTAAGAAGAGAAACCCCCCCCAAAAAAACAGTCAGCAATTCACACAGGTATTTGTTGCAGGATTCCCAAACACCTCCTCACTGAATCACAAGTCACACACTTACTTCTGTCCGCACTTGCGCTCTGTCACACTCAGCTCGTTTCACACTCACTAGAAAATCAGATTTAAATCCTTTTTTTTTTTTTTTTCTCCCTTAGCAGAAAATCAGCCTACAGCTCAGTGTACTTCCCAGTGTACTTGAGGGGACACCGGTGACACGGACAACCGAGGCAGCCAGGAGTTCAACCCTGACTGCAAAGCCGACGAGCTGCAGGCACAACAGAACCGGGTTGCTGACAGCGCCACAAGGTACCTCTCCCCTCAGAACTGAAAACCATTTCAGGACACTAGAAGAAACTAAAAGGGACAGACATATACTGTGGTGCTGGAAGGGAGTCTCTTTACTCTTTGTCCGGGTTGCCTTATCCAGACCGGGTAGTGGACAGACCTTGTCTTCTAGATACAGACCGTAGGACTGGCGGGGGAGCTCTTCAAAGGTGGTAAAAGACTGAAAGATCTGGAGAAAGAAAGTAGTAAACCCTGAAAGACAGAGGAAGGACATTTAGAGACTCCATAAGAGAAACCCTGAGTTGGCAACAACACCCTAAAACCAAACTGTACCGTGTTTTGTTATGCCATCAGCCGGTACCGAGTAAAACAGAGTTAAACTGGAAATGGTTTCTGTTATTTTTCCTGCCGCAGCCCGGAGGGCTTAACATCATCAACATCATCAGCAGAAGGGGTAAGAACTGCACCACCATTACCACCATTACCACCATTACCATCACTGTCCTCCCTCATCGTCTCACAACAGCTGCCCTGAGGTAAAGCTCCACCTGTGGGGAGCTGTACCACACTTAGCTGCCTTAACCATCACCTCCGTGGCCGCCTGGCAGCGCCGGTACCATCTTACCGGACTCTACAGGTGGCGTCACGTTCCCCTGTAAATAACCCCTTTAACCTCCACTGTTTACCATCAACATCTGGTATAATTGATCACCAGGGCACGGCACCGGGGTCCCGACCATCCGTGACTCCCCACACAGTGCCCCGATGTCCGAGCACCTCACCCACCCCAGCTCTGGTTGAATCAAATTGGCGTCACGAACAGGATGAACCAGCCTGGTATCTACCAGGTGAAGTGTGCCTAAGGACTTTATTACTGACTAACTGTGTGGATTATAAAAACTGAGCCGAGCCGCCATTACACCGCCTCACAAATTCAAACTGCGTCACTACAGCAGGAGAAAGAGCGGGAAGATAAGCCCTGCCCCCTCAGCTCTGCCGAGGAGTGACGAAGGTAGTGGCGGGCTCCGGAAAAGCCCGAAAGACTTGCCCATAGGAACTTCATGGTGAGCGGGCTTAAAAGTGAAAGCCTGATCCGGTTCTCCAGAGAGCCCGACATGACTGGGGAGGAGGACCGAGAGGAAGGAACAGCTGGCGGCGCAGAGGAGGCCGGGCCCCGCGAGCTATGGAGCACTGGCAACAATGGACACACTTGGCAACCGGTAGGTCGCCCCTGGTTTACCTGCCCCGAACCGGACGACGAGGCTGAGCGACATCGGCGGTGCGAGACTTGGTATGTGAATGAACTAGAGACTTGCCAAGCCCACGTCATGGCCCGCAATCAGCCCCCATTGGCCCTAGACCAACGTAAGTGGGGGGTGGTCACCATTTTCAATCTTAGTACCGGGTACGGGTTTGCCAAGGAGGAGGGCCTTTATCAGGAAGTCCATGTCGGTCGGAGGAATGTACAAGAACACCTACTGCAGGGCCACCTGGACCGGGACCTGTATCATGGGGATAAATAAACGCCACGCAGGTGTCCGTGGGAGGTTTGCAATCCGGGTCAGTAAAGTTGAGCAGTAAAGTGTTAACCCGGTATTGCACTGTTTAAAGTGTGAGCAGAATTTGTTTAAATGCATATTTTCCTTGCATTGCACTGTTTTTTTTTTTTTTTATTATTCCTTGTTCAGCACTTGATGGACAGTAATCAAGGTACTTGCTACCTGGTCCCAGTTGGGCCAGTATGGACTAGATTATAGTCAAAGTTTGATGCAACGTTATAAGCAGTGAGCCTCCCGCAAGGGAAGAAAAGAAGCAATCTTATTGTTGATACCTGTCAAAAATGTAAATATGTTATCAATGGTTATGAACTAAGGGTGGAGGAACTGGACTAACCCCCATGCATATCAAGTTAGGAAGAGAAAGTGCCTGGGGGTGGTCTGAGTAGAGCCAGGCCTCCTAAGCAGATACGCCCTAAATGTTCAATGTTATATGTAAAATGCATTTTATTCCAGGTTTGGTTTAACACCCGCGGACGGGTGTGTTTCACCAAGGGGGTGTGTGGCGCCCCAGCGGCTAGGCGCTACGGGGTAGTATTACACTTGAATATAAAAATGTGTTTTTCCTTGTAAGTTGCTGGTTTAGGATTTCAATCTTACAGAGTCTATTTTTACACTCACTTAGGACCGCACCACTTAGAGTAGGGGGAAATGGTAATATAGTAGGTTCCACAGGGTGGGGGCAGAGGTTAGGATAGAGGTAGAGTGACAGTTGACAGTTTACCTCAGACGGTTCTGGGAAGGCAGACAGAGTGGTCAGGCCTGGCAGCCCAGCTGAGTGGAGGGTACCCCATCTTTATGTGGGGGACCAGGACAGAAGGCAACGGACCAGGGCTGGTAGAAGCCAGCTGGTCATGTTGAGGGGACACCGGTGACACGGACAACTGAGGCAGCCAGGAGTTCAACCCTGACTGCAAAGCCGACGAGCTGCAGGCCCAAGAGAAACGGGTTGCTGACAGCGCCACAAGGTACCTCTTCCCTCAGGACTGAAAACCGTTTCAGGACACTAGAAGAAACTAAAAGGGACAGACATATACTGCGGTGCTGGAAGGGAGCCTCTTTACTCTTTGTCCGGGTTGCCTTATCCAGACCGGGTAGTGGACAGACCTTGTCTTCTAGATACAGACCGTAGGACTGGCGGGGAGCTCTTCAAAGGTGGTAAAAGACTGAAAGATCTGGAGAAAGAAAGTAGTAAACCCTGAAAGACAGAGGAAGGACATTTAGAGACTCCATAAGAGAAACCCTGAGTTGGCAACAACACCCTAAAACCAAACTGTACCGTGTTTTGTTATGCCATCAGCCGGTACCGAGTAAAACAGAGTTAAACTGGAAATGGTTTCTGTTATTTTACCTGCCGCAGCCCGGAGGGCTTAACATCATCATCATCAGCAGAAGGGGTAAGAACTGCACCACCATTACCACCATTACCATCACTGTCCTCCTTCATCGTCTCACCACAACAGCTGCCCTGAGGTAAAGCTCCACCTGTGGGGAGCTGTACCACACTTAGCTGCCTTAACCATCACCTCAGTGGCCGCCTGGCAGCGCCGGTACCATCTTACCGGACTCTACAGGTGGCGTCACGTTCCCCTGTAAATAACCCCTTTAACCTCCACCGTTTACCATCAACATCTGGTATAATTGATCACCAGGACACGGCACCGGGGTCCTGACCATCCGTGACTCCCCACACAGTGCCCCGATGTCCGAGCACCTCACCCACTCCAGCTCTGGTTGAATCATATACACATACACAGGATACAAGAAAACAGTAAATGGGAAATCAAGACACTAAATATATACAGTTGTGGCCAAAAGTATTGACACCCCTGCAATTCTGTCAGATAATACTCAGTTTCTTCCTGAAAATGATTGCAATCACAAATTCTTTGGTATTATTATGTTCATGTAATTTGTCTTCAATGAAAAACACAAAAATAATTGTCCTAAAGCCAAACTGGATCTAATTCTACACCAAACATAAAAAAGGGGGTGGACAAATGTATTGGCACTGTTAGAAAAATCATGTGATGCTTCTCTAATTTGTGTAATGTAACTTACCTGTGGCACCTAACAGGTGTTGGCAATAACTTGCAGCCAGTTGACATAGATTAAAGTTGACTCAACCTCTGTCCTGTGTCCTTGTGTGTACCACATTGAGTATGGAGAAAAAAAAGAAGACCAAAGAACTGTCTGAGGACTTGAGAAACCAAATGTGAGGAAGTATGAGCAATCTCAAGGCTACAAGTCCATCTCCAAAGACCTGAAAAGAACTGTGTCTACCGTGCGCAGTGTCATCAAGAAGTTTAAAGCTCATGGCACTGTGGCTAACCTCACTAGATGTGGACGGAAAAGAAAAATTGAAGAGAGATTTCAACGCAAGATTGTGCGGATGGTGGATAAAGAACCTCGACTAACATCCAAACAAGTTCAAGCTGCCCTGCAATCCGAGGGTATAACAGTGTCAACCCGTACTATCTGTCGGCGTCTGAATGAAAAGGGACTGTATGGTAAGATACCCAGGAAGACCCCACTTCTTACCCCGAGACATAAAAAAGTTAGGCTGGAGTTTGCCAACACTTACCTGAGAAAGCCTAAAACGTTTTGGAAGAATGTTCTCTTTCAGATGAGACAACAGTAGAGCTTTTTGTGCAGAGTGTGAGGTAGCAACTGGGGAACCCGCTTGCATAACGACAAAACACGTGTTTATAAGTTAACCAATGTCTACCCGTTTATTTTTCACATATTAATAACATAACCCGGGTAGCATGTTTGACACATATCACATTGATTATAAACACTTTACATAAATACACCATACATTTTACATATAACATTACATAACACTTATTGCACATGACATCTTATTGTAACCCGGGACCTGTAACCATCTCTCTGTCCCCATTGGAGCTCTACTAACAGCTCCCGTGGTGGCTACGGCCTCCGGCCTACTTACACTATACATCAATACATACGTTACATTACAACGATGACCTCTCCGGGTTCATAACAGGGATTGAGCAACCTGAGTACAGGGTACCATGTATCCCCAAGGGCTCCTTCCTGGACGTATCTCCGCCTAGGTCCCGGTCAGAGTCCACCTGGTTCAACCATAGTTTCCCCACTCTAGGAGCCCTTCTAACCCCTGCTTCTGACCTTTGTTACACACGCCTCAACGGGCCCTGTGGGTCCCAATGGCGGTACCAGCCGCCCAGCTTTAGTCACCCAGCATGATGATATACCATTAACTCGTAGTCAGGATTCCTGCCTGACCGGGTCCTTACATACCGTATGTGATCCATCATTCAAACGTCCATGGATCACACGCATCCTTCCACACGCTCACAGCCCATCATCCATGGACTGTGGCTCTCCTGGGTCCATTACAGGGATTGGCAAACCTTAGTACCCGGGAAACTCATCCGTTACCTACTAGAAGCCCTATTACCCCTGTGTCTGGCACCACAGGCACACCCACACCATTAGAGGCCGTGGTTGAGGGACGGGTACCCTCTGCAAGCAGCAGGGCAAGCCTCCCTCTCGTCCCACAGGGACGGATCGCCTCCAATGCATCATCCATACTGGCTGGGTCACTCTCTCCCACAACATTATACGTGGCTGTTACACATAGGCCATCGTCTTTCATTCAGGGCACTGTTACCTAAGCCCTTTCATACGTCTACGGGTCCTCTACCGACTGCCTAGTCGGACCCAATGGCAGTTATGCCCTCCTGGCATTAATCACGCATACAGCTCACTCCGTTACACGGGGACTGCTGTCTTACCGGGCACGGATCCGGGTCTCACTACCTGTGTCACAGATTCCACCAGGCATCCCCATGGGCCCCTTTCCGGACGTGAGGTGAACCACGCCCGGACCAGCGTCCACGGGTCAACCACGGGTTCCCCCTCCAGGTGCTGCCACGACCCCGGACCTAGGCACCGGCATGGAGCTAGCATGCTCCCTTCAGGTTCACACAGAGCCTCTGGACTGCTCTGCACTTGGCTGGAAACCAGCCCACATGCTCTCAGGCTGCTCTCTGGCTGAGAATGAATCTCCCAATCACTCAGCTGGCCGACTCTTATCGTGCCGGCCACACCCACACTGATTCATCCTGCTGGGCTGCTATTCCTCCGGACACACCCACCTGACACACCCACCTGGGCTGTCAGCAATCACTCATTACATCCCATTCCTCGATTTCATGAGCCACTCACTAGTCACTTTAAACTCATTGTGTTCAGAACAGGTTCACACAGTATCATCACAGGAAAAACTGGCCAGTGTGCACAGGATCCTCCTGATCCTGCATGTGATGCGCCCGGGCCATGAGGATCATGCCGGCGGTGCCTCACAAGAGGCATCAACATAGAGTTTACAGGAGAAAAAAAGAGGCATTCAAAGAAAAGAACACGGTCCCTACAGTCAAACATGGCGGAGGTTCCCTGATGTTTTGAGGTTGCTTTGCTGCCTCTGGCACTGGACTGCTTGACAGTGTGCATGCATTATGAAGTCTGAAGACTAGCATAATGTAGGGCCCAGTGTGAGAAAGCTGGGTCTCCCTAAGAGGTCATGGGTCTTCCAGCAGGACAATGACCCAAAACACACTTCAAAAAGCACTAGAAAATGGTTTGAGAGAAAGCACTGGAGACTTCTAAGGTGGCCAGCAATGAGTCCACGCTGCTGCTCCAAGACCAAAGAAACACAGACACGGGAATGTCTGGTACAGCTACAGTCTTTATTTTCCGACGCGTTTCGGAGCCTCCTCCCGAGCTTCCCTGAGGAAGGAGCTCGGGAGGAGGCTCCGAAACGCGTCGGAAAATAAAGACTGTAGCTGTACCAGACATTCCCGTGTCTGTGTTTCTTTGGTCTTGGAGCAGCAGCGCGGACACCGAAGCACTTTGTCCAAGAATCTACATCACGACCACGGTCACCGTTGAGAGTGCGGTCCCTGCAGCAGCTGCTTGTACGCTATTCTACCAGTTGTGGGTTTCACAACTGCTAAAGGTGAGCAATTCCACATCGACAAGTGAAAGTGTTTAATTGAGATAAGACCCTATATGCGCATTCTTTCTTTCACAGCAATGAGTCCAGACCTGAATCCCATAGAACACCTGTGGGGAGATCTTAAAATGGCAGTTTGGAGAAGGCACCCTTCAAATATCAGGGACCTAGAGCAGTTTCCAAAGAAGTGTGGTCTAAAATTCCAGCAGAGCATTGTAAGAAACTCATTGATGGTTACCAAAAGCAGTTGATCGCAGTTATTTTGGCTAAAGGTTGTGCAACCAAGTATTAGGCTGAGGGTGCTAATACTTTTGTCTGGCCCATTTGTGTGAAATGATCAATGTTTTGCTTTTTGATTTTTTTGATTCATTCTCTTTTGTGTTTTTTCATTTAAGACAAATTAAATGAAGATAATAATCAAAGAAACTGAGTATTATCTGACAGAATTGCAGGGGTGTCAATACTTTTGGCCACAACTGTAAATATATATATACAGTGCCTTGTGAAAGTATTTGGCCCCCTTGAACTTGTGGTGCCCCTGAGACCAGGGTGGCCACATAGGGAACTGCAGCCAGGCAGAGAGATAGACAGTTTGTACAACAAACACTCTCATGGACACACACACCCATAGAGGCGGCACCCAACCTAGAGCCTGGAACTCTAGACGGGAAAGGGGTGGTGGGTTTAGAGGAAAGTGGGTGGGAAGAATGTAGATCAGGTGACAGAGAGTTCAAGTAGAGTAAAAGAGGAGGAGGGAATTACTAGGCCAGAGTGAGCCGAGCAGCAAAGACACCAGAAAGACAGAGACATATCCCAGTGGGATTGGGCTCCCTGGAGACGCAGAATCCACAGAGTCATAGAAACCATGGAGAGAAAGCTCTTCCATAGCCAGCATCCAAGGGGAATGTGAGGAAAGAGACCGGACCAGTATCACCGGGTCCAAGGAACACGGCAACACCGACCAACTACCGGCGGAGTAGTTTTCCCAAGTTTGGGCTGGAATCACACGGGTTAGAGGGAGCTTGGTAATGCCTTGTAAGATAGGGTTACTGCAGACTAGGCAACACCAGAGTGTCGGCTCTGAGGGGAACTGAAGCAATATTCCGGCTTCACAGACAAACCAACGGGGAGCTCTAATTCCAAGTTGGAGTACCCAACACAAGGGTTGAAAGCACAGCAGCAACCATGAGGACCCACAAGGGTTCGAGCTGCCGCTATACAATCCGGAGAAAGAACAAGAGAGAGAACAGCCTGAAAGGACACTTAGAAGGAGTGAGGGGTCTCAGAGTGACACCCTGGCTGCAGAGGGCTCAGTGTTACCGGAGTTAATTGAACTGTAACTTGTGTTGAGAACTGTACTGAGAATTGCTGTGAACTGCTTGAAGGACTTGCAAGTAAACCCGGTGAACCCTGCCTGAGTGTCCGTGTCTGATTCCAGGTATTATGAACTGTGCATCATACCTTTTACCCTGCCAGGAGCAGCCCGACCCATGGCGAGCTCATCCATCTGGCTGCAGCACCATCATCCATCCATCCTCCAGGCAGAGCAGCGCTGCAGTGGTGGTCCCACTATTGACCACAACCCGTGGGTGGCGTCACGACAAACATAATCCATTGTATATATCCCCTTTTACTTGTGAGAACCCAGGACACGGTCCGGACCAGGACCTCAGTGACATCCCCAGCAGTACCCCGGTCCAGTACCGTCCCAGTGGGCTCCACAACTTGGCGTCACGAACAGGATGGGCCCGGTCCAAAAGAACTGGTCCCCGTGTGCCTAAAAATCTTGTTCTTGACTTTTCCCGCCAAATCTGGGCTTAATGGCCTGAAGCCATGTGCAAGGGAGGCATGCCCAGACCCCCCATCGTGGGCCGGCCCGGTCCAAAGCGGGAAAAGAAAGACCCGCCCTGGCTCCCCTTAACTCCGGGGGAGCCAGCCATCAATCCCAAAGAAGAGCCTCCACCCCCAAGTGCACTCACTAATGAGAAGCTGGCAGGAGCTGAAGAGGAAGTCGTCGTCCTGGAAAGGCGGGACAGGAAACCGGATGCAGAGCAGTCGCCATTACAGTACATGCGGACGGAAGAGGACGCCGAGGAGAGTGCTGCTGCAGGAAGACCCCAAATGATCCCGGAGGGCCCACAGAACGAGTTAGTGGAGGAACCCGGCAAGGGAGAGACCTTCGGTGACCACAGCAGCATGGTGGAAGGCAGCAGAGAGCGTCCAGAGGTCCGAGATACCCGGCATGGTATAATGCGGCTTCTACCCTTGCAGATGACCCGGGCCCAAGTTGAGCGGAGGACCCGGATTCAGATAGATATACACCAGAGACAGCAGTTCCTGTCCGAGCAGCCCGACTGGGCTGGAGCTTACAGTAACACCCGGAGCGAGGAAGAATGTTGCACTGAAACCCTTGTGGACGTGTCTGTTCCGGGTGCCTCACCGCGACCTGTCCAAAGAATGACCGACCCACTAGGAGCCCTGGAGGAGGGATGGTTGCCATTGCCGGAGCCCCTGATACCAACGCCTGTAACATCAGAGTCTCCGATGCTGGTGGTAGAGGAGCGAGGCCAGCGATGACCTTATGGGTTTCCTTGGGGACCCTGGCAGCCCAGTAGGCCCTACAGAGCTTATCACCCGGGAAAAGTACCTGCGACGCTGTATTCGCAAGTGGGAGAAGGAGGAGGTAGAGCAGCAATTACAGAAGAAGGTTATGATAGCCCGCACTAAAGAGGTAAAGGCAGAGGCCCGACGTGATAGAGAGGTGCAAAGATCTCCACGGCACCAGGGGCAAATCGTCAAAATAATTGAAGATAAGGAATTTTCATTCCCCGTGAACCCGTTGCGCCAAGAGACATTTTTATCAATAGGCATGATGTAGAAGCGCACCTACCAGCGAAGCATCCAGACAGGAGAGTACAGATCGGAGAATGGGTCTCCTATAACATCGTACAGGGAGAAAGAGGTCCATATGGGGTTCAAGTGAAAAGGCTATCCCTAGGAGCGCAAGAAGAAGGCGAACTACCAGGATTAGAAGATCCAGAGACAGTTTACCCGGATTCAGTTGATTACACAGATCCAGTCAGCAACACGGGTTCTACAAATTCTACAGAGACTGTTGCAGCAAGGAGCACTGTGGATGTTGGTATCCAGACGCCCAGCAGCTATTTGTTGGTTCAAGCCCTGCAAGAGCTGGAACTGTTTCCTAGACAGAAAACTCCACAAGTACTTCCGTGGAAGATGGAGAAGAATCAAAAGTGAAGACCCGGATCCTGCTGCAAGGACAGTAAGTGTGAATGTGATGTGTCCCTTATTGCCCCATCCCAATCCTGAGTGAATGCTAGCCTTTTCCCCTGTTTGTCTTATATGTTTTATTGACATTGATTGACTTGGTATAAACTTTCATGTATACAGTTGAGCACCCGGTATGCTCCCAATTGGTTTTAAGACCAATCTGCACTTTTAAGACTGTGCACAGAACTGGACTGCAGAGTGCTGTTGAACTGCATTTGAAGCACTTGTGCCTTTTTGGAAAGTTTTGCACATTTTGGAAAAGACTTTCATACTTTTTTACTAGAAAGTAACGTGCCTTTTTGAGAAGTTTTATACTTTTACAACAAAGTAATGTTTTAGTGAATAATGTGTTTCAGAATGTAAGTTTGCACTTAACCCGGTAGCCCGTGTCCAAGAAGGTGGAGGAACTGGATTAACCCCTATGCACATTAAGTTAGGGAAAGCAAGTTCCTAAGGGTGGTGTAGTGAATCCAGGCCTCCTAAGCAGAAACACCTGTGGACTAATGTATATAGTTAATTTATGCAACGTTACAAGACCCGTGCCTCCTTAAGTGGATGAAAAACACTGCTTAATGTTATTGTTTAAAATAAAAATGCCTTTTTCAGGGGGAACCATGCCGGATGGCGTGAAGACACGTCAGTTTAACTCCGGGGGAATGTGGTGTCCCTGCGACCAGGGTGACCACATAGGGAACTGCAGCCAAGCAGAGAGATAGACAGTTTGTACAACAAACACCCTCTTGGACACACACACACCCATAGAGGCGGCACCCAACCCAGAGCCCGGAACTCTAGGCAGGCAAGGGGTGGTGGGTTTAGAGGAAAGTGGGTGGGAAGAATGTAGATCAGGTGACAGAGAGTTCAAGTAGAGGAAAAGAGGAGGAAGGAGTTACTAGGCCAGAGTGAGCCAAGCAGCAAAGACACCAGAAAGACAGAGACACGTCCCAGTGGGATTGGGCTCCCTGGAGACGCAGAATCCACAGAGTCATAGAAACCATGGAGAGAAAGCTCGTCCATAGCCAGCATCCCAGGGGAGTGTGAGGAAAGAGACCGGACCAGTATCACCGGGTCCGAGGAACACAGCAACACCGACCAACTACCGGCGGAGTAGTTTTCCCTAGTTTGGGCAGGAATCACGCAGGCTAGAGGGAGCCTGATAATGCTAACTAGGCAACACCAGAGTGTCGGCTCTGAGGGGAACTGAAGCAATATTCTGGCTTCCCAGACAAACCAACGGGGAGCTCTAATTCCAGGTTGGAGTACCCAACACATGGGTTGAAAGCACAGCAGCAACCACGAGGACCCACAAGGTTGTGAACTCTATAGATGTTATATTGCATTTTTTTATTCATCTGCAGTCTACAGCTGTGTCCTCTAGGGGTTGTCAGTCACTTGTGTTGCATATTTTGTTGCAGAGCGGCCCGCCTTGTCTAACAGCTGGGCGTCATTAATAGGCTGCTTTCTGACTTTATGCTTCACTTTTGGAGTGACTCCCGCCCTGTAGTGATCTCATGTCCAGTGATACCACCTGTCTCCTCCTTGTGGCACGGCTGGTCGTTGGTGCCACAATCGCCCCCGTGTCAAGGTTGTAGGGGATGGAGCATCGGTGTTGAGAGATATGGGTTGCTTCTGAGGTGGCTGATAGTATCTTGCTAAATGCAATGGTATTTGTAAGAGGCCAAATTTGGTGAGTTTTTTTCTATATTGGTTGTGTATGACCACGACTCACACTACCAAAACCCATGGTAGCCTACAGGACTGGAGTGGGTAAGCCAAACCTTTAACTCCTCAATTTCCCTGGATCCGACTTTCTCATACACGGTTCATGATTAATCGATACATTTATGGTAGTAAAATGGTAACATCAGGCTTTAATCATTGTAATGATACAGTAATCAAAATATTTAAATAGAAAATAATAATAATTCATAATAATTATATTTTTCATATATTGCATTGAACTACTGTACCCAATTCATTATATATTTTAGGAGATGAAGTCAGTCTCTTTTATACGCACTCTGACTCCACCAAAATGGGCATTGACACTGACTCCATAGCCCTGTTGTGTAGAGTGGCAGTGGTGGTGGTCATGGGCAAGGGATTGAATCTGAATGCCTCGGCACGCTACACAAAAACGATGGTTCTGGCTGGGTGCGTGGACTTGAGTAATTTGGGCCATATTTCTTAGCAGACCGCATGATGCCATTGTCTTCAGCAGGCCAAGACCACCTACCTGTTCAGAGTGAGACAGAGACCACCAGTACACTTCAAACTACAGCTCGTTACTTAAATTCCACAGTTCTTCAGTTACCACTTCACACTTAAGACAGCGGGAACAGTTTTAGTTCTGCAGCCCAAAATTCAATCACAGGCCTAGTTCCCACTGGGTTGTTCCCATTCTTTCTAGTCCTACCAGTCCCTGCAAAGGGCAGTCCATGATAGTCACTATCCCGTATACGCAGGTCCACATCTCCTTGCCTTGTGTAGTATGGGGCACTGGGGGGTCTGATCACTTAAGGTAGGAATAAAGCATCATGCTTCCAGATGATTTCATGTGAAGGTCTCTTTTTCCTGTAGCGGAAGAAGGTAGAATATTTGCCATAAGGTCAGTGTAGAGCCTTTCGCTCACAGATCCTTGCATAGGTCCCGACAGAAATAGCACACTTAAATCACAAACCAGTCCATTTTGACATATTATCTCTTAGGCTTGGGGCCTTAACACTACTGTCTCATCCTTTGGACCCTCTCATTTGGGGCCACTTTATTGGTGGATCAATCTTTAGTTACAACGGTGTCTCAATCCGTTTCTTGGTCAACATCGTTGGATCACGTTATCTCACTCTGGTCTCTACGATCCAGTTGCCATGAGCAACCCACTGCATGCGGCCCTGATGAATTCTCAGACTGTATATTTGTACTAGCCACTGCCCTATCTGAACTCTAGAAGGAACACTGTCAGTTACCCTGAGGACTAGTTCCTCCAATAAGTGACTAGTCCCAACAGTTAACGTATCTTTACCTACAGTCTGTTGCTGGGCAGAAGACTCTTACCAAACATTCTCTCTATATATATTATATATAATCTATAACACAGCTATACCTTACAATATACCTTATTGTAGAAAACATCACTGTACATCATACTTTATACCTATTGCCACACGTTACAATATACCACACTTAAAATTCACATTATATACTAAGACACATCACACAATTCACATGACAATGTGTGGCGCCCCTGCAGCTAGGCGCCACAGGGTAGTATTGCACTTTATTATCAAAATGTGATATCCTTTGTAAGTTGCTAGCTCGGGGTTAAACCTGTGGAGTCTGAAAGTGCACACACCTAGGAATAGACCACTAGTATAGGGGGGACCAGTACTTTGGTAAATCTTGAAAGGGGGTGGAGCCTAGGGGTATATGCAGAAGTAAGTGACAGTTGACAGTTAGTTTACCTCAGACGGGGCTGGGAAGGCAGGCAGGAAGGTCAGGCCTGACAGCTCAGCTGAGAGGAGGTAGCCCCATCTTCAAGTGGGGGCCCAGAACAGAAGGCAACGGGCCAGGACTGGTAGGAGCCAGCTGGTCACGTTGAGGGAGCACCGGCGACACGGAAAGCCGAGGCAGTTAGGAGTTTAGCCCTGACCGCAAAAAGAACGAGCTGCAGTCCCACAGAGACCAGGTTGCTGGCAGCACCACAAGGTACCTCACCCCTCAGAACCACACTAGATCCATAACCAGTGGGGAAACGGCCTGATTACCGACGTCGGGGAAGAATAATGACTCCTCTTAAATCCGGGAAAAGATAACCGTGCCTCACTGAAGGAGATCAGGGGACTGGCGGGAGAGCTCTGCAAGGGTGGGAAAGACTGAGAAGGAAGGAGACCCTGAAAGACAAAGGCAGTGGACATCTAAAGGCTCCATAAGGGGGACCCTGAGCTGGCAACATCCACCCTGTAAACCAAACTGAACCGTGTCTTGTTTATGCCATTAGCCGGTACCGAGTAAAGTGGAGTTAAACTTGAACTGGTTTCCGTTATTCTTCCCGCCGCAACCTGGAGGGCTCGGCATCAGCAGCAGCTCAGCAGAGGGGTAAGAACTGCAGCACCATCTTCATCACTGCCCTCCCTCACCATCTTCCTTCATCGCTGCCTTGAGGTAAAGCTCCACCTGTGGGGAGCTGTACCACACTTTGCTGCCCCAACCATCACCTCAGTGGCCGGCTGGCAGCGCCGGTACCATATTATCGGGAACTACAGGTGGCGTCACGATCCCCTGTAAATAATCCCTTTATCCACCCCCCCATCATCAACATCTAACCCAGTTGATCACCAGGGCACGGCACCTGGATCCCGTCCATCTGTGACTCCCTATTCAGCAGACCTGGTGACCGAGTTGCCCTCCTGCCCCTGGCCGCATCAAATTTGGTGTCTATGAACAGGATTGAACCAGCCTGGTATTTACCAGGTAAAGTGTGCCTTAATACTTTATTTTATTGACTGTTACTGTGGATTACAAAATAGAGCCGCCATTACATCGCCTCACAATTTAAACTGCGCCACATCAAGAGAAAAGAGCGGGAAGATAAGCCCCGCCCCTCCGCTCTGCCGAGGAGTGATGAAGTGTAGTGGCGGCAAAAGCCCGAAGGACTCGCCTATAGGACTCTCGTGGTGGGCAGGCGTGGTGTATTTTATGATTGGCTGAAAATTGTGGATATGGGGAGGCTCAGCCGACATTAGTCTAATGGGTATGGGAGTCTATACTGTAAGTTTTATCAGTTTTTATGATCAGTCCTGATATACACACCGTGTTTCCCAGAAAATAAGATATAGTGGGGTTTTGGCCAGGCTGCTTAACATAAGGCTCCCCCCCCCCCCCAAAAAAAAAAAAGACGTGTCAAAAAAAAAAACTCACCTCACGGTACCGCTATTGCCAGAGCCTGCCTCTCCTGCTCAGTTGTTCCTCCGTGTTCTCCTCCTATATGTATAGGGTGTCACTCAATGGAGATGTATGGTAGTGAGTCATCAGCCAATCAGGCGGCTGGTGGCATCTAAACGGCTGCAGCATTACCGTACATCTACTGAATGGAGGTCATCTGTGCAGCTCAGCGTAGATGTACGGTATTAAGGCGTCCTATCAGATGCCAGCTCCTGCCGCCTGATTGGCTGGTGGCTTACCATCGTACATCTACATTGAGTGGCACCTGGATACGTACACACCGGGTGACATGGGACAAATCAAGCGGCAGTGGCAGCGGTAAGCCATGGCAATAGTGGCACTGTGTGTGTGGCTGTGTGTGTATGGCTGCAGATGCGTGATGGGGGCTACAGAGGGATATTGGCAGATGATGGGGATACTGATGGATGATGGAGCTACAGAGGGATATTGGGGGATGATGGGGGCTACAGAGGGATATCTGGAGATGATGGTGGATGCTGATGGATGATGGGGGCTACAGAGGGATATTGGAGGATGATGTGGGCTACAGAGGGATATTGGGAGATGATGGGGATGCTGATGGATGATGGGGGCTATGGAGGAATACATGGAGATGATACCCCCTGAAAGTAAGACAGGGTGCATCTTTCGGGGCTAAAATTAATATAAGACGGTGTCATATTTTCATGGAAACAGGGTAGTTACATAGTTTTATAGGTTAAAAAACACTTGGGTCAACCAAAATCCACATTTCTTCACCAGTAATACTGTACATTTTCTATTGCTATATTATTAATAATCTACAATTTAATTTATTATGGGAAAAGCTTCCAGAGAGACCTTCCATCCCAAATAATAATTTAATTTCTACCTCTGACCTGACTAACATTCCAATATCTTTTTTTAAATGAGGAGCCAAAAAACTGGATTCCATATTAGCAATGTGGCTTTACAAGTGGTTTATAGAGAGGTAATTAAACATTTGGATTATATTGGGTCTTATCTCTTTTTTTACACCTTATGTTATATACTTAAGAAGCTGCTGCTGGAAATTGAGTACTGCTGCTCAGTTTACTTATAACCAGAATACCCAAGCCCTTGTCCTGTTCTGTAGTCCTGAGTATACTTCCATTTAATGTATATGGATCAATAGGATTACTCCAGCCTTTGTGCATCACTCTACAATTATCAAAATTAAACTCATCTGCCATATATTTGCTCATTCAGATAGTTTTGTAATATTATACTGTCGAGCTCAGTTTTTATTATGCTACTTAGTTTTGTGTAATCAGCATAGATTTACAATTTACCGTATATACTCGTGTATAAGCCGACCCGTGTATAAGCCGACCCCCCTACTTTTGCCCCCAAAAACTGGGAAAACTTATTGACTCGCGTATAAGCCGAGGGTGGACTCCAGCACAGGTATACAACCCCCAGCAGTGAGGTATACAGCAGCCTCCCCAGTGGTAGTATACAGCAGCAGCCCCAGTGGTAGTATAAGCAGCCCCAAGGAATACAGCCCCATATGCAGCCCCAGAGGTATATGCAGCCCCAGAGGTATATGCAGCCCCATATGCAGCCCCAGAGGTATATGCAGCCCCATATGCAGCCGCAGAGGTATATGCAGCCCCAGAGGTATATGCAGCCCCATATGCAGCCCCAGAGGTATATGCAGACCCATATGCAGCCCCAGAGGTATATGCAGCCCCAGAGGTATATGCAGCCCCATATGCAGCCCCAGAGGTATATGCAACCCCATATGCAGCCCCAGAGGTATATGCAGCCCCAGAGGTATATACAGCCCCATATGCAGCCCCAGAGGTATATGCAGCCCCAGAGGTATACAATGCAGCCCCAGAGGTATATGCAGCCCCATATGCAGCCCCAGAGGTATATGCAGCCCCATATGCAGCCCCAGAGGTATATGCAGCCCCATATGCAGCCCCAGAGGTATATGCAGCCCCAGAGGTATATACAGCCCCATATGCAGCCCCAGAGGTATATGCAGCCCCAGAGGAATATGCAGCCCCATATGCAGCCCCAGAGGTATATGCAGCCCCATATGCAGCCCCAGAGGTATATGCAGCCCCAGAGGTATATGCAGCCCCAAGGTATATGCAGTCCCAGAGGTATATGCAGCCCCATAGGTATATGCAGCCCCATAGGTATATGCAGCCCCAGAGATATATGCAGCCCCATAGAGGTATATGCAGCCCCATAGGTATATGCAGCCCCAGAGGTATATGCAGCCCCATATGCAGCCCCAGAGGTATATACAGCAGCAGCAGCACCAGCCCCAGGGCTGTATAACAGCACCAGCTATCAGCCCACCCCAGGGCTGTATACAGCCGCAGCCCCAGGGCTGTATACAGCCGCAGCCCCGGAGTTATACAGGCCCCCCCATCAAGTTCCAGGGCCCCCCCCCCCTTGCGCGCCAGCCTGTAAGGTAAATTCATACTTACCAGTGTCCAGTCGCGCCGCCCGCAGCTGCCGACATAGACCGATATCCGCGGCTTCCTGTAGTCGCGGGCAATGACGTCATTGCCCGCGACTACAGGAAATGCGGAAGACGCTGAATGGAGCCCGGAATCGTCATGTCGGCAGCTGCGGGCGGCGCGACTGGACACTGGTAAGTATGAATTTACCTTACAGGCTGGCGCGCAAGGGGAGGGGCCCTGGAACTTGATGGGGGGGCCTGTATACCTCCGGGGCTGCTGCGGTATTTTTTTTTTTTTTCATATACCGTATATACTCGCGTATAAGCCGAGGGGGGACTTTTCAGCCCAAATTTTGGGCTGAAAAACTCGGCTTATACGCGAGTATATACGGTACTCTCAATCTCACGAGGTCATTAAAAAAAAGAGATTAAAAAGAATCTGTCCTAGCGCACATCCTTGAGGTCTCCACGACTGCCTATATCTCATTAAAGCTGGCTTCAGATTTGTGGACCCTCCGCAAGCTGACCGCAGCCCCTATGTTTATAATGAGAATGCACGGTGCTGCGCAGGTCTGCGCATGACCATGTTCTCCCATTCACTGCAATATGTGATTTGTACGCAGGCGGATGCCCGCGCACAAATCACACACTCTCGTCCGCTCCAGGAACGCGACATGCGCAGCACCGCAAGTCCGCAAGTCTGAAGCCAGCCTTAGAGAATGTTTCACACAACTTTTCTTCTTGTCTGTCAATCAGTTTTTTACCCAAGTGTGTATAGTGTCCACTAGTCCCTGCCTCTTGAGCTTCAGTACAAGGGCAGGGCTTTACTGAAGGGAGGGGGGGGAGAGGAGGCTGACAGGCACATGAACACTGCAGGAGGACAAGCTAGGTAACACCCAGTCGGCAACATTTTTTAAACTTTATAAAGCTATATCTTAGCTTCTACTAAACAGTTTTTTTAGCAAAAACGATTGCCCCAAATGTGTGTGCTGGGTGTAGGGTGGTTGGTTCCCTTTAAATGTCTTGGCCAATACATGAACCAATATCAAAAGTTTTTTGTTTATCATATAAAAAAACTTTTTGTACTTTTTTATCCATCCAGGGTGCAGTTGGGCCCCTAGGGGCGCCATTCATCTAGTGGTGCAGAAGTATTGTACTGTGCAGCCCAATGCTCAGGCAGCAGAGCAGTTGGGTAGCTTTCAGACTCTCTGCATCAGATGTATCAGTGTGAATGGTGCTCTATGCAGGCCCATTGTATGCATGGCAAGTCGCCTCCCACACCTTGCTGGTTGAGGTTATTTATTAGCCTGCACCTGGGCTTGCTTCACATTTGGGCTCTGACTGCATCTTGTAAGTGCATTTGGTTTCTGTTTTGGCATGGATGGTGAGGGGGATTTAACCTCTTTGTGTTTCCTGTCCCCTATTAGGATGGGGAGTCATCCTCCGATGCTGACCTCGTGGAAGGTGACTAGAGAAACATTGACTTTGTTATCCTTAAGCCACTTTGTAACATGTTTGGCATTATGGGTTATTGTCCATTTGGAAGGACCATTTCTGCCCAAGCTATAACTTCCTGGCTGATATCTTGAGATGTTGCTTCAGTATTGTCACATGACCTTTCCTCATAATGGCATCTATTTTGTGAACAGCACCCTGTCTCTCCAGCAGCAAAACAACTACAACATGATGCTTGTACCCCCGTGTTTCACAGTTGGTATGGTGTTCTTAGGTTCCCACGCTTTTCTATTTTTTCCTCCAAACATAACGATGGTCAATATGGCCAAACAGATCAATTTTAGTGTCGTTAGACCACAGGACATGGCTCCAAAATGTAGGTCTTGTTGTTGTGTGCATTTGAAGAAATGAACATGGCTTTTTTTACGTTTCTTTTGGAGTAATGGATTCTTCCTGGCAGACTGGCTTTTCAGTCCATGTTGTTTCACTGTGATTAATGACACAATCCTACCAGCCTCCCCATTTGTTTTGTTCAGCAACAACGCAGCGGCTGTGTGTTTTCACTTTCTCATTGCTTTCTATGGTGAAAAAATGGTGCATAACCACTGAAAGAATACAGATGCTGCGGTTTTCAGAAACACAGCAGCTTTCCAATTGAATCAGGAAAAATTACATTTGTGTGCATAAGATTCCTGAAACCTCATAGCTATTGCTGGTACTGTAAAAAGCGTCTCTCACTCCCAATCCATTCACCCATAGTCCACTCTCCATCACAGTCCATTCTCCCATAGTCCGTCCTCACTCACAGTCCATTCACCCATAGTGTGCTCTCACTCACAGTCCATTCACCCATAGTCAACTCTCACTCACAGTGCATTCACCCATAGTCCGTGACGTAGAGCGGTCCATTCACCCATAGTCTGCCCTCACTCACAGTCCATTCACCCATAGTCTGCTCTCACTCACAGTCCATTCACCCATAGTCCTGCTCACTCACAGTCCATTCACCCATAGTCTGCCCTCACTCACAGTCCATTCACCCCTAGTCTGCCTCACTCACAGTCCATTCACCCATAGTCTGCCCTCACTCACGGTCCATTCACCCATAGTCCGTGAGTGAGAGCGTCCATTCACCCATAGTCTGCCCTCACTCACAGTCCATTCACCCATAGTCTGCCCTCACTCACGTCCATTCACCATAGTCCGATGAACGTCCATTCACCCATAGTCTGCCCTCACTCACAGTCCATTCACCCATAGTCTGCCTCACTCACAGTCCATTCACCCATAGTCTGCCCTCACTCACAGTCCATTCACCCATAGTCTGCCCTCACTCACAGTCCATTCACCCATAGTCGCCCTCACTCACAGTCCATTCACCCATAGTCCGCCCTCACTCACAGTCCATTCACCCATAGTCCGCCTCACTCACAGTCCATTCACCCATAGTCCGCCTCACTCACAGTCCATTCACCCATAGTCCGCCCTCACTCACAGTCCATTCACCCATAGTCCGCTCTCACAGTCCATTCACCCATAGTCCGCCTCTCACAGTCCATTCACCCATAGTCCGCCTCACTCACAGTCCATTCACCCATAGTCCGCCTCACTCACAGTCCATTCACCCATAGTCCGCTCTCACTCACAGTCCATTCACCCATAGTCTGCCCTCACTCACAGTCCATTCACCCATAGTCTGCCCTCACTCACAGTCCATTCACCCATAGTCCGTCCTCACTCACAGTGCATTCACCCATAGTCCGCTCTCACTCACAGTCCATTCACCCATAGTCCGCTCTCACTCACAGTCCATTCACCCATAGTCCGCTCTCACTCACAGTCCATTCACCCATAGTCCGCTCTCACTCACAGTCCATTCACCCATAGTCCCTCTCACTCACAGTCCATTCACCCATAGTCCGCCCTCACTCACAGTCCATTCACCCATAGTCCGTCCTCACTCACAGTGCATTCACCCATAGTCCGCTCTCACTCACAGTCCTCAGCCATTACCGTCTCTCTACAGTCATTACCATTACCATGTCCCGTCTACAGTCCATCACCCATCATCACCCTAGTCGTCCATCACACCATCACCCATTCCGCTCATCACAGTCCATTCACCCATAGTCCGCTCTCACTCCACGTCCATTCACCCATGCCCACTCACGTCATTCCACCATTCCTCCATAAGTCATCCTCTCCTCACAGTCCATTCACCCATAGTCCGCCTCACTCACAGTCCATTCACCCATAGTCCGCTCTCACTCATCACCAGTCCTCACCATCGTCCATCACACATAGTCCATTCACCCGTATTCCCCATAGTCCGTCCATTCACCCATATCCGCCTACTCACCATTCACATCCATCACCCATAGTCCTCACATCCCATTCACCTAGTCCTCCTCACAGTCCATTCACCCCATATCCAGTCCATCACCCAAGTCCATTCACACCATAGTCTCCCTATCCTCCAGTCATTCACCCATAGTCCGCTCCCATCAGTCATTCACCCATAGTCCGCTCCACTCACAGTCCATTCACCCATAGTCCCTCTCTCCAGTCCATTCACCCATAGTCCCTCTCTCATCAGTCCATTCACCCATAGTCCGCTCTCACAGTCCTCCATAGTCGACCCATTCACTAGTCGCCTCACTCACGTCCATCCATTCACCCATAGTCCCCTTCACCAAGTCCATTCACCCTAGTCCTTCACCTAGTCCATCACCCATAGTCCCTCACCATAGTCTCTCACCCATATTCCATCTCCTCCACTCCATTCACAGCCATTCCCATAGTCTGCTCTCATCCAGTCCATTCACCCATAGTCCTCCCCACATCATTCACCCATAGTCCCTTCACCCAGTCCTCCACAGTCGCCCTATCACACCATTCACGTCCCTCCTCACAGTCCATTCACCATAGTCCGTCTCATCAGTCCATTCACCCATAGTCCATCTCACAGTCCATTACCCATAGTCCGTCCTACATCCATTCACCATAGCCTGTCTCACTCCATCATCCAGTTCCACTTACGTCCATTCACAGTCCATCCACCCATAGTCCGCCTCACTCACAGTCCATTACCCATAGTCCGCTCTCACTCATCCATTCACCCATCGCCTTCACCATAGCCATTCACCCATATCCATTCCTCCTTCACAGTCCATTCACCCATAGTCCGCCTCACTCACAGTCCATTCACCATATCTGTCTCCCTCACACTCACATGTCGCATCACCCATCATTCCCTCTCACTCCTATTCACCCATAGTTCCGCTCCGTCCATTCCCATCACCCATATCCGTCCATTCACCATAGTCCTCACCCATCTGCCCTCAACTCACAGTCCATTCACCCATAGTCCGCTCTCACTAGTCCATTCACCCATATCCGTCCTCACCACAGTCCATTCACCCATAGTCCGCTCTCACAGTCCATTCACCCATAGTCTGCTCTCCTCACAGTCCATTCACCCATAGTCGCTCTCACAGTCCATTCACCCATAGTCCGCTCTCCAGTTCATTCACCATAGTCCGTCCTCACTCACAGTCCATTCACCCATAGTCTGCTCTCATCACAGTCCATTCACCCATAGTCTGCCCTCACTCACAGTCCATTCACCCATATCCGCTCTCACAGTCCATTCACCATAGTCCGCTCTCACTCCAAGTCCATTCACCCATAGTCCGTCCTCACTCACAGTCCATTCACCCATAGTCCTGCCTCACTCACAGTCCATTCACCATAGTCCCCTCACAGTCCATTCACCCATAGTCCGTCTCACTCACAGTCCATTCACCCATAGTCTGCCCTCACTCACAGTCCATTCACCCATAGTCTGCTCTCACAGTCCATCACCCATAGTCCGTCCTCACTCCGTCCATTCACCCATAGTCCACCCCCACTCACATCCATTCACCCCATAGTCCGCCTCACATCACAGTCCATTCACCCATATGCCCTCACTCACAGTCCATTCACCCATAGTCTGCCCTCACTCACAGTCCATTCACCCATAGTCGCTCTCACTCACAGTCCATTCACCCATAGTCCGCTCTCACTCACAGTCCATTCACCCATAGTCCGCTCTCACAGTCCATTCACCCATAGTCCCTCTCACGTCCATTCACCCATAGTCGCCCTCACCACGTCCATTACCCTTAGTCCGTCCTCACTGACAGTGCATTCAACCCATAGTTGCCTCACTCTACAGTACTATATTCACCCAAGTCGACTCTCACAGTCCATTCACCCATTAGTCCGTCCTCACTCACGTGCATTCACCATAGTCCGCTCTCGACAGTCCATTCAGCCCATAGTCTGCTTCACTCACAGTCCATTAAGCCCATCAGTCGCTCTCACAGCCATTCACCCATAGTCCCTCTCACACAGTCCATTCACCCATGTCCGCTCTCTACATAAGTCCATTCACCCATAGTCCGCTGCTCACTCACAGTCCATTCACCCATAGTGCCGCTGCTCACTACTAGTCATTCAGCCCTGCTGTGTCTATCTCACAGTCTCATTTCAGCACAATAGTCCGCTTCACTATCCATTCACCCATAGTCCGCCTCTCACGTGCCATTACCATAGTCAGACCTCATCAGTCCATTAGGCTCATTGAGTCCTCTCTACTTTTCCCGCTGGTCGGCGTGAGAGCTCCTGTCTTTGTGGAGAAGAGCTCTCTGCTGCTAATGGATGAATGGGCCTCTGCTACCATGCGGATCATGGAGAGGGAGTCCCCTTTGGATCGACATATAAAGTAGGTGGCTCTGATGTGACTATTACACGGCAGAGTCCGAGCCTGCACCAGGAGAGGAGCGGGCCTGCACATTAGGCGACCGGGAGAGCACACGCTGTGTATTAGTAATGGAGACAGCCTGCGGACCCGGGGGAAGTGAGACGTCCTGCTGGACTATAGGTGAGGCAGAGGGCTCTCGGCGGCTCTCAGGAGCTGATAGACGACTCTGCTACATTCAGGGCGATGGGATTGCTCTACTGTCACTCATCCAGCGCAGAGGGCGCATGTGACTATAGGAAGAAGCATGCTGTGACTATAGGGAGAGGAGAGGAGGCCTCTGCTGTGACCATTAAGGGGATGCTGAGAGGAAGGCTTGCTGTGACTTTGGAGGAAGGCTCGTTGACTATTAGGGGGAGGAGAGGGGGCGGCAGGACTCTGGACTGAATGCGCGTGTATTAGGGAGGAGAGGGCCTCTGCTGTGACTATTAGGGGAGGAGAGGGAGCCTCTGCTGTGACATTAGGGGGAGAAGCGGGCCTGCGTGCTAGGAGGTCTGCTGTGACTATTAGGGAGGAGAGGGCCTCTGCTGTGACTATTAGGGGAGGAGAGGGGCCTCTGCTGTGACTATTAGGGGGAGGAGAGGGGCCTCTGCTGTGACTATTAGGGAGGAAGTGTAAAGGAGGAGGCCTCTGCTGTGACGTGATATTAGGGGGAGGAGAGGGGCCTCTGCTGTGACTATTAGGGAGGAGGGGCTCTGCTGTGACTATTAGGGGGAGGAGAGGGGCTCTGCTGTGACTATTAGGGGGGAGAGGGCTCTGCGGTGAATATTAGGGAGGAGAGGGCTCTGCTGTGACTATTAGGGGAGGAGAGGAGCCTCTGCTGTGACTATTAGGGAGGAAGGGCCTCGCGTGACTATAGAGGGAGAAGGCCTCTGCTGTGACTATTAGGGGAGGAGAGGGCCTCTGCTGTGACTATTAGGGGGGAGAGGCTCTGCGTACTATTAGGGAGGAGAGGGCCTCTGCTGTGACTATTAGGGGAGGAGAGGGCCTCTGCTGTGACTATTAGGGGGAGGAGAGGGGCCTCTGCTGTGACTATTAGGGGAGGAGAGGGCCTCTGCTGTGACTTTGGGAGGAGGGCCTCTGCTGTGACTATTAGGGGAGGAGAGGGCCTCTGCTGTGACTATTAGGGGGAGGAGAGGGGCCTCTGCTGTGACTATTAGGAGAGGGGCCTCTGCTGTGACTATTAGGGGAGGAGAGGGCCTCTGCTGTGACTATTAGGGAAGGAGAGGAGCCTCTGCTGTGACTATTAGGGGAGGAGAGGAGCCTCTGCTGTGACTATTAGGGGAAGGAGAGGAGCCTCTGCTGTGACTATTAGGGGAGGAGAGGGCCTCTGCTGTGACTATTAGGGGGAGGAGAGGGGCTCTGCTGTGACTATTAGGGAGGAGAGGGGCCTCTGCTGTGACTATTGAGGTGGTGAAGGGAGAGAGGGGCCTCTGCTGTGACTATTAGGGGGAGGAGAGGGGCTCTGCTGTGACTATTAGGGGAGGAGGTGAGAAGGGAGAGAGGGCCTCTGCTGTGACTATTAGGGGGAGGAGAGGGCCTCTGCTGTGACTATTAGGGGGAGGAGAGGGCCTCTGCTGTGACTATTAGGGGAGGAGAGGGGCTCTGCTGTGACTATTAGGGGGAGGAGAGGAGGCCTCTGCTGTGACTATTAGGGGAGGAGAGGAGCCTCTGCTGTGACTATTAGGGGAGGAGAGGGCCTCTGCTGTGACTATTAGGGGGAGGAGAGGGCCTCTGCTGTGACTATTAGGGGGAGGAGAGGGCCTCTGCTGTGACTATTAGGGGAGAGAGGGCCTCTGCTGTGACTATTAGGGGAGGAGAGGAGCCTCTGCTGTGACTATTAGGGGAGGAGAGGAGCCTCTGCTGTGACTATTAGGGGAGGAGAGGAGGCCCTGCTGTGACTATTAGGGGGAGGAGAGGGCCTCTGCTGTGACTATTAGGGGAGGAGAGGGGCCTCTGCTGTGACTATTAGGGGAGGAGAGGGGCCTCTGCTGTGACTATTAGGGGAGGAGAGGGCCTCTGCTGTGACTATTAGGGGAGGAGAGGGCCTCTGCTGTGACTATTAGGGAGGAGAGGAGGCCTCTGCTGTGACTATTAGGGGAGGAGAGGGCCTCTGCTGTGACTATTAGGGGGAGGAGAGGGCCTCTGCTGTGACTATTAGGGGAGGAGAGGGGCCTCTGCTGTGACTATTAGGGGAAGGAGAGGGAGCCTCTGCTGTGACTATTAGGGGAAGGAGAGGAGCCTCTGCTGTGACTATTAGGGGAGGAGAGGAGCCTCTGCTGTGACTATTAGGGGGAGGAGAGGGGCCTCTGCTGTGACTATTAGGGGAGGAGAGAGGGGCCTCTGCTGTGACTATTAGGGGGAGGAGAGGGGGCTCTGCTGTGACTATTAGGGGGAGGAGAGGGGCCTCTGCTGTGACTATTAGGGGGAGGAGAGGGGCCTCTGCTGTGACTATTAGGGGGAGGAGAGGGGCCTCTGCTGTGACTATTAGGGGGAGGAGAGGGGGCCCTGCTGTGACTATTAGGGGGAGGAGAGGTGGCTCTGCTGTGACTATTAGGGGGAGGAGAGGGGCCTCTGCTGTGACTATTAGGGGGAGGAGAGGGGCCTCTGCTGTGACTATTAGGGGGAGGAGAGGGGCCTCTGCTGTGACTATTAGGGGGAGGAGAAGGGCCTCTGCTGTGACTATTAGGGGGAGGAGAAGGGCCTCTGCTGTGACTATTAGGGGGAGGAGAGGAGCCTCTGCTGTGACTATTAAGGGGAGGAGAGGGGCCTCTGCTGTGACTCGTTTGAGCGATATAATTCATGATATCGTACCGTGTAAAGGTACCTTAATGGCCCCTTTACACGCAGCTACAGGTAACAGGTTTTCCACAGGTAACTTACTGGTTGCAGTGAAATCATGGAGAAATTGTTCTATCTTGTTGCTGTGTACAAATGGAACTATGTCTCCATGATTTCACTGCAACCAGTAAGTTACCTGTGGAAAACCTGTTACCTGTAGCTGCGTGTAAAGGGACCATTAGAGAAGCTGGATGTGTTCAGCTGTTTCGTGACTACAAGAATCATGTAATCACCAGCACTGGGGAGTCGTGACAGTGTGCCCACCTCACACTGTCAGTCTGTAGTCACATACAGTCTCTGCAGACCTTTGTCCCGAGCCCAGAGGAGCCGCAACCATGGCTGATTTGGGCGGCTGTATAGTAATAAAGAAGATGGCTCTGCTACAACCACTCCTAACCTCTGCACCTTGGGACTGAGGGGGTACAGGGACTATCGGAGGGGAGACCTTTGTTTGGGACCTGGTGGAAATAACGAGCCCTGTGAGGCTCTGATGTGAGTGCTACTGGAGGGACAGGGACCTTGACCTGATGGCTGCCGTGGGGAAAAAAAGAGGAAATGCCCCGATGTAGTAATTAGTTTAAAAGAAATCTGCCAGCAGCCTTTGGCTATGTAATCTGAAGATAGCATTTTGCAGAGGATAAACCTCTGAATTCAGCAACATATCACTTATCAGGCTGTGTGATGTTGTTTACTTGTAATGAAGATTTTATCACCAGGTGATTATCACTGCCAGCTACAGTCTAAGAAAAAGAAATGGCATACTGAAAAACTGGGAGCACTCAGGAAATTATGAAAAAGTGACAAAGGAATTTTTATTCGACATATATGCAGACCGTACAAGTTAAAAACAATTAAAATATCACAAGGGGTTCCAAGACCATTTCGTGAAAGCACACCATGGTAGCAATGCGATACCAACCACTTCAATATAGAAGGAATTTATGACCAAAATTGTACAATGTTATAAAACGTCTCTCTGGTAACAATAGATCAAGTATGAACAACACCACAGTAGTTGGAGGTGACCAAACACATGAGATAGGGACTCGCGTATCTGACAATCAGTTGGAGTTAGTATAATAAATGGAGACCATTACAGGTTGACCAGGGTCTTCCCCCACTGTGGTCTGTTTCTGAGTGAGCGCACTCCAATTATTGTGTTGGAATACCTTATTATTCTTAAAATTGTTATTGCCGCTTTCTGAGATTGGTCTTCATGGATCGGGATGCTACAGAGGCGAACTGGAATATAATTCCACAACGGATATATTTGGTGCTACGTCCACAGCACAAATTGAGACGGGTTTCTCGGGTGTCTCAGGGGAACTCACTGCCACCCAAAAGAAGGGCATTCGTGTATGGTGGAACATCCGTACCTTGGAGGAATATCTGAAAGCCTCCATTATTCCACGTGGCCTGAGGGTCCAAATTTCCCCAGCATGGGAACCTTCGGCCCAATTCCAGAGCACCTGGGAGCAGGGTTTATTACACTGCTCCAGGATTTTGATCAACATGCTCTTGGATCATGACCGTAGTGTTCTGACTGAGACTAAAAACAAAATCAAGACACTAGAACAAAAACTTGAAGACTTTGACCAGGAGGTCGTAGTTACACCATTCCTAAATAAACTAAATACTATGCTGGATGAATACGAGGGCACAGTCATTGAAGGCAAAAGAAAGACATTTCTACGGGATAAGAGTGATTTTGAAAGCAAAAAAGCCTTCAGGTGGCAACATAAGGGAAATCCCCGGAACCCCAAACCACTACCACCGCTGCTGTTTCTGTTCTGATGGATGATTACTGGACGTGTGAACTTAGTCTTAAGCTGGGGTTACACGTACCGATGTTCCAGCGACCCGACCAACGTTAAGGATTGCTGGAACATCGCTATGTGATCGCTGGTGAGATGCTACACAGGCTGACTCGCCAGCGATCATTCAGCGATGCGCCAACGGACACTGGGAGCGGTCAGGGTGTCGGGCGCACACTGGGTGTCGCTGGTCGTTGCCCTTGTCACACATGCCGATGCATGCATGATAGCGGCAGAGCAACGATTGAAAAATGGTCCTGGCCATTCCGCAACGATCAGCGAGCTCATCGCTGGTTGTTGCGGCATGTCACACCCAGCGACTTCGCTGGCGAGGTTGCTGCAATATCACAAAACCTGTGACGTTGCAGCAACATCGGTAGCTGTCTCACTGGCAAAAGACAACACATTGCACAGCTGCCAGCTTTCCTGACAGTAGCGTGTCAATGTATAGAAATACATGTAGCTGACACGTTCCTTGCTGGAGTGGGCGGCTATGCCGGGTACTGCAATGCGTGCGCCTTTCGCGCACCTCTCTCCTGCCTGTCTCCTGCCTGCCTCTCACCTGTCTCCTGCCTGCCTCCTGCCTGCCTCTCGCCTGCCTCTTGCATATCTCCTGCCAGAGGGACCGCTGCCTTAGTGTAAGCTGATTCTTTTGCATGACAGAATCAGAGCACATTGTGAGGAGAAGATGGAGAACAACATGTCTCCATTGTGTGAATCCACAGAAATGATCAGAGTGCAGTCCGATGTTTTCCAGGCTCCCATAGACTTGCTTGGGCGAATCTTGTCCGATTGACGTGTTGAATTGGCATAAGAAAAAAAATTGTTGCTCCACAGTAAATAACATTAGACCAAGTGCTATCCGATAGAAAAACGTTGGTGGTCTAAGCAATCCCTACACGGCTTTCTCTGAGGGCTCCCCCCAGCCTTATGGGCTGTGTCCCTATATAGTGGGACACATTGAATCCTGTTATTGAAGGTATACGTTGTGTTTTAGTAGTGTGAGGGCTCCTTCACTTTGCCATCATTTCCGGCCCATTGTCCTAAGGCCTGAGGTGGCTTTCAGTCTCTTGGCCACCATCAATGAGATCTCCACTGACGTGTCAGATGTACAGTGTCCGCAGTCAATCACAGTGGTAGGAATGCTGTGCACCAATGTGGCCGGCTGGTTGCTGTTGAATCCAACCTTTGTGGGTCACGGCGACATTGTCTTTGGGTATGTGCCCACAGGACGGTTCTTGCATCATTCTGACCGTCAGAAAACCGGTGGTGAACTTCTGGAGCCTACAGTCCTGAGCTCTGAAGAGTCCAGCGGTTTTCCAGCAGTTTTCCAGCGTTTTTTCAGCGGTTGTATAGCGTTTTTTTGTCACAACACCATTGATTATTTTGACTCACTTTCCTTGCTCTAACCGCTTTAAAAACGCACTTGAAAATTGACATGCTCAATCTTCACAAACCGCCTGAAAACCGGTGAACTGGATGAAGATGAGCACATACCCTTTCAGTTGAGATCAATATTCAGTTTTGTGTAGATGCGACCATTCTGACTAGAGTATGACTCGAGGAATAAAATGTGCCCAGCTCGGCCATTGAAGTCATTTTCCAGCCCTGGCTTTAGAGTTCAGCTCGTAGTAGAATACAACATTGTTTCAGTAAAGTAGTTCTACAGCGGACGGATTAGATGGAGAAAGAAAATGAAGTCGGCACTTGAAGAGCCTTTATATAAATGTGCTTTTATTGAAATATCCCACATAATGGGAGGACGGGGAGACTGTAATGCTCCAATGTTCTGTACGAGGCTTCGGGCTGGTAATGAGGGAATGGAAGGGGCTTTTGTGTTCTCCGTTCTCTGTGAGTGGAAACATTTCCATTGACGCCTGTTAATTCTTCATTACAGATCTGGTCCTTAAGATTTTCAAGGAAAAGCAAATAAAAATGCCTGTAAGAAGAAACAAACTGCCTGCTCCCCTGCCGGAGGGGTTCATCGTCACAGACACAGCCAAGAAGTCCTGGAGACTGGGCAGAAAGCTCGGCCAAGGAGGCTTCGGCCTAATCTATCTGGGTAAGAATGTGTTCATGTGTCTATTGTGTGTGTCATGTGTTCATGTGTCATGTGTCTATTGTGTGTGTCATGTGTTCATGTGTCATGGGTCTATTGTGTGTGTCATGTGTCATATGTCTATTGTGTGTGACACAATAGAAGAGCTGTGAGGGAAAGGAACAGGGTGGATACTGGGATATCTACTGAGTGCCTGTCACCCTGAGGTATTACGGAGCCCCGCAGCATTGGGGGCACTGTCTGTCTCTGTGAAGCTTGTCTCTTAGGAGTGGACACACCGCTACCAATGTGAGCCCCCCCAGACCCATTGTATGTAGGGGGGCGCACCTGATTCATAGTTACTCCGTACACCCTTGTGCATTTGCTGTGTTTGATGCTCAGCTCCACTTACATTTTCTGTACAGTTGGGGGACATATGTCACACGTGATGCCATTTTTCTTTAGGTCTCCAACCTTCTGGTCAGACATATATTGCCCAACCCAGAGCAAATAGTAGTGTCCTAGTGTGAGCAGCGAGGGGTAATGGTAATGGCGCAGTGTGAGTCCGTCTTTGGGGCTTCCGATAATTGACCTGCAGTTTATTCTTGTTTTTTCAGCTTCTCCGGATTGTGATGTAACCGTTCCTGATGACACTGATTATGTCATTAAAGTGGTAATTTGGCATGTTATTATTTCACTTTTTTATAAATGATATTACAATATCAACAAAGTGACTTTTTAAAGCATCACTCCTTGTTTTGTTTAGTAGTGCTTTATATATGTCTTCTGCCCCCAGTCTGATACTCCTCCTCCGTCGCCTTCATCTATTATTGCAGCTGCTCCAGTTGGTCTCCTGTGATTTGTGACCTACTGACAGCTCCAGTGTTTCATGGAGCGCCTCTGGTCATTTTTCACTGCAACTCTATGAGAGCCTCGCTCTGGCATTGTTCTAGCTCTCACAGAGATGCATTAAGAGCTTGTGACGTAGCGTCTGACTTCTAGCCAGAAGTTGCAGGGAGTGGAGCAATGCCGAAAAAAAAGTCTAACGTTGAGGGGTGAGTATAAGACCGGGGAGCAGGGACCTCGGATTAAGAAGATAAGGAAAAACAAAATGTTGCAGTGGTGCTTTTAAGGGCTTTTTACCTTGAATAACCTGTTTTTATGTTTGGAAGTTCTTTTAAGTGGAGACTGTTTTAATGAAGCATAAGTGCTTGGTGCACCCTTGGTGCGGCTAAATAGATAAGTGCATCTTCTCACTTACTTGTTTTCCATTGATTTCAGTCCTTCTCTATATAAAGGAAGAGTTGTCAATGAAAGAAGGTGTAGGGGGGTGGGGGTGGATACAGAAGGACAACAAGTTGGTAGGAAGTGCACCCGAGCACCTTTTCTTGGTGTGAACAGTCTTTTAAAGGTACCTTTACACGCCGCTACAGAAGGTTGAAAACAACCGGGTTTCGGAGACAAATGTATCTTGCACCGTCAAATCAACCCGAGGTAGCGGCGTGTAAAGTAGCTTGTTGCCACCCGTCACTTGTGGCACCTGTTTCAGAGCAGTGCTCTAAAACAGGTTGATTTTAACCCGATGGTAGCGGCGTCTAAATACGGTACGGTAAGGTTTTTTCGCCACCTAGTTAACTCCCTGGGGAGTGACACAGCCTCCGGGAAACCACCCCCTTCAGCGATCGTTGGAGGAAGCTCCTGCGTTACGATTGGTTGTCGCTGCATAGGGCAGCATATTTAAGGAGCAGATCAGTCACACTATACAATTGCAATAGCATCATGTATTAGCCAGCCTTCCTGCACTGGCTGGCCAGTCATGGTGCTATTGCATTGTCCAATCATCGTACGAGCGTCTCGTTATCCACAACTCTGGCACGCCTATGTGTTGTCCCTGCTGCCCCAGGTCCTCCCATATTACCTTCTGTCGCGGCGTGTAAATGAGGGAAGGTGCTCTACAGAAGGTAACTTGTGGCACCCGGCGGTGCCTCCAGGGTTGGATTAAACCTTTTGTAGAGCACCTTGTAGCGGTGTGTAAAGGCGGTATCGGGTACCGTTTGCAACCGTTGGTGCGTGCTCGTGCACGTGAGACACCCGGTTGTTTCTAACCTTCTGTAGCGGCGTGTAAAGGTACCTTAACATTTATTTGTTTGGAGCTACTGGGGGGGTACTGGGGGTATGTTGTGCTGCCCTGTGGTATTTTATGATGGCAGTGGGGGTAATGTGTGCTGCATGGTGCTATTTGTCTATCAAATGAATTGGCTATTGTGACTTGACCAGGTTAAACTATTTTCATTTTTTTATATTTCTAGGAAAACTTCCAAAACGGACCATTGTTTTGTGAATTAAAATTTTACCAACGAGCAGCAAAACAAGATGATGGTAGGCGACATGCTCCAAGTCTATATTTAATGTGCTACATAACATACTTGGTGAGGGTTTTACATGGTTCAGATTTTAACTAACTATGCAGTGTGAAAACGTGCAACACGACTGTGAATAAGCCTTAAGGCTATGTGCACACGGGGGCGGGTTAGGGGCGGCGGCGGCTGGGCGGACCCGACAGGAAGCTCCGGAGCCGTCCACCGGCTTCCTGTCGGGTCCGTGCTGCGGAAGACGGTCGGGTGTGTGGCGGTGCACAGCGGGTTAGTGGCGTCGGTTCTGCAGCGGCTGGAAGCAGCACATGATTCTGCTTGCAGCCGCTGCAGAACCGGCCGGTTTATAGGACATGCACATTCTTTGCTAACCCGCTGGGGACCCAGTGGGTTAGCAACGGATGAGCATGTGGAAACCGCCGGTGTGTGCACACCGGGTGTCGGTTTCCATAGGTTTCTATGTTGATCCAAAAGCCGCTTTTGGATTAACATAAATTTGCATAAACCTGATGGAAACCGACCGGCGGTTCCGCTCCTAAACCTTCACTAAACCTTCCTGTGTGCACATAGCCTAAGGCCTAAGGCTATGTGCACACAGGAAGGTTTAGTGAAGGTTTAGGAGCGGAACCGCCGGTCGGTTTCCATCAGGTTTATGCAAATTTATGTTAATCCAAAAGCGGCTTTTGGATCAACATAGAAACCTATGGAAACCGACACCCGGTGTGCACACACCGGCGGTTTCCACATGCTCATCCGTTGCTAACCCGCTGGGTCCCCAGCGGGTTAGCAAAGAATGTGCATGTCCTATAAACCGGCCGGTTCTGCAGCGGCTGCAAGCAGAATCATGTGCTGCTTCCAGCCGCTGCAGAACCGACGCCACTAACCCGCTGTGCACCGCCACACACCCGACCGTCTTCCGCAGCACGGACCCGACAGGAAGCCGGTGGACGGCTCCGGAGCTTCCTGTCGGGTCCGCCCAGCCGCCGCCGCCCCTAACCTGCCCCCGTGTGCACATAGCCTAAAAGTTCTAATTTTCTTCCTACCTTCCTATATAATTTAATCATACAATCTAAGGTATTTTCCAATAAACATGCTTTACAAATTCACTACGGTTCCCCAACTATCTAGCATCTATTTATTTATTTAATTTTTTAATTCCTATTTTCTGTCTGATGTATCATGTGAGTGCCCCAGTGCATGCTGAGATACACAGAACAGTATCAAGCAGGGGAAGAGGATACAGGCACTTTATCAGCTCATCCCTGAAACAAAGCGTCACTGTGATGCTGTTTCAGGGGTGGGGTTGTAATGTTGTGCCTCCCACTCCCCTCCATGGCTCTGTCTCAGCTTCCTCCTTCCCTGCAGTGTGCTGTCTCAGCCCCCTCCCTCCCTGCAGTGTGCTCTCTCAGCCCCCTCCCTCCCTGCAGTGTGCTCTCTCAGCCCCCTGCCTCCCTGGAGTGTGCTCTCTCAGCCCCCTGCCTCCCTGGAGTGCGCTGTCTCAGCCCCCTGCCTCCCTGGAGTGTGCTGTCTCAGCTCCCTGCCTCCCTGGAGTGCGCTGTCTCAGCCCCCTGCCTCCCTGGAGTGCGCTGTCTCAGCCCCCTGCCTCCCTGGAGTGCGCTGTCTCAGCCCCCTGCCTCCCTGGAGTGCGCTGTCTCAGCAACCCCCCCTCCCTCCCTGGAATGCGCCATCTCAGCCCCTCTCCCCTCACCACCCCCCCGGAGTTCACTGTCGCAGCCCCTTTCCCCCTCCCTACAGTGCACTGTCTCCTCTTCCTCCATGCCTTCTCTCTCTGATGTGTAAGTATGCTGATGCAAATAAGGCGGTGCAGGATGACAAAAGCGTTGACCTGCATGTGATGTCAGTGGAAGCTCCTGGCTTATCACAATGCATAAACCACCCGGGAGAGACCACTGACATCACCTGCAGCACTTACCGCCTCCTGCACCGCCGATCCACATTGGTATATTGACATTTCAGAGTGAGAGAGTGCACTGCGGGTAAGGGGGTGCGAGGGGGTTGAGACAGCGCACTCCAGGGAGGGGGTGCGAGGGGGCTGAGACAGCGCACTACGGGAGGGAGGAGGCGGCTGGCGACCTGTGGAGACAACATTGAGAGCCCCACCCTGAAACCAGCGTCACAAAGAAAAAAACACAACAGCTCTTAGTGTAGGGAATTTTTTAAATCAAGTCCATTTGAAAATATTTTAGATTATAGGAATAAAGTGGATGGGAAGTTAAGGAAAAAATTTTCTGGCCTCGGACTAACCCTTTCACAGGGTAATATTATCAAACTGGTGCAAAATTCATTGCATTCCTGTCAATCCATGTGTGTAAATGATAAAGCACCTTTCTCTAAAATTAGTCTATAACGTCCCAATTTGTTGTGTGTCTGATGACCACATATAGGGTATTGGATATGGAGGAGCAGTTTGGTTTGTCTTGCCTGGTCCTCCATGGTCTATGGTCTTCTCTTCTGTGTCTCACATGCACGGATCATTATTATAACATGCAGTACAATGCTGGGTTTAGGATGCCGGGTGGAGAAATGAAGACCTGATTACCAGACTAGACACTAAACCATGGTGGCATGAATCAGATTGCTCATCTCTAGTATTTAACAATCCATCAATTAATGCATTGGGAGGGTCAGACGTGACATTGTACATTCCCTATATACGCCTATGTTTTCAGATTGTTTTCCATAGATGTGTGTGTTATGGCTTCTAACAGTAGCTGACACCTCAGGCCTTCAGGGGTCCTATATGCCTTTGTCTCTTAGGAAATAGCAGAATTTATTCTGACTGTGATAAATAATAATAGTGAGAGGACGGCACTAAACGTTACAGTTTTACTTTCCTGCTTACATAATCTTAGGATGAGGGGTGTGAATGTTTTCCTGATGTTAGTATGGTATTGTGTTTCATTATTCTGTAACATTTCATTTCACAGTTAAAAAATGGATTCATAGTCACAACCTGGACTACTTAGGGATTCCCACATACTGGGGAACCGGAGAAATAAATTACAATTCAAGGTGAGAGAGTTACAAAGCTGCGTGATATTCCTGTAATGGATCTGTGGTTGGTAATATTCATGGAGGCCAAGACATAGAAATGTGAAACTAATGGGTTAAACTGCAGTTAGTCAGTGCACAAAGTATGAAGCTCCAAGTAATGCTCAGGGTGGTTCTCCGTAATGTTATGTCTGGATACGTTCTCTTTGTGGACACAACTAATGCACTTTATTCACCTGTCCTACATCAATATCCAAAACCGGAAATGTTGAATACCCCCGAACATAAGACTGTCCCAATAGGAAATAGGTTTTTGTTGTTATTATTCCGCAGTACACTGGGTTCTCTGGACCCAGCAGTGATGTGATCGCTGGATGGAGAAGGAGCAGGAGCTGCAGAGTCCCGGGGGGCCGAGTTGGCCCCGCCGCGCAGAGCTCTAGGGGGCCGAGACAGCCCCGCCATGCAGCCAGAACGATGAAATCTCCACTAACTGATTCTAAAATGTCAGTTACAGTGGCGGACCTGAGGATCGGAGGGGGGGGTGTTTGCTATAGCTGCTGCATCTCCTACCTGTGCCTGGCCACGCAGTCCTGGGAGCCGGGGCGGCAGAGAGGGGGCGGGATCAGCCGGGGCAAGCATGATGAAGCTACCCTCAGTTAACCCCCTCTCCTTTGACACAGGGACATGGGGGTCGGCTGGGGGCCCCCCTGCAGGCTTGAGGGGCCCCCTAGCCAGTCGGGGCCCTGGTGCAGCTGAACCAGCTGCACCACGGAAGGTCCGCCCATGTTCAGTTAACCCCTTAACGACATAGGACGTTGTGCAACGTCCTGTGTTTCTGCCCGTTCCCGACACAGGACGTTGCACAACGTCCTGGCAGATTTGAGCTGCTGCAGCTCCTGTGAGTGGGGTCGCTCAGGTGTCACAGATGCTGCTGCTCTGTGACAACCTGCAGATGACCCCACAGGGGGTGGATTAACCCCCCCGTGCCCAGGACCCCTCCGATCGGCAGTTTAAAAGTGAAACTGCCGATCGGAGGGAATCATAGGGATTCACCCCTCCAGATCTGATTGAAGCTCTCCAATCAGATCTGGAGGGGCGGATCGGCAAGTGCCCACCCCTCCACAGCCCCCTCCAGCACCAGGACCTACAGGGGCCCCCCCAGAACCGCCCGCCCCCCCTCTATTGTTATGTATATGCCGGCGGGCTGCAGCCGCGGCGGCGCCCGCCGACCACAGTGCCTGGTCCCCTCCTACGGCCCCCCCCCCTAGGCAGCCCCCCCCCTAGGCAGCCCCCCTCCAGGCAGCCCCCACCCCTCACCTCCTGCGGCAGGCTGCACACATCGGTGCACCCGCTGCTGCGTCCGGCTGTGCAGCTCCTCGGCCGGCCGGTCGGTGGCCCCGCCTCCTCTCCCGGCCTCCTCCTGCTGATCGGTCTATCGAGAGGGAGGTAAGTATGTATGTTTGTATGTATGTATGTATGTATCTATGTATCTGTATGTATGCATGTATGTATGTGTATGTATGCATGTATGTATGTATGTATCTATGTATGCATGTATGTATGTATGCATGTATGTATGCATGTATGTATGTATGCATGTATCTATGTATGTATGAATGGATGGATGGATGGATGGATGGATGATGGATGGATGGGTGAATGGATAGATGGATGGGGGGTGCATGCGTGTGCGTGCGTGGACGTGAGGGTACATGAGCGTGCGTGGACGTGTGCGTGCGTGGACGTGTGCATAGATGGATGTGTGCGTGGATGTGCGTGCGTGGATGTCAGCATGCGTGCGTGGATGTCAGCATGCGTGAATGTCAGCATGCGTGCGTGGATGTGTGCTTGCGTGGATGTGCGTGCGTGGATGTGTGTGTGGATGCGCGTGGATGTGCGTGTGTGGATGTGCGTGCGTGGATGTGTGCGTGCATGGATGTGCGTGCGTGGATGTGTGTGTGGATGTGCGTGGATGTGGATGTGCGTGCGTGGATGTCCGCGTGCATGCGTGGATGTGGATGTGCGTGGTTGTGTGCGTGGATGATGGGTGCATAGGTGGATGGATGGGTGCAACAAGGGATCAAGTGTCCTCTTGTTGTAGTCTCTGGGATCATAGTCATGGTGCACTGTATGACAGATCATTGTCATACAGTGCACCATAACTCTGACCACAGAGGCTGTAGGAAGAGGACACTTGATCCCTTGCTGCAGTCTCTGGATTGAGCAGAGGCGATCGAGCGTCGTGGGACCTTCGTTGTGGACTACGTCGGATCTTTATAATAAAGATGGAGTCCGAATTTTGTTTGTGTTTTTTTTTCAAATAAAAAGATTTTTCTCTGTGTGTATTTTCTGACTATTTACCAGAGATTCCTAATGGCGGGTCTAACATTGGCCCTATATTATGAATCTCGGGCTTAGTGCCAGCTGCCAATAAAAAGCTGGCATTAACCCCTTTATTACCCAGTTTGCCACCGGCACCAGGGCAACTGGAAGAGTCTGGGTACAGCGCCAGAAAATGGCGCTTCAATGAATGCGCCATTTTCTGGAGCGGCTGCGGGCTGCAATTCGCATGAATGGAAAATTAGCTCCAAAAGTCAAATGGCGCTCCTTCCCTTCTGAGCCCTGCCGTGCGCCCAAACAGTGGTTTATGACCACATATGAGGTATCGCTGTACTCAGGAGAAATTGCCCAACAATTTTTAGGATCCATTTTATCCTGTTGCCCATGTGAAAATGAAAGAATTGAGGCTAGAAGAACATTTTTATTAGAAAAATTAAAATGACCATTTTTTCCTTCCACTTTGCTTTAGTTCCCGTGAAGCACCTGAAGAGTTAATAATCTTCTTGAATGTAGTTTTGAGTAGCTTGAGGGGTGCAGTTTTTGGAATGGTGTCACTTTTGGGTGTTTTCTGTCATGTACACCCCTCAAAGGGACTTCAAATGTGATGTGGTCACAAAAAAAATGGTTTTGTAAATTTTGCTGGAAAAATGACAAATTGCTTATGAACTTTGAACCCTTATAACGTCCGAACAAAAATTTTTTTTTTTTCCAAAATTGTGCTGATGTAAAGTAGACAAGTGGGAAATGTTATTTATTAACTATATTGTGTCACATACCTCTCTGGTTTAGCAGAATAAAAATTCATAATTTGAAAATTGCAAAATTTTCAAAATTTTTGCCATATTTTTGATTTTTTTCACAAATAATCGCAAAAATTATCGACCTAAATTTAATACTAACATGAAGCCCAATATGTCACGAAAAAACAATCTCAGAATCGCTAGGATCCGTTGAAGCGTTCCAGAGATATAACCTCATTAAGGGACACTGGTCAGAATTGACAAAAATGGCCTGGTCATTAAGGTCAAAATAGGCCCGGGGGTGAAGGGGTTAAAGTAAAAAAGGATAAAGTACTGTATTTTTCACACTACAAGACTCACCCAGGTTTTAGAAGAGGAAAATAGGGAAAAAAGTTTGAAGCAAGAATGTGGTCATGATGCCCTGTTGTGGAAGGGGATAGATCTGCTGCAGATACTATTATGGGGATAATGTACCTAAATTCTGAAGTATTGTCACCATCCTGGACCCCTTACAGGTATATATGTCCCTCATCCTGGTATATGTGCTCCGTCATGGTATATGGCCCATATCCTGGTATATGTGTCCCACCCTTGTATATGTACAGCTGTGCCCAATCTAGGTATATCATTCCCCATCCTGGTGTATGTCCCTCAATCTGGTGTATGGTCTCCATCACAGGGCACACTTGATAAGAAAAAAAAAAGTAATGATTATACTCACTGTCCATTATTCCCCTGCAGCACCGCGACCTCCACTTGTGTCTTCTCTTGCCGGCAGGAGGGCAGTGTTTTGCCGGCAGGACATCACTGTCTTGCACCTCTCCACACAACATCAAAAGAAGACAATTGACTAGAGGATGTCGCGGTGCTGCTGGGGAACGATGGATGATGAATATAATCTACTGCCAGGATATTCACTGCTCCCACATCAATGATGGATGATGCATGGGGAACCGTGAATATCCACTCACACGATCGCCCATGACTTCAGCAGCCATGCGTGTTCACATGTGCCCCCTATTGAAAGCAATTCAATATGTGCCGTTCCCCCGCCATCATCCCGCCCCTGTCACGCTGGCATCATGCTGAGTGGTGATGGGCGCTGGGAGCATTGAAATTAAATTACCTTAAACAGGGGACATCCTGCAGCCTGATCCTGCCTCCGGTGACCCGCTGGGGCACAATATGTCAGATAAATGAAAAATACAGTATGTATAGAAAGCAGGAAAAAAATACATAAAATTGCTGCCAGTTCAAATAACTAGCTGTTATAGGATCGCTCTCTTCATTACAGAATAATTATTAGAATATCTGATCAAAAACTAATTTCCTAGATCATTTTACTGCAAAATAAAATGTACCTGGTGTGTAATGGGGGTAAACAACCTGGACTTGAACTGATTAAAGTACATTTCCCATAGAAAACACATGTTCTTCCATCATCACATAAATCTGTGGATCTTCCCCTGAGATTCCAGCTGATTACTGTTATTTTTGTGGTCACTTCCCAGCCATCTGCCATTGTATAATGTCTGGAGTCAGTAGAGGCCCTGTGTATGTCCTACTGGGGTTATAGTATATAGTGGGTTATCTTTACAGTGGTGATATATACTGTTTTCTTACACCTTTATTCTCTTTTCCCCTCTCAGCAGTTACAGGTTCATGGTGGTGGACCGTCTGGGCCTGGATCTTCAGAAGTTGCAGATTAACAACAGTGGCAGATTGCCTGTAAAAAGCGTAATGCAAATTGGCATACGTATGGTAAGTAAAGAGCGTAGGAATGCCCCAAAGGGGAATCTCGCCACTGTCACCCACACAATGCTGCCGACATGTCAGAAGATGCCTTCAAGGAGAGACGAAGATGGTTTTTAGCACCATCATTTATGGAGACGTTGTAATGAGTAGAAAAGCAAAGAAATGTTAACAATTGGGAAATGGATGAACCCATGAATGTCCTCATATATTGTGAATTCAGCAGGAATCCTGCACATGTGCACAGAGTCATACACTAAGCCAATGTGCAGGATTGTCACAGTTTATTTTCTTTATACAGTTTTTGTATTTCTTGTGTTACAGCTGGATATATTAGAGTACATACATGAACACGAGTACGTACATGGCGATATTAAAGCAGGAAATATTCTACTTCACGCTACGGATCCCGACAAGGTAACGATATTTGGTTTGTGCTAATAGAAAAATGGGAAGATTTATTATTACTAAGACAATGATCTCTGGATAAACCTGCTCCAATGTGACTAATGCGTTGACAAAATCCTGAGTCTGTATCTTATGGGACGCTTCTACTAGCACTGTGCAACACTTGTGATCTATCACTGTGTCATTGTGATTAACACTATTACAGCATTGCCAACACATGATGACACAGTGATAGATCAGAAGTGTTGCACAGTGCTAGTAGAAGCGTCCCATAAGATACAGACTCAGGATTTCGTCACACCCTTGCCGGGTGGCGCCCTCGGCCTCCGCCCTTGCCGGGTGGCGCCCTCGGCCTCCGCCCTTGCCGGGTGGCGCCCTCGGCCTCCGCCCTTGCCGGGTGGCGCCCTCGGCCTCCGCCCTTGCCGGGTGGCGCCCTCGGCCTCCGCCCTTGCCGGGTGGCGCCCTCGGCCTCCGCCCTTGCCTGGAGGCTCTGTTTCCTGCTGCGCCTGCCAGATGATGCCTCCACCTCCTATTATACTCTGTAGAGAATGGAGGGGTAAAGACATGATGACTACTTGGCACAATGAGAGGCAAGAAGAACAGACAAATAAAACTGTAGCTTTAAGCTTCCATTTTACCTCAAGCTATAGCTGTGTTATTTCTCCATCCTGCTGCTTCTGTCTAGCACAAATCTAACAGCTGGTTTTCTTCCATTTCTGAAACCAGAAATCGTGTTATTACATACGACATCTTATCTGAAGTCACCTGAAATGGCAGGCACACTTACACCATACATGTACTCGGGTGACAGCAGTGTTCTGCTTCATGGGTCTCCTCAATGTGTGAACATGATCATAAGAAAAAGCGAAGCAATCACGTTAATATTATTTTAAGCATTCAGAAATAGAAATAACCCCTATCCTGCCATATTTTAGTGACATTAGTTATTTCCGCGGTTCCTGACTTCTTCGTATTGTGCGTGCTCATCCATTTCTGGCCTTCCTTCGGTGTGATGTTCAGGGTATTTTTAGCTGAAGTGCTATTTCCCAAGTTTCCAGGCGCTAGATTTTGTTCCCTGTATTCTTTCAGTGCTTGAAAGTGTTATGCAGATTAGCATAGATTAACAAATCTGACTCCATAAAACATGTTTCGGTGTATAATGCCATTGGTTTGCTTACAATGGGGGATGATTTATTTTCAAGCAGGAAATCCATGCATTGCTATTTTAACATGTTTTAACATATTTTAGCAAATAAAATGAGCTGCTTTGAATATGCAGCTGCTATGGCAATCTGAATGGGAATGAAAACATTGGCTTTTTTTTTATTGACTTTATCGTTTTTGACTCCTTTTCACATTTTTTTCTATTGTGCGCCCGGCAGCACACCCAGCAATAAATAGCGTTTTCTTAAAAAAAAAAAAAAACCAGGTAGGCATTTTCTTCGGAATAATTTAAGGGCATTGTATGTGGTAAACACTGATTAACCTCATAAACAGGGAGGCACTTTTTTTTTTTTTCCTTTCCACACAGCAATTTTAAATTATCTTTTATAGTAACATTATAAAAAAATTCTCACATAATCCAGAGCGCGCTGTACGGATCCACAGATAAGGATAGAAACTGGGGATGAGGCTGGGGTTAAACTCCGAAAGTGATGGTTTCATTTAATGGAGAATTTCCATGAGTTTTATATAGAAATCCCTGGTATGTCCCCGGTTAGGTTTGTAGCGCTGCTTTCTGGGGATCGGCTTCACCTCCTGCCGATGACAGTCAGGTGCTCGGCTCTCAGATTCTCCTCCGCTTCTCCTCCTCCAAGTTTCTGCTGCACCTTGTGGTCTCCTTGTTTCTTCTTAATGAGACTCTGTCAGCACAGAATGACTTGACTGCTCAAACCGAACACAGCTGCTCAGTGCACCCTTGGTGTGGCTAAACATTCTAAGTTCCCATCCCACCTACTTGTTTTCCCTTTATCTCTGCCCTCCTCCTCTTTATTGGCAGCTTTGGGCTTTATATAGCTAGAAAAGGGCAGAAATGGAGGGAAAATATATAAATGGGAGTATTCACGGAACTGTTTGGCCACACCAAGGGTGCACCGAGTCCTTGTACTTGGCTGGAATAGTCATTCAGTGCTAACACAGTCCCTTTAAGGGGCTTAATAAGAACCAAATCATCATCTGTTGTAAATATGTTGCCGATCAGCCGAGAAACAAGTGAAACCCTTATTCATCTGTCAATCAGAACATTTCTGCCAGCATTAAAATCTTCGTTATCAGCAGCACATCTTAGGCTGCCTTCACACCACTGCAGCGTCCCATCCGGGGCTGTCCGTTGTAAACCAGACAGCCCGGACCGGATTTTGGCCCCATAGAATGGACTCCGGATGGAGTCGGATGGCAGCTCTCTGCCATCCGGTTTCCATCTCTCTGGAAGAATCCAGGAGAATTCAGATTTTTCCTCGGACACAAAAACGTTGCTTGCAACGTTTTTGTGTCCGGAGAGAAAAATCTCCCCAAATTGGCATCTCCCAGATACTCCCGGATTCCCACAATCCGCCGCTTCCCCAACATGGGAGCCTATGGGGCCGGATTGCCGATCCGGCAGGATCCAGAAACTGGATACCTGCCACTGCGAGCCGCGGTCCTGAATCATCAGCAGCGGCAGCTGCGTCCGCTGCACACCGGATCGGAGGGCATATTAGCCCTCCGATTCTGTGTGCTGATCCAGTCCGGAGCTGTCAGGTTCATCCCTGACAGCCCAGATCGGACGCTGCCATGGTGTGATGCAGTTTCTACCCTGTGTAATTTTATAGGTTAGGTGGGATATTCCCAACACTCCCACCACTCCCTACTCTCCCAGTGAATTCTACAGTCTTTGCCCATCCAGATGCAGTTTCTACCCTATGTAATTGTTATAGGTTAGGTGGGATATAAAAATCTGCTGAGAAAAGGATTTACAAGCTGATTTCCCCCCTCTCCCGAGCGGATGTACCTATATTGTGTGGATTTAAATGTAATTTGCTTTACTGCAATTTTTAAGTCTTTGGAGATGTTTTTGCCGGCAGATCCGGATCAAAAACCCACAATGCCGTAAATGTCCCAATAAGCCGTGTGACGCCTGTAAATGTCCCAATAAGCCGTGTGACGCCTGTAACAGGACCAGGACCATCTTTTTTTTATTTATTTTTTTTCACCATACTTTTGGCTTTCGAAAAGAAGTTTTCTCCACTCGACCACCCTGTTACCTTTATAGGAGTTTTTATGCGTTCCTGTCTAATAAATAGAAGGTGGAAACAGTGGCTTATATATAGGAAAGCTTGTATGGAAATGAACCTCCTTCCTTCTAATTTCTGATGTTTTCTCCAGCTTTGTTTTACTCTTTGATGACTTTATACCGTCCATATTACCGCGCTGCTTTGTGTATTGAAGATGACAAACTTTACAAACCTTTACACAATTAAGACAAACGTAAAGTATCTTGGCGAAATGTGAGAACTTCTAAGATCTAAACTGCGAGGACACATAAAAGACACATTGCAGTTTATGATGTGTAGATCCCCACCTGGAGAGATGAAAACTTGGGAGATAAAGGAGAGGAGAAAAAAAGTGAAAATGGCTAAATTCAGAATGCGATATGACTATGATGGGAGGGATGTAAAGTGGAAGGGTAACCGTTATAGCCCCCAGATGGGCATATTTTATCTTGAGGCGCCATTTGGTTTAATAAAATGTAGATCAAAGCTTGTCCTTAACCTGTAAGTTTCTTAAGGCTTAATTATAAAGGTTATACTTTCAAAGGACAAAAGCATTATTCATTTATCTGTTCTCGGCTTCCAGGTTTATCTTGCAGATTATGGACTTTCTTACAGATACTGCCCCAATGGGAAACACAAAGAATATAAAGAAGACCCAAGAAAATGCCACAATGGGACAATTGAGTTTACCAGCAGAGATGCTCACAGGGGGGTTGGTATGTTCCTTTTTATTATTATTACTGTATGAGTAGTTTAATTAAAAGAATATATAATGTGTAAAGTGAGCGGGGATCTTTTACAGTCGCTCTCTGCCGTTCCTGACTTAGTTTGTGTCGTGCGCTGAATCGTCCGTCAGCTCGGCTCTATCGTGTGATTTACCCGGATGGGACAACAGCATGTTATGTTATATAGTGTATATATAAATCTGTATTGTGTCTATAGATCACTGTCATAGTGACATGAATGGGCAGATGTGCTCAGTGTGTGTTCATGCACTTTTTTGAGCCCGGTTTCACACAATCCTGTTTCACGGTCTGGGTACAGAACACAATGCAGGGACCTGTCATGGATCTCCTGACCTGAACAAAACCGCTAAATGTATGCCTGTGTGTATGTGCTAAAAAGATACAGAGAACCAGATCAAGCAAATGAGTACGAAATGTTGTCATTGTTATGGTGTTTTTATTCAATGGAATATGTATGTTTGAGCTGAGTTGCAACAGTCACGCACGCTCAACTCAGCTACAACAGAGCGCGCACGTAGCTCAGCTACACTGACGACACACGCTCAGCACACCAGAGCGACGCACACTCGACACAGCTACAACAGAGCGACGCACGCTCATCTCAGCTACAACAGAGCGACGCACGCTCAGCTACACAGAGCGACGCACACTCGACACAGCTACAACAGAGCGACGCACGCTCATCTCAGCTACAATAGAGCAACGCACGCTCGTCTCAGCTACAACAGAGCGACGCACACGCTCATCTCAGCTACAACAGAGCGACGCACCGCTCAGCTACACCAGAGCGACGCACGCTCGACACAGCTACAACAGAGCGGCCACGCTCAGCTCAGCTAAAACCAGAGCGACGCACGCTCGACACATCTACAACAGAGCGGCACACGCTCAGACTCAGCTACAACAGAGCGACGCACCTCAGCTCAGCTACAACAGAGCGACGCACACTCAGCTCAGCTACCAGAGCGACGCATGCTCGGCTCAGCTACCCCAGAGCGACGCACGCTCGGTTCAGCTACCCAGAGCGACGCATGCTCGGCTCAGCTATGCCAGAGTGAAGCATGCTCAGCTCAGCTACAGCAGAGCGGCACACGCTCGGCTCAGCTACGCCAGAGCGACGCACGCTTGGCTCAGCTACGCCAGAGCGACGCACGCTCGGCTCAGCTAGCCAGAGCGACGCACGCTCGGCTCAGCTATGCCAGAGCGACGCACGCTCGGCTCAGCTATGCCAGAGCGACGCACGCTCGGCTCAGCTATGCCAGAGCGACGCACGCTGGCTCAGCTACGCCAGAGCGACGCACGCTCGGCTCAGCTATGCCAGAGCGACGCACGCTCAGCTACGCCAGAGCGACGCACGCTCGGCTCAGCTACGCCAGAGCGACGCACGCTCGGCTCAGCTACGCCAGAGCGACGCACGCTGGCTCAGCTACGCCAGAGCGATGCACGCTGGCTCAGCTACCCCAGAGCGACGCATGCTCGGCTCAGCTACGCCAGAGTGAATCATGCTCGGCTCGCTACGCCAGAGTGACGCACGCTCGGCTCAGCTACGCCAGAGTGACGCACGCTCGGCTCAGCTACGCCAGAGTGACGCACGCTCGGCTCAGCTACGCCAGAGTGACGCACGCTCGGCTCAGCTACAATAGACTGTGTCACTCTTGTAGCTGAGCTGAGTGTGTGTGTCAGGGTGTCTCATTTTCAGTTCTATTAACAGCTCTATGTGACTGTCTTACATACTGTATCCCTTTAGTCCTCCCAGGTGGGATCCTTTCCTCTTTCTCAGACTCTCCTGCTGGTTATTGCTGATTTTATTTTCATGTTAGTTGCAGAGTAAAGCTCCGTTTTTTGCCTCGTTCACCGGAGCCTTTTGTTTGACCACCAACAATGCAGTCCACTGCCCGGCCGGTTCAGGCTGTGTCAGGTCTACCGTGCAGCTTTTCTTTTATATTTGAACCTTTTCAGACTTCAGTATTTTTTTTCTATAATTTCTTTGTTCGTTCTTTTTTATTCTTCAACATAATGAAAATCCCTGAAGTGGCCCTGAAGCATAAATAGTCTTTACTCATTTTGGAGTTACATGGTTAAATCATGTACCCTGAGAATGCAGAGAAATATTACCACAACAGAAATAAGTAAAATGACAACTTTCTAATTTTGAAAATGAACTTTTTTAGGAGTTTGTAAAGGCAGTAAGAGAAAGTTTGATTTCTATGTGTGTTTTTACAAGGAGGATCCTGAACATTGCACTCCAAAGTTTATTAGGCAGTATGTCATCCTCAGGGAACTATAATTCTTTATCTCTATCAGCGTTTATCTGGTTTATAAAACCATTATTAATAATTTAATAATAAACACATGACCCTAAATCGGCAAAGCTTTTACCTTAGAAAACTGAATAAGAAGCTTTGAAGTCACATTTTTTGTACAATACGAGGCTGAGCCATAAAGTGTGTAGAGCTGGAGTGGAACAGGGTATGGTGACACCCACTCATCAAATTTATGACGAGTGGTGGTGACCCTTACACCAGAAATCTTACTCCAGTCACCGACTGGAGTAAGGATTCAGACGAGGTGAACACTGAGCCGATGATACTTTGGAAAAAAATTGCTGCTAGCTGCGTTTTTTTGACCCACTGCAAGTGCCGGAGACGGCAAAACCGCACTTGCCGCACCTGACCACAAGCCCCATAGAGAATGCATGGGGCTTGCTGCAAGTGCGACCATTACGTGGCAGATGCGGTATATCTGCTGCATCTGCCGCAATTCAGCGAAAATGCTGATGTGACAGGGACCTTATTCTGGTTTCACACTAAAATAGAAATAGACGCTGGCTAACATAAAACTATCTACAGTCTGCCAACAATCCACAAAGTAAAACTTGCTGTACAGTTGGCTGACATAAGCTATAAAGTAGGTCATATAGTGCTATTACATTATAATTGGGTATTCTAAAAAAAAATAAGTTATTTTCTATTCGTGCGCAAGAATATAACTTGCTGATCGCTGGAGGGTCAACTAGTGGGACCTCCAGTGATACCGAGATCGAAACTTTAGAACCCAGAGAAATGGACTCTTCAGATGAGTCAGACCTAAGCAGAAGTGAGCATGCTCAGCCTCCGCTCCATTAATTGTCTATGGGATTGCCGGAAATAGCAGAGCGCTGCACTCAGCAGTCCCAAAGACAATACATTGAGCCCAGGTTGAGCATGCTCACTTCTGTTCTATTCCTCACTGGTCTGCATAGTCCGGTCTCAGGGTTCCTAGCCCTGATCACTGAATCACTGGAGGGTTCCAGCAGATTCAGGGGTTCCAGTGATCAGCAAATGTATCCCTTATAAAATGGATAATCTTTTAAGGAAGTCCCATCCCTACCCATAAATAAAGCTTCTGAGGCTTACAGAGAACATGTACCCCTGGTGCTTTCCAAAGTGAATGCTACATTTAGAGAAGCTATGTACCATGTCTCTACCTCCTGTAACCCTAAAACAGAGTTTGCAAAGTTTAGAGTTAAGACATCCGGTGGGTCTTAAATGATTAAGCCGTCCTGGCCTCTGGCACGATCCTCCCAACCTCCTCCTTGTGTGTAACGCCTCCTCTTGTTGTGGGTCTGCCCTCCTCTTCTGCTCCAGCGCCTAAGTGTGTAAGTCTTGCGGGCGCAACGTCACTTGGTGTGAGCAGGGCCCGGATGTTAGTGACTGGCTTCTGTTTATATGGTAGCGACATGCGCATGACATCACCACTGGAGCCTGCCTTGCATACGGCATAAGCATTAACAGGGCTAGAGGCGTGGACCACTTAACCGGTCATTTAAATTTTGCAAACTGTTTTTTAGGGTTACAGGTGGGGTAGAGACATAGTACACAGCTTCCTTGAATGCAGCATACACGCTGCATTCAGTAGTGTTTTACTTTGGAAGCACCAGGGGAGTGACAGGTTCTATTTAATTTGCTGTATTTTAAAACAGTAACTTTTGTCATTTTATTCTTATTTGTATTTTGCACTATTTCAGTCTTGCATGCAGTAAAGCAAGAAACGCTATTTTATTAAAGACATTCTGCTGAAGTATGCAACTGGATTTTCTGAAGCTTATGTTAAAACCTAATGGATAAGGAGAAGAGAGAAAATGGTTCTGTCCTTGCAGTGTGTTGCTTGGCTCCCAGACATTTAGATGGGGTCACTGGTCTGATCAGTCCCGGTTTTCCTAAGTGCCTGGACTATAATCTCAGCTACGGTTTCTGCTCATCCACATGCTGGAGGTGGGTGGCACATATAGGGTTGCTAACAAGTTACTCTACTTTGGTTGGATCCATTCTTAGGACATTGAGCTAATTACTTGTCCGGTGAAGCATGATGTACAGTGACTATAATGATTTTACAGGAACGTAGGGCAGGATTTCACCCACTTAACCTAATGTTTGTTGCTGGATCTTTTATGGGCAGTACAAATCCCATGTAAATAGGCAACAATATACAACTGTGTGTCGAGATCGTCCACTACAGTTCGCGTTGCTCCATGTTTGGCCTTACTCAGACATCCATTTTTGTCATATATATCCTTTTTAGATATTCTGCAGCTGGCACATGTACCTCTTACAGAATATGTAATTTGTAATATTTTATTTGCATGGACAGATTGTCTGCAAAAATAAGACATCGCATTTCTAATTTGATTTACGGATCAAACTCTTGGAGTAGATGACTGCGTGAAAAAAAGGGTAATACTTAGATGCCATTTGTGTGTTGTCTGTTTTTACATAGTTGTAGGAAAAGTTTCTTCTTTTTTTTTTTTTTCTTGAGAAAAAACAGATTGTCACATCCACACCAGAGACTGCCAAACTGACGTGATGGAAAGGTCCGAACCAGAGACTGGTGAGCGCAGGCTCTGACCATTCACTGAGGTTGGAGTGGCTGTGACCTGCTGGACTTCACAGTCTGAGAGAGTAAAGATGGGTGTGTGCTGCTCCTAAGCTTCAGCTTATTGGAAACCAGCACACCCTACTAATACCTTCAGCCTTCTGCTGGAAGCTGCCAGAAATAGCTTTGTATTGGTGTTTTCCTGTTCTACCCAGCCTGTTGTTTTGACGCTTCTTTTCCCTCACAATTTTGTACCTTGCTGCCATTTTGGTTTTGGCCTGACTACCTGTCTACTCTTAACAGATCCTGATTTAGTCCTTTTCCTGACCTCCCAGCTTTGACCCTTCTTAGTAACTTTCCTTTCTCTGGGTTACTGCCCTTCCATCGGCAGTAATCTCCTAAACACTGTTGTAAATCCATATCCCTGAGATTAAAGGGTTTTCTCGGGGTTCTAATGGAGCTGCTTGCGTCTAGTCTGTCTGGGATACCCTCCTCGGATGGATGTCACACTGATGGTAAAAGTAGACAGGCGTACCAAAAATGGATGAAAATTGATTTCAGAACATGAAAAATGGTTCATATTTTTGGTATGTCGAGAAAAAAACAGGCATCAATGGGAAGCCTAAAACTTAAACAAGCGCTTGTGTAAACCCAACGTATCAAACAATGTGCCAAAATGAGAAAAAGTCTAAAACTTGTATTTCGTCAGCTCAGTCTCCCTCCTGCGAGACATCCTCTGAATCTTTAAAGTATTGCATTCTTAAACTGTTCTTCTAGTCTTTCATATATTCTACTTACTTAAACTCACTTTGACGGTATTGGAAACACATTTCCAGCTAAATTACATACATAGTCCTTTTTATTGGATATTGATTGGACTGCCTTGCATTCCCAGGCAGACTTAATTCAACAATTCCCTAATTAGTTCAAGTCATAACCTATGTCTTGTATTCATTTACCATTAATTAAACCTTTAGTTGTTTATTACATTGCGGTCTCAATCCGACAGACAGCCACAGGAACCGAGGAAGAAGAGTCTGTGGACGGTGATGGCACGGAAGGTCAATGCTCACAATATATTGGAGAAAGTTTTACTGTTGACAGAATGGCTGAGAATCAATGTGGTCAATGCAGCAATGCTTTCTCAGTTGCTCTGTCAGCAAGACAAAAAGTCAATTGAAATATTATTCGTGAAGGAGAATAAGTACTTTTTTTTCTTTTTAATGACCGAGTTGCAAAACTGTATTTTTTTCTCTGACTATGGAGAAGTTTTAAACCTCAGAGATGGGATTATATATGAAGTACATTGGATCTTGGCATTGCGGGCTGCTCACCTTGGCCATCTCAATTGCTTTGTTCCTTCGTATCCTCGTTGGTGTACACGGCTACATATTATTGCTTTTTCTATTAAAAGGGCCATTGACCATGTAATGAACAAGTTGCTAGTAATTTGCCAGCAGTGTAGAAAGCTGGAGTACTTTTTAATATCGTATATTAGGAAGAGAGGAAAAAAAAGTACACCTCAGCTTTACTTTGAGATAATTGCACGGCTCCACTCACTCCTCATTTAATTGATTGTTATCAGAAGTTGATGCCGAATTAGTTTTTCTATATTTTTTTGTTTTTGCCCCATAACTGCACCCTATAAAGCAATTTAATATATAAATGCATAGTATACATATGTGCCTTCTTTTTTCACTACATAACAATACACACTATCAATCATCACTACTAAGGCCGGTTTCACATTTGCGTTTGGTCCGCATGCGTTTGGTCCGCGTACACAAACACTAACAGAAGGCATACAGTCTGATTATCTGCATGCGTTGACAGGTAAAACTCGATAGGAACTCATTATTAAGTTTGCTGGCCATAGGAAACCATTATAATGTGGTTGGGAGAGGGTAGGATGCGGTCGGGAGAGAGAGAGAACACCGCGTTTGCCTGTGCTGACATCCTGATGGCACTACGTAACCATTGGCCTCCATGTCTGATTTGTACGCTTGTGGATGCTTGCGTACACATCATGCATCCTTGTTGCAAGTTGCGTTTTCTGTGCTCTGGGAAAAGCAAGCAAAAGCATACACCATGCGTCCTCATGTTAAACGTAGGGACGTACGACACATCCGTCGCCACACTCATTCGCTCGCCTCCAAACGCAGCACAGATGAACGCTAGTGTGAAACCGCCTAACACTGGCAAATTAATAAAGGTGCAATTATTATTATAATTTTAAATTAATATGTTGTTTTCCCATGAATCCAGGACTTTTATTACTTTTGAGTGTGGTGCTAAGAATTAACAGGGAGGTAGTTAGTAACTACTTGCCTGTTCAGTCCAGCATCGATTTCTGCCGGCTCAGAGCAGTCGTGGACCGCGCCTGATGGCGATTTGTCTGCTTCCACTGAGGTCCTGTGCACAGAGCAGCTATTCTCTTCCACTATTCTCAGCTAATGCCATGCTGATTGACACCAAGCTCCCTGCTGCTTAAGGGTGCGTGCACACCATCAGTATACTCAGCGTTTTGGACGCAGAGTCTTGCCGCTGCATCCAAAACACTGTGTAGTACAGTATAAGCATAGTGGATGAGATTTCAAGAAATCCCATCCTCACTATGCTTAACCTGACTGCAGCGATCTGAGAGCTGCGGTGCGGGTTGCCGGCATTCCGCTCCTCCGCAGCATGTTCATTTCATGTGGTGATTGCAGGGACAAGCCGCCCTGTACCCGCTGCACATGGGGAGTACAGGGAGGCTGCGGTCTGCCTGCGGGCACCCGCGGCTTCACTCAGGTCCGGAGGAGCTGCGTCCAACACACAGGTCCTCCGGACCGTGAGCATACAGCCTAACTGTGGGGAGCCATCTGTCAATCAGCATGACATCTGCAATGTCTGCAGAAGAGGAAGATCTGCTTGTCGAGAAGAGATGAATTAAAGCAGTGGAATCATTCCTTTGCAGAACAGGTAGGTAGCCTGCCTGATCATTCTTAGCTCCATGCACAAAATTAATAAACGTCCTAGATACAGTAACCACTTTAAAGGCAATCTGTCATCAGGTTTTTACTACCGAAGAGCAAAATTACTTGATTAACTATGATTTTAGCTATGTATTACTTTACTAGGTGCTTAAGATCTAGCAGTTCTCTGAATGCTGCCCCCAGTATTACCCCACCCATACCACAGACAGATTTCTGTCTATGTAATTGGTGGGGGTGTGGTTGGAATACCTGCATCAGTTTACTAGTTCTCTAGTGTTAATTTCCTGCTGATAAAACAGTAATTAATAAAAAATAAAACTACAGCAAGTAGGATACAAAATTGCTGCATCGCTGGAATCCAGGTCTTTGCCTCTACATCATGGTTCTCTCAGATTACATAGTAAATATCTGGTGACCGATTCCCTTCAATCCATCACTGTCGTAAAACAGAAATATTGACACAAATACACTGCTACTATACTGCTAATAACCCTTTAAAGCGGGTGTGCCACAAACAATTAATAGATCTTAGGGTACCGTTACACGTCGCAACAAGGCATGCAATTCTCTTGCAATTTGCTGGTTGCAGTGAAATCATGGACACATTGTTACATTTTGTTGCTGTGTACAAATAGAACAATGTGTCCATGATTTCACTGCAACCAGAGATTTGTTCAGAAGTTGGTCACAGAAGTTGGTGTGTGTAAAGCGGCCCTTAGAGTTAGCTCCACAATTGGACGTGTTAAAAAAATGTTCCTGTTACGAGTTTTTCTTATAAATGTGTCCCTGGGTAATGTATGTGTCCTACCATGCAGGAACTGGTTGGATATACCACAGCTCCTGAGCAGGGAGGAAGCAAAGGAGAATATACAGACATTACAGTCAGGGATCACAGAATACAAGAGTATACAAACATTACAGCTGGGGATCACAGAATATATTAGTATACAGACATTACAGCTGGAGATCACAGAATACAAGAGTATACCAACAATACAACCGGGGATCACATCTGATTCTTTCTGTAATGTGAAACAATTCATTGCCTGTTTAAAAACATGTTTTACATCACAGAAGGAATTCGGCTATGATCCCTGACTGTAATGTCCATATTCTGTTATATTCTGTGATCTCCATCTGTAATTCCTGTATTATTTTATTATATGTCCTCCCCTGCCCAGGACCTGTGATATATCCAGCTGTTCCTGCATGGTCGAACACCTCCAACACAGGGACTCATTTATTAAAATATTTCAGGACTGGAACATTTATTTTTTAACACATCCAATTGTGGAACTTATTTTTATTCTAAGATCTATTAATTAAAATGTACAAGTGTTCGTGGCATAACTTTTTTTTTTTTTTTAATAATATTTCACTGCCGACATAGCCATATGAGGTCTTATTTTTTATGGGCCAATTTCTAGTTTTGTATTACCCCATACATTTTACCATGCGATGTACTGGAAAATAGGACAAAAACAGGAGGTATTTTATATATATACACTAGCTGTAGAGTCCAGCGTTGCCTGGGCGAAATGCCCATATATGGTAGTGTGTGTGTGTGTGTGTGTGTGTGTGTGTGTGTGTATATATATGTATGTATGTATTATTGCTCCACCCCTTCGGTGGTTCCACCCCTTCATAGCTTCACTCCTACACATAGCCCCATCCCTTTATGCCTCCTCCCTTACCGGTAGCCCTGCTCCTTCATAGCTCTACCCTTCCACATAGACCCACCCCTTCATAGCTCTGCTCCTCCACATAGACCCACCCCTTCATAGCTCTGCCCCCTCCTGGTAGACCCACCCCTCCACTTAGTCCCAGGGCAGAGCTTTGTGGAGGGTGTGGGGCTACCAAGAGGGGGCAGAACTATGTTACATACATATGCACAAACTCCGTTTTATATATCTTCTAGCTGTAGAGCCTGGTGTTGGCCGGCCATAATGCCCTTATATGGTCGTAATTCTCATATATGGTATTATTTGCCATATACGCAATATCCCACATATATGGTAATGTATGTATGTGTGTGTGTGTGTGTGTGTATCATAGCCCCGCCCCTTTCATAGTGGTGCCCCATGTATAGCCCCCCCCTTTTCATAGCTCCACTCCTCCGCATAGTCCTGGGGTTGGGGCTATGTGGAGGAGTGGGGATATGTGGAGATGCAGTTTGTGAAGTGGGGGGCTATGCAGAGTGGACAGGGTTATGCGGAGTCGACGGGGCTTGCCACACGCACGCACACAGACACACACACACTCAGCTTTATATATTAGATAACAGAATAAGATATCTATATTGTTATAGCATTCATTGTGCAGTAAAAATTACCTAGAAATATGATTATCCAAAAAAAATTAGCTGTCTGTCTCCATTTGGCAAGACTGGTGTCAGGGCATTTTTATTGATTATGGGGTAGATATAACATTTTGATTGCTTTTTTACTTTATTTTTTTAGTCTCCTTAGAGTACTTGAATCTGCATTCTTCCAGTCATTTATGATAGTGCAATACTGTAGTATACAGAAAAAAATCATTGTCTTCTGTATTGGCAAGCCATTGGATCCCTATAATCAAGGAAGAAGGGATGTGGGGGGCGGTGAGTGCTTAGAATAGCATGGTCCCAGGCCGAGCACTGTAAGTGCAACTTGCAGAGATTGACAGTAGTATTCAGCAGGTTAACGGCAGATCTTCTCTAAACACTTTGTCCTGTTTGGATCACAGACGCAGTCATAAAGAGTAGGCATTGTGATTGGTTGTTGGCATAACATGGAAACTGCCCATACATTCCAGATACTAGAATGTATGGGCAGTGTTCAGTTTACTCCAACAGACAATCACAGACATCCATTCTCTTTGACAGCGCCTGTGATTGACTGTTGTATCCCTCACCCATTGACTCAAGTCATAGTACTGTAAAAATAATTTGAAAAAATGACAGTGCTTCGCTGTGTTTTTGATTCTTAGCACCGATATAGTGGACAGCTACGGACTACCATCCCCAGCTGCCTTGCTTTACCATGACTAGCAATCAAAATACCGGAAAGACCATTGTTTTTTTAATTATTAAAATAAATAATTAAAAAAATCCATGGGCTAGCCCTATTGTAAACTGGGATTCTCAGTGTGGTAAAGTCGAAGCATTCTGGGCCCCCCAGACTGAAAATCACAGCCGCCCATGAAAATGGCGCATTCTTTCATGGTATTATTTTACCCAGGTCTTTCAGCAACTCTGGTGGGAATGGCAGCTGGGGTTGATGCCAGCTAGCAGAAGCCCGCGATTCATATTGTCAGGCCAATGTTTGACCCGCCCAATATGAATCTCTAGTAAACATTAAAAAAAAAAAAACAGCACAGAAAAAAAAACTTTTAATTGAAATAAAAGACAAAGACAGACCTGGTTCCTATCTTAATAACCCATAAAGAAACCCTCTGACAAAAATCCACAGGTCTGTCCCTCGGCGAATATACTCACCTCTGCTACATTATTGTGAGCAGACACATGTCTGTTCAGTGACTAGCAGGTTCACTCTGATGTCATCCAGGTGTCGTGAGAAAGGTCATCTAAGTTCACAGCAGAGCTGCGTCAGCTATGACCTCGGGATGAACACTACTGACATCATTGTGATCACTGCCGTGAAAAGTCAGTTTCTCAGCTGTGAACACGGTGACATCAGTCGGGTTCATTAAAGTTTGCAGCTGACAAGCTCTGCTGTAAACTTGGATGACATGTTTCACGGCACCCGAATAGGGAAGTCTGCCTTCATGATCTGTGTCTGAACACTAGGTGTTCAGTACAGACCCAAACTTTACAGTTTGGGTTCGCCCATCAATACTCAGTACAAAGTGAGAGCCGGTGTAATCGCTCCCTGGCACTTTGACAGCCAGGTCCGGTGTGTGTGCGTAAGGCTGGAAACACACTGAGTGACATGCGAGTTACTCGCACAAGTCTCGGATCATTCATCTGGAATGGTCTCCCCCTCTCTGGATGGGAGCAGTGCCGCTACATTAAAAAACATATCACTCACAGTATCCCGATCCAAAGAGGCAGGGGTCATGCTGGGTGAATGATTCGAGACTCGTACAGTGTGTTTCCAGCCTAAAGCCACTGTCATTGTGCCGGTGAGCGTACACAGCCGCCCTCACTGTGTACCAAGTGGTAACTATACCCGCCTCGTGCACTATCCCAATTACTGAAAATAAGCGGCTGCTGGGCGAATATAACTTCATTTCCCCATGTATCTGCTACTCCAGTAAGTAGGCCACATAGTTTAAATGCTATTTACATGCAGATTACCACTATATCTACAGGTGAATTACCGTTTCTGAATCTGAAAGGTGCCTTTTAATGACCTTTTTTTAAACCTTTTTTAAGTGTATATTTTAATTATTCAATTTTGAGAAAGAAGTAATAAAATCACAAGGCACTGAATGTACCAAGATAGCAGTACAGACAAATAAAATTAAAACTTGTAACTATCCGAAAGAACAAGAAGTAATGTCTTAACAGGAAAACCATCAAAGTAATCTGAGATAGAAGCACAAGTTGTGCATTAAAGAAACCAGAGAAACCAGATTTTCAACTTCCATGTCAACACAAATTGAGCAAGTGATTGTAGCTATAATAAGGATAACCAAAAAAATTAATGAGAGAAACTGTGAATAGAAAAAAGCTGAAGAAGCCTGAAGGAGAGCCGAAGGAGGGAAGAGGAAAAGGTGAGCAGGCATGAGGTTCTGTGCTTAACGATTGTTTTCCCCAATAAGGGTCTGGTATACCGTTCACTGCCTTAATCTACCCTGATATTAGCCTTTTGACTTCTCTAATAATTTCAGAGTACTGGCATTAAAGGAGCATTCTCAAGATATTAAATTACACTGCACAAAAATAAACCAGTTTGCTATTTACTTGCTTTCACTATCTGTTTTAATTCTCCTTCAATGAGCATTCATAATGTAAATCTCACTTTTAGTGCCTGGCATGACCCTGGCTATCCTATTCATCTCTCTCCAGCACATAACGTTTGTATAGAAATCAATAAATCATACAAATTCACAAGCTTACCAGCTTTCAGGCCAGGTCTCCTAATCATGGCTCTTGCTGTCAAGATTGGTGTGCTTGTTCAAATGCCCTGTTATGTCTATGTGTAAAATATAGGGTGCGCCATTTACATGAATGTACCTAAATAAAACGGCAATGGTTGGTGATATCAACTTCCTGTTTGTATATATCAGAAAAAAAAAAACTGCAAAGCACTCATTACACTGTGCGAAAGGTGCAAAGCTGTGCTGCTGGATCAACATGCAACAAAAAACAAAAAATCACTGCTGCACTCAGTCTAACCAACAAGTGTTTGCTGACCAGCAATAATGGTTTGAGAAAAAAATTAAAAAACATCCGTTTTAAAAAACTCAGTATTCACTTTTTTTATTAAAAGCCGGGGCTCTTGGTATACTCATTGGCCAATGTATGCCTGCCCTCCGGCCACTTCTCGGCGGCCCCGGGGTCCGGAGGGTCCTACGCTGACATCCTTGCCAGATCCTTGTCCGTAGACTCCCTGGTCCTTCTGACCTCATCCTGATCCCTGAGCACCTGGGGTCGGTGGGGGTGCAATCTGCAGCTGGGTGGAGCCAGCAACTCCACCTCGTCTAGTATATATCAGAAAACAAACTGCAAAGCACTCGTTACATTGTGCGAAATTGTTTTTTGTTTTTTTTTTGTTGCATGTTGATAACGAGTGCTTTGCAGTTTTTTTTTTTCTGATATATACTAGACGAGGTGGAGTTGCTGGCTCCACCCAGCTGCAGATTGCACCCCCACCGACCCCAGGTGCTCAGGGATCAGGATGAGGTCAGAAGGACCAGGGAGTCCATGGACAAGGATCTGGCAGGGATGTCAGCGTAGGACCCTCCGGACCCCGGGGCCGCCGAGACATGGCCGGAGGGCAGGCATACATTGGCCAATGAGTGTACCAAGAGCCCCGGCTTTTAATAAAAAAAGTGAGGACTGAGTTTTTTAGAAAAAACGGATTTTTTAAATTTTTTTCTCAAACCATTATTGCTTGTCAGCACACACTTGTTGGTTAGAATGAGTGCAGCAGTGATTTTTTTGTTTTTTGTAACTTCCTGTTTGTGGTATATTAGTATATGAGAGGGGTGAAAACTTTTCCAGATGGGTGGTGACCATGGCGGTCATTTTTAAGTTGGCCATTTTGGATCCAACTTTATTTTTTTCAATGGGAAGAGGGTCATGTGACACATCAAACTTATTGAGAATTTCATAAGTAAAACAATGGTGTGCTTGGTATTAACGTAACTTTATTTTTTCATGAGTTAAGGCTCAGTCACGCATAATGATATCGTTAGAGAGATCGTTGTAACTGTGACGTTACAACGATCTCTCCAGCGATGTTGCTGTGTGTGACATCTAGTAACGATCAGGCCCCTGCTGTGAGGTCGCTGATCATTACATTCTGCTCTGGGTCATTTTTTGATCGTTAGTTTCCCGCTGGTCTGCACGCATCGCTGCGTGTGACAGCAAGAAACAAGCGATTAGTGACCTCACAGGGCTGGTAACCATGGTAAACACCAGGTATCCAGGCAGAGCGCGCTCCCTGCCACCTGAGTGCAGATCTGGGGGGGTGCTTTCAGAGGCACCGCACTGAACAGAGGAGTAGGGGGAGCAGGCTGGGGATTGCAGCTGCAGCGGTACCTGTTCTCAGTGTACCACTCGGCTGCTCTAGGCGCCGTCCCCTGCCACTCTGACTCTCCCCTGATGCTGGTAACTATGATAAACTGCAGGTATCCAGGCAGCGCGCGCTGCCTGGATACCCCCAGTTTATCATAGTTACCAGCATCAGGGGCAGAGGCAAATCTAAGCAGGGAGGTGCTGGTAACTATGATGAACTGCGGGTATCCAGGCAGCGCGCACTGCCTGGATACCTGCAGTTTATCATAGTTACCAGCGCTCTCCCTGCTTAGCGCTGCCTGTAAGGCAGCGCTAAGCAGGGAGCGATGTGGGAGGTGGCTCCCATGGCCTGATAGCTAGGGAGATCTGCCTGTTTGACAGCTCCCCAGCGATCAGGTAACGACGCTCCAGCGATCCCGGAAGGTCGTTATTGCTGTCGGGATCGCTGGAGCGATCATTATGTGTGACAGGGCCTTTATTTACAAGTGTATGACCACTTATAAAATGTGTTGACAGTGCTGCCCATTGTGTTGGATTATCAATGCAAACCTCTTCTCTCACTCTTGACACACTGATAGTAACACCTCAGAAGAAATGCTAGCACAGGCTTCCAGTATCTATTGTTTCAGATGCTTCACATCTCGTATCTTCACAGCATAGACAATTGCCTTCAGATGAGGGATGAGGTAAACTTTTTCGTGAATGGTGAAGTTAACAAACAAAACCAGCGCTATTGGTCTGACACTAACCCACAGTGGATAGATCCCTCCAAGACTGTTGAAACACAAAAATTGATGGTATGGTGTGGTGTTTGGGGTATAAAGATAGTGGGGCCATTCTTCATCAATGGATACCTCAATGCCACTGGATATCTGAAATTGCTACATAATCCAGATATCCAGTGGCATTGAGGAATTTAATTAAACCATTACAAAGGAGGAGGTGGGGGAAAGGAACAAGGAGGTAAGGGGAGCCCAAATACTATCAGCAATGTCATTTATTCAACGCAAAATTAAATTGTCCTTTGTTTACATCCAGAATAAGGTTTTCACACACAGTTTACACCTTTAATATTAATTTTTATTTTAACCATTCTCTAATAGGAAGATGAAGAGAACCGTTTTCTTACTATAAGAAGACGAGATGAAAATAATCATATAGGTTCCTTAATGGGTCTAATAGTTCTAATAAACCTCTAAGTCTTAATTAGTCTTTTTTAATTTAACTTTTGACCTATCCAAAATTTCTCTCCAAAAGATGTGACTTGCCTTACAATTCCAGGTAATGTTACACCACTCCATTACCTCTTCTCGGTATCTTAAACACCTAGAGTTTTATCACACATCTTATACGGGAATATAGAGGAGCTATGTAACTGTTGTGTCCTCGCTGCACGTTACCCTGAGGTGTGTATCTGGCTAAACCTTTATCTACTGTATTCCAGTAAGAAGTCTTTTGCTTGAGGTCTGTGCACTTTATTGAACATTGGTAAATGTGTTTAATGAAACTTTGAATAATGAGATGCATACAATGAGTACATGTATTCATTCAATAGGGAAATACACATCATAAATAGCTCTGCAATATACATACAAAATCAGCCTGTATCTAACCTCATTACATTTTTTTTTCTGTTTTGTTAACCTCATTAAAGGGACCCTGTCACCTCCAAAACGCCTCCTAAGCTATCAAAACATGTCCCTGCAGCATCCCATTACTAATCTCACACTCCTTTTGTCTCCTAAAAGCATCCTGTGAAAGTGCATAAAAACGTTTTAATACTTACTCATTAGTGATTATAATTAGCAGGGGCTATATTCTTTAGTCCTTAGGGTGTGTTGTTTTTCAGCCTGAATGATCCACCCTCTCTCTGTCTGTGCTGCAGTGAAACTGAAACTGAAGGCAGGACTAATGATATGCATTCTGTGAGTGATAGAGAGGGGGGAGGGAAATGCCTGCACATCACAGCAGAACAAACAGAGACAGGGTGGATCCCTGGAGCTGCAAAACAGCCCGCCTTGATGACTAAAGAATATAGTCACTGCTAATTATAATCACTAATGAGTGAGTATTAAAACGTTTTTATGCACTTTCACAGGATGCTTTTAGGAGACAAAAGGAGTGTGAGATTAGTGATAGGATGCTGCAGGGACATGTTTTGCTAGCTTATGAGGCGTTTTGGAGGTGACAGGATCCCTTTAATATGACTGACTATACAAGGATAATTGTTTAGAGTATAGATGACTGCAAAGAACATAAACTTTCTTACCAGCAATGCTATCATAAGGGAATAAAAATGAATGTCCTCTGTATCTCAGCCTTATAGAGATGACTGCGGCTCTCAATCCTGTCCGTATACACAGGTGCACGCCAAACACAATACTTACAACAGTAGATAAAGGGGCACTCTGCTATGACAATTAGAATATAGGAATATCTTCTAAGCAAAAATTGAGCCATTTAGCTTTAAAAATTTAGCCATATCGTTAAACCACCCAATCACCGCGTTGAGGCGTGTCTGCTTGAACAGGTCCCTATACTCTTATTTTCTATCTGGGTTCAAAACCTCTTCTTTTTCTGGGCAATTGGTAAAGACTGATACCAGAGAACAGCAGCTCTGAACAGGCCCAGGGCGGGGAAGGTGCACTACAGAGGGTGTGACCCCCATATTACGATATAGAAATGACTGCGGCACTCAATCCTGTCCGTATACACAGGTGCACGCCAAACATAGCAGACTCCCCCTTTATCTACTGATGAAGAAAATGGAGACCTTCTACCCACAATGCAGCACTAAAAACGGATGGGAAGCATAAAAAGACAAAAAGCTAATGCTACCAGAGGGAGGTAAAGTACGTTCAACAAACTACATATGGAATTTCAGATTAATGCTGAAGCAGAGCAATAACTTGTATTAAATTGTACCCAGTTATACTGAAGACTACCATGGATGCTTCCGTTAACCTCCACTCTAGAACTGGATGCTATGTAATACAATGCGCTGTGCGATATCTGTACATTAATTTTATTTAATGCAGTTCTGTTTTACTTACCTTAGAGAGAACTAACCTGAGAACGTTTGCCCAGGTGCAGGTACAATTATACATATTCCTGTGTAGATACAGGTGTATTGGTGTTCAGATGTTTCCAAGGGAGAATAGGTAATGTAGACTCAGGCATGCAAGGGAATGCTAATGCTTCCAGGAAAGAATATCTCCATAATATGATTTCTTTTTTACTTCATTATGAAGAGGCACGTATAGGTACAGTTTAAACTCCTAGCATGCTGCGGGTGCATTGATAGATGGATCTGTTATACTGTCATGTGCAATATGCCTTATGGAATCGTAGTTGATGCACTTTCTTCACATAAGCATTTTTAACTTGAGTTAAAGCGAACCTGTCATTTCATCAAACTGTGAATTAAATGCAGGTTTGTAGCTATGGTGTGTCTTATGTCCTGGCTGTTTTGCCTTACTGCCCGGTTAGCAGACAACCACTCTTTTAAAGGCTAGGGTCATATGAGCGTATAAAAAAATTGGTCCCAGTCTCATCCAGAAAACTGGGACAATACTTACCAAATTCTTGTCGCCTGGGCGTTCCTCCAGGGTCTCTGTCAGCGAGGGGGTCTCCTCGCTGCTGTCCGTCTTCCTTCCAGGGCGGCATCTTCTTCCTATGGACGCGCGGGCGGTAGTGACGCGGGGCTTACAGCACGTGACCCGCTCATTGCGAGGACGCAATGGGCGGGTATTTTGAATCCATAGGAAGAAGATGCCGTCCTGGAAGGAAGACGGACAGCAGCGAGGAGACCCGCCTCGCTGACAGAGACCCTGGAGGAACGCCCAGGCGACAAGAATTTGGTAAGTATAAAAGTGATTTATTGTGCCTGTAGTTAGTTAGATTTAGTCAGTCAGGGATGGTTAGAATAGTCATTTAGGGCCCCAGGGACAGATATTTAGAGGTTAGATAGGTATTTTTTGATGGTTGGTTCCCTTTAAATATGACCCATGTATGAGGGAGTTGGAGTCGTGGAATCGGAGGTTCGGCTTACTGAGTCCACAGCTCTGTGGCGTTCTCAGCGTTGTGAAGCCACATGCTACAGAATAGCAGCCCTCAGCCACCCTAGAAATTTCGCATTCATTAGAATCACTAATTCATGGTGCTTTATCTAGCTCTTCCCAATTCCTTAGTGCAGTGGCATCAGGATGATAAAAGGGGGGTTAATGACCGCTGAGTATTGACAACTTGTCATTAAGCCCAAATTGGTGATGTTCAGGTGTCTGATACCCGCACATTACCAATCCAGTAAGGAAGTCGTTAAAAAACACACACAGAGAAAAATCCTTCATTAGAAATAAAACACACCGACAACCATGATTTTTGTATTTATTAACCCAGAACATACTCTTCGACGATAATACACAACGAGGCCTCATGAGCACACTCGGGTCTACTGCATCGGAGGCCCTGCTGAAGAAGCATGAACTCTGAGCACACAATGAGTGCCCCAAGATCTGCAGTCATGGGATCTGTGCTTTGAGTGAGGTCACCTTGTTACTGTGTCAGCTGATACAGTTACCATGGTAACTGCATCAGCTGACAGCTTTCACTGCCAAAGCTCTTGGGGCACTCCTTGTCTGCTTGGAGGATCTCTGCTCTGCTGCATTGGAGGTCGAGTTGAAGAAGCAGCATCTTATCAATGCGACCACACACTGAGAGCTTTGGCCGAGTCAGCGGTGCAATGAGTGAGGTCACCTGAGGACACAGCTGAGGTACTATGGTAACCGCTAACCATGGTCAGCTGGTGCGGTTACCATGGTACCTCAGCTGTGCTTCTTCAGTGGGACCTCTGATGCAGCAGAACTGAGTGTTTCAAGGACCATCATTGTTGATTATTGTTGGAGGGTATGTTTGGGGTTAATAATTGGGAAATATGGTTGTCTGTGTGTTTTATTACTAATAAAGGATTTTTATGCTGTTTTTTTTTTAAAGTTATTCCATTACCAGATTGGTAATGTGCGGGTATCCTAGACACCTGAATATTACCAATTTAGGCTTAATGACAACCTGTCAGTACTCGGCTATCATTAACCCCTTTCATCACCCTGATGCCTTCATATTCTAATTCTACTGAATGCGCTAATTTCTGGGGCAGCTGCGGGCTGCTATACTGTAGTGTTGGGGTCCAACAACTGTGGGCCTCAGCACCCTGAGAATACCAGCCTTAAAATGCCTGTTTTTTCCTTGGCTGGCAATCAAATATAGGGTCAAGCTCACACACATTTTTTTTAAAGTTATTTATTTTAAATAGTTTAATAATAATAAAAAAAAAAAAAAAAAAAGTTCCTCTGTATTTTTGATTGCCAGCCAAGGTAAAACTAGGCAACTGGGGCCTGCAACCCATATTGTCCGCTTTATTTGTGCTGAGAATAAAAAATATTGGGTAACCTTACGCATTTTTTTTCTATTATTTATTTATTTTACACACATATGATGACAAATTGGTTGTTGTACACTAATGTATATGGCAACCAAGCACAGACACCTGTACAGATTGTGTGGGGCGCAATCTAAGTGCAACAGCTGATAGCAGACTCTCTCGCAGAGCGTGACCCTCTGTGATTGGCCGTTGCAGTGCAGTGAATATTCATGAAGCTTAATGAGCATCCCTGGAAGCAAGCAGCGGGAGAAGTGGTGAGCTCTGTCTATCTTCCTACCTTCTAGTGAGACTTGCATGCTCAGTCGGCATACTGGATACACTTTTACCGGATCCGGCACTATCCGGTAAAACCGAATCAGGCGCACATTTTCTTTCATTATAATTGATGCCAGATTATTCCGGATTCAGATTTTTGTTGAGCCCAAAAATACATTGCATCGTGCATCTTTGGAACATGTTAAAAAAAAACAAAACAGTGTTCGGCCTTAATAATGCTGAAACCGGATGCCACTGGTTGGAACGACACTCCATTATAAGTATGAGCAATAATAGGATTTCTACCAGGTTTAAAAGAAAACAAAAAAAAACACTTGGTGTCACAGAGATTTTGAAAAATCTTATTTACACCTTGTTGGATGCTTTTTTTTTTTTTTTTGCAAAGAAATTTGTTGAAATTTTGCCCTTTCCAATGAAAATTCTGCAGCAAATCCACAGTTAAAGCTCCAAGTAACATATGCAGATTTTGCTGCAAATAAGTTGTAGAGCAGCAACTCCTGTACATGTGAACAGCCAACATTACATGGAAGCAGCAGATATTCCACTATGGATTTGTAAGTACAAAAATCTGCTGCATGTTACATTACTAGCTTTTTTGAATTAGAGGTTATTAAATCTGCCAGCTGTTTTTTGCTACCTCATCCGAGAGCAGCAAGATGTAGATACAGACCCTGAAGACAACAATCGCTTAGTTTGCCGGATGTAGCTGTTCTGACACAACGTTTTTAGATTTCCAAATGCACCAGAGCTAAGAAAGCTGCTCCTGACCAGACCATTGCTCTCTATGTACAATGTCTATAGACAGTGACCCATTTATCAAAGCAGGGAGTGTGTCGGGAAAGTCCCTGAAGACCAGCTAATCACACCAATGATAAGCTACTGGTGCTAAATTAAACACTGCAAGTAAACCACACTATGTGCTATAGGAGACGCATGGCTGAAATCTCTGTGATAACTCTTACAGCCTGCGGTCTTCAGATTATATAGCAAAAGACGTCAGACAGATTCCCTTTAAATGTTATTCACATGAGGCAGACAAAATCCATAGAATAAATAGTTTTGCTGTAGAGGTGAAATCCATTGGATGTCAATTTTTGCTCTAGATGTCGTCATGAATTTCACCCCATGGGTGGAATGTGCATCTGATATTCACCCTTTCCACAGCAAAATCCACTGCAGTACTTAACACTGCGGATTTCATTATGGTTTTCTTGCTGTGCAAATACGGCAACGGAAACACATGTCAAGATGTGGAGGATTTGCTCCATCCTTAGATACAAATCTGTGCTAAATTCCACATTTTTCATGCAGATTTTTTTTTCTGGATTTTGGAAGATTTGCAACATGAATTGTTATACAGTAGATTTCAATTTTTACAGTATACCATAGTTTCACTGAAATGTGTGAAAATAACAGTGTAAAAGTATTCTAAATTCCTAATGTTCCCCCTTTGTGGCTACCGTTCAGGCAATTATTCACCTCCACCATAGACACGGCTTATGTCCATAAAGGTCCAGTGTGTTACCGCTGCTCCCTGCGCACTCGCACAGAATTTTTGGAATGAGACGCCCTATGCGTGTTCATACTTTCAGCAATATTTGTATGAATCTATAGACGTCCCATGATCATGTGCTCTCTGACCATTTCCAGATTCCAGGATATAAAAGCAGCTAAAATGACTGTAACATCTGTGACACACAGATTCAACCCTCCACGCAGAAATATATTCACCACAATCGGAGCACGGGAAATATTTCCACAGTGCCATCTTCACCTGTGAATTTATAGTTCTACCTGTATAAATGGAAGCAGCTCCGGAGCCACTCGAAAATGATTCACTAGTACTTGAAAGACATGAGGCTGCAGATAATGTGTCATTTATTTCTCCATTCTTCCCCAGACTCCTAAGTGACAATGTTTCCCTGCTGATAGACATCCTCAACATACCCATGCTAAGTTATTTTTCGTTACAAGAAAAAAACATGACACTTGATTACACATATGCCACACTGGGCAGTCAGGGCACAATGCTAGCATTATGGGATCCTTCATATTATTCTAGCGTATTTCTCCTTATGTTGCCATTTCATATCTGCCAGTCAGCTATATCTTAGGTAATCCATTCCAATTTTAGGTTCCTTCCATGGATCATATGGACTGCCTTCTGTATACAACCACTAAAAGCACAGTGATATCATGAGATAAACACAGCTCTGCTGATCAGTCAAAACAAAATCTGAAAGAGGACCCATTACTTGCATTGAGTCACATTACATTGCAAAATTCCTGAGCTCACCCGATTCTGTAGCTCTGTTTCCATTTTGCGCTGCATCACGCCATTGCAGAGATATTGACATTTGATACTTTTCAAAATGCAGTATGTGAAATCTCTGCTTGCAAACCAACTGGGCTTTTCTTCAATTCTTTCCTGCAGGTTTTCACCTTCACGTTCCCTCCTGGGAGCTGCCAATCACAAGATCTGATCTTACTAAATCAGCATCCGAGCTGTGACTGGTAGCATCTGCAAGTGAGGGGTGAAAGTGCACACCTCCTGGGAAGACTCTGAAGAAACACCCAGCTGAACTACAATCAGAGATTTCACATAGCTCACTCCGAAAGCAACAAGTGAATATCTATGCAGTGGAGTGTCACAACGCAAAATGAAAAACACGTGGCAGAATTAGGAGAATTCAGAGATATTACAAGGATTTAATAAAAAATTTCTGAGCAAGTGACAGGTCTTCTTTCAATGGTCATGGTCTCATCAGTTAACTTCATAGTCAGTGTACTAAATGGCAAAATTATAAATGATTTATCTATAGAAACTGTTCTACCCTGTAAAAATGACAGAGTGCTGGCCATTAGGCAGTCTTCTCCTCTCCTTCTTCTACTGTCCATGTAGGGGGGTGCCCTATGTCTCCCCTGAAGACATCATTGTTATTAACTTCATGTGTTTCCCTTTTGTGTTATACACTGGCGATCAAAATTAGAGAACACACAATTTCTTAATGTGTCCTATGTGAAAATATCCTAACATGAGTACATTAGCAGTATTTTAAGCTTATTTCATAAATTGAATATATTCTAAAGCACAGAATAAAAATGTACATGAGATAAATGAAAAAGAACACTGATCAAAATTAAAAACACTTTTAGATACCTGCAAGTTATTAGTGTTCATCTGGCACCTGGTGATAATTTCCTTAATTATCTAACAAACCCTATTTAACTCGCAGCCTAACTTTCCAGTTTGCAGTCACTTTGCAAAAATGGTGTGCCGTTCCAAAGTGACTGAAACCCACCAGCAGCTTGTCCAGATGAAGGCCAAAGGGTCTATCATTATAGCAATAGAAGTTGGTTGTTCCAAGCCTGTGATATTGCATCTTTACAACTTCACAAACTCTTCGAAGTCCTCCAAGAAGGATAGTTGCCCCTAAAAGACAAATGCAAGAGAGGACAGGATAGTGCAGAGAATATCCATGGGTGATCGTTTCAGTGCTACAGGTGAAATAGTTCATCAGTTCAGCACTAAACAGGCGAATCATCTATATCATCATACAGTGTTGTGACGTTTAAGAGCATTTGGACTGAAAACCCACTCTGCAGTGACCAAACCCCTCATTAGCAGAAAAAAATCAAAAGGCTGGATTCACCTTTGGTGAGGAGCATGTTGTGTGGACAGAGGGGAAGTGGTCCACAGTTCATTTTAGTGATGAAAGCAAGTTTAAAATACCAAGGAAATCTGAAATCATGATCTGTTGATGGACCTGGAGATGGGGAACACAGATTTAAGGGACATATGGTTGTTGGAGGCTCTTTGTGGAATACCCCATTAAAGGTGTATGATCTAAACCAGAGGTTCCCAACTCCAGGCCTCAAGGGCCGCCAACAGTGCAGGTTTTCAGGATTTCCTTAGTATTGCACAGGTGGTAATGTGTCATCTTTAACAGGTCATGATTCCAAACATTGTGCAATACTAAGGAAATCCTGAAAACCTGCATTGTTGATGGCCCTTGAGGCCTGGAGATGGGGACCCCTGGTTTAAACTGATAATTCTGCATTCACTCTTTGTGGCTCTAGACATATCAATCCTCACAGCGCACACACTGTGTGCTGCGAAGATTTGCTGTTTCTGAGCTGGGAATGGACCTCATTTATGCGATATGCATGTTCCCGGAAACAGCACGACTAGTAGGCGCGGCTTTGCTCGATACAAGTCTATGAAGCAAGGCCGTGCCCGCTGGATGGCCGCGCCCACTTGTATTGAGTGAGGCTGCGCCCACTAGTCTGGTTCTGGCTGCGAACATACATACCAAATAATTGTGGTCTATTCCCAGCTTAAAAATCATGAATCCTCGCAGTGCACAGTGCAGGCACTGGGAGGATTGATAAGTCTGCAGGAATGAGCGCAGAATTATCATTTCAGACTGGACAACCCCTTTAATGCTTCTTCTGTTCTTTAGCAAAAGGCAATTGTTCTCTGTAATTCTAATATTCTTCTAGTAGTGAAGGCCATGTGCACACTGGTAATTTTTGATCTGGTTTTGGTGCTGTTTTTTTTTTTTTTTAATCTGCACCAAAAATGGATTAGTTACTGCATTTGCCAGCAAACTGAATGTGATTTTCAATCTGCTGTGAAGACGTCAGCATTACTGGTATAGAAAGCGTATCCAGAAGATAATGAGCGTTCGTCATTGCTCCGTTTTTCTGCTGTGCTTTCCCTACAGACGCCATTGTACTAAAAAAAAAAACCCCATCACAAATGGATTGGTATCACACAGTCCATTTGTGATGCTTTTTACTATGCTTTCCACACCACAAAGACTGCAATTACTTTCCCTCCCCAGCGATCCCACAGTGAGCTCCAGCATGTTCCTTTCTGGCATCGGGCTTACAGGACCTGTGAGTATTGACAGGACCTGGCCATGTGACTCGGCCTGAGAGTGACAGGTCCTGGCCATGTGACTCGGCCTGAGAGTGGCAGGACCTGGCCATGTGACTCGGCCTGAGAGTGACAGGACCTGGCCATGTGACTCGGCATGAGAGTGACAGGACTTGGCCATGTGACTCGGCCTGAGAGTGGCAGGACCTGGCCATGTGACTCGGCCTGAGAGTGGCAGGACCTGGCCATGTGACTCGGCCTGAGAGTGGCAGGACCTGGCCATGTGACTCGGCCTGAGAGTGGCAGGACCTGGCCATGTGACTCGGCCTGAGAGTGGCAGGACCTGGCCATGTGACTCGGCCTGAGAGTGGCAGGACCTGGCCATGTGACTCGGCCTGAGAGTGGCAGATCCTGGGCCATGTGACTCGGCCTGAGAGTGGCAGGACCTGGCCATGTGACTCGGCCTGAGAGCAAAAGCAACACAAACAGATGCGCTTTTGATGCTTTTGTGAAAGGAGAACCCATTTTGCTGTAGAACTGCACCAAATGATCACAAATGGAGCACAAATGTGAATAGCCTAAAACAAGACTGTGCTACATGCGAGACCTCAGTTATGTTTTTTATTATTATTATTCTTAGTAACTTGCATCATTATTGGCAACATATTGTCCTTGTCTTAGCCACGATGTGGCCGGGTTGTCTATCAGCTCTTGAGTAGATGCCATTTCACCATGTATAGACACAATCATGTGAGCACTTTCGCAGAGAATAGCTAGCAATTGCTTATACAGCAATTCCGTGATTCCATCCATGGCTAGGAATATTACACTTCCCGGTGGAGTTATCTGTAAACAGGACAGGACAGCGGCTTATTAAAAAAATTCCATCACCTGGTTTTTCCTACCCCATCTGAGAGCAGCTGATGTAGGGGCAAAAACCTGGTTCCAGTGATATGTCGTTAGGCTGTGTGCACACGTTGAGTATTTGAAGAGTTTTTTTACCTCAGGATTTGTAGACAAAACCAGGAGTGATAATTAAATACAGAAGTGGTGATGTGTTTATTAGACTTTCCTTGATTGCTGCACTCCTGGTTTTGTCTACAATCCTGAGTAAAAACTCATCAAATATCAGGTGTGCACGTGGCTACTTTATTAGATGCAACAGTTTTCTCTGCTACAGATGTAGCAGTGGTCTGAATGCTCAGCCCTGGATAAATCCACCCACACCACTGATTAGCTTCTGCCAATATACAGTGTACACACTGTCAGTCAGAGGTGGGGGTAGACCAGGCGGCACTAAACAGTCCTTTATTGATAATCTTCTGCTAATAAAACATTGGTTTTCTTGAAATGGCAAAATGCAACCTAGTAAGTGACACAACCAGACTCTCAGCCTGTACATCATGGTGCTATCAGATTAAATAGCTAAGTCTGGTGATGGATACCCTTTACATCACATGCTGCCTTTTTTTTTCATGTTCTAAGCTGTGGACTGTTATTTCCAGAACTCAGCAAATTGGATGTGTATTGTAGACTGGTTTGATTGCTCTCAGTAGGAGAAGCAAACTAATAATCAGTAGTTGTGATGCCTTTTAGTGGCTAACAAAAATAAAGTAAGTGATGTTACAAAGCGAGCTTTTGAGACTTCTCGCGTCTCTTCATCAGTCATGGTATGACAAAATATTAGAATAAATACAAATATATATACTCAACTAGAGCAGATGCAAGGTATATGGACATTTAAATAATAAAGGGACATTTAAATAAACAAACCGCTTTGGGAGACAATCCTTACTTTGGTGTAGACTCAGAGCTCATTGTTTGCTGTTGGGCTGTCACGATGGTCTCTATTACTTTGGAGCCTTGTGACTGTTTTGGGACCCGTGTCTCACTCCTGTATTGAGACTTCATTTGAAACATGTTTCTTTCTTTTGTCAGTTCAGGACTTAATGTCAGTTTCTATTGCTAGCAGACTCCTTAGTTTCCTTACCAGGTGTGACTACTTGGTGATCACTTCCATCCCCTTTATATAGTCACATGATTCCAGCATCTTTTGTTAGTGATTGAACTCCTTTCTGGCCAAGCTTGCTGTGGTGAAGGAGGTTCTCAGGAGAGCTGACTGCTGCCAAGGAGCGTGACAGCAGACGTGAAACTGTCTTGTTGTTTCCCTGTGCCTCCCTTTCCTCTCTTCTTATTGCATTGGTTGGGACTAGTGTTCCCACAGGCCATTTCCCTATTGAGGGCTAACATTAGGGAAACGAGGGACTAGGTATCCTGTTCGGTGATGAGTTGAAAGAACCCATATAGGGATGGTGGTGAGATCAGGAGGTTACCTCTTTCCTGTTCCCTATGAGCAGGGCCCTCCTGTTGTATTTGTTCCCCCCCAGTGTCTCCCCGTCTGTTGTTTTGTGTAGTACGCCTGACTTTGTTGGTCTGAGCGCCACTGTCACGCCTGATAATCCAGCGTGATATGGGGTTTTGTAGGGTGTGACATTTTGCAGGTTTTTTTTTTAGAATTTGGACTGTTCCCTCTGCTGGTGGAAAACTGCTAATGGCAACTTACTGTATTTGAGAATTGCTATTTATGCAGTTGTTTAATATTTTATTTCTGTATCCAAATCAAAGCTTCTCTTCTAAAAATAAAATATAAAAATGAATAATCATGTATTCCGAGTTCTCCGAAATAAACGTCTTTGCTGCATTTTGCGTATTAGAAGCAGATAATTCTGCACATATTGGGATCGCTGATCCTGACACGTGAAGTTGCTTACGTAGAGGTTTGCCATGCTTTGCTGTTGCCCACATTTGACCCCAGCTGCCAGCGCCTATACGACGAGATGGTGCCTGGAGCAATGCTTTTCTTCCATTATTAGTCCACCTGAACGCCACCATATGGGCAGCTTTAACAGGCCTATATGATCCAATTACATTACCGTCCGAAATATACAACTAGTTTTCTTTTGGTTTAGTATTGTGAGCACAAAAAAAATAGTAATAAATATATATTAAAAAGAAGGTATGGCTACTGCACTCTCTTCTGTAATTATGACAAATGGACACAACTCCCTCCAAGACTCTGCGCTACCTAAATTGCATTTTGTCAGCGTTCCTGAAAATTAGAGAATTATTTCTGCGTCACAATGACCATTTTAATTTGTTACATTTTTACTTGTGCTAAAAGTAAGATTCGGATCAATGAACGCTATAGATTTTTTTCAGAATTTTTCCCTGGCAAGCCAAAGCAGTCAATACCTAATCTCTTTGTAGGCATACCACACATAATATGTTGAATAAAAGAAGAAAAGGAAGAAAAAAAAAAAAAGGGCAGCAAAGTGTTGTGTGTATTAGAAGTGCCATCGTCTGCCGTCCGGGATTTGCATATACATAGGTGTAAGCGGGATGATATGCAGAATACACTGACTAGACCTTTTTATTATTTTCCGTGCTTGTTATGTTGTTTCTCCGCGGTGGCGGTCGCAGCACTGGGGATGATGCTCTATGCATCCTTCAGCAAAAAAAAAAATATCACTTTAAATTGTCAAGTTCCTATTGATGCATTTAGCCGCTGCCTGGTACATTGATAATAATGCACCGCACAGATCCAGGAGCTGGAGAGTCATCTCATCTCCCAGATCTAAATTAATGCAGCAGCAGATCTGTCCCCTCGGTACTGTTTAAAATGTTAATTTAGCTTGCCACGCAGAAGAAATTTGGAGAAAGATCTGTAGAAGGATTCCTTGGTAGTGTAACCCTTTTATCATATACTCATAGTTTAACTAGGAGATGAGAATGGATATGCTGCTTAAACACAGCCAAATAAGCATTTCTCCCTGCCGGTAATTGTGATGGATGGCCTGAGCACTCACAAAAATAGCTGAATGTATCTACATCTATTCAGATAGTCAGATACAGTATATATATGAGAGTTAGGGCTCATTCACATGGTAGATTTTCTCATAGGAGTGCCCTCCATGGTGTTCAATGATGGCACTTGTACTCATGATAATCCATGGGGCGGTTCCCATGTCCGAATATATTTATTTCCTTTTTTTACGCAGTCCCAGTGGTTGGTACGAAATCACAGAGACTTGTCCAATATTGATCTTCATGTCAGATCAAACTCATCTTTACAAGTCTTTGGATTTGTGCAAAAACAAATTGGACAGCGCTCGAATGCCATCTATGTGCAATTTGTTCTTCAAGGATTTCTTTGATAAAAGAGTAGCGATGAGCAAACCGAACTGTAAAGTTTGGCGTTTGGACAGAACACAGGCTTTCGTATAGTAGGGAAATGGTTAAGGAGTGGCAGCTCACCGGTATGTCGTAAACTCTGTTCCATCCCGAAGAACTCCTGCATGAATACTGTCCTGGAGCCGGGTCATCAGAATGTGAATGAAGAGATTTCCAGCAAGGTATAAAACTTCAATCCAGCAGGTAGCTATACCGTGGTTAAGCCGACATGTTTCGACAGTAGGTCTTAAACATAGCCAAACAAATTGGATAGCGCTCGAATGCCATCTATGTGCAAGTTGTTCTTCAAGGATCGTTTTGATAAAAGAGTAAAAGAGTAGCGATGAGTAAACCGAGCTGTAAAGTTTGGAGTTTGGACCAAACACAGACTTTCCCACCAAAGAAATCAGTGATGGAGTTCAGAGTTCGGGTGCTTTATGTATGTAAAGTGAACATTGCTATGTTTGGGTACACTCGGTGCTTGACTCAATGTGAGCCACTTGCGGTGCACCTCTTCTAAAAAAAACCCAGTGGGAGCCGCTTGCAGTGTCTAAATGGCCACACTGGAGTAAAATCGGCGTTATCTGCTACAGTGTGCACAGAAAAAGAGAAAAAAGAATAAACCCCCATCCTCGCTTCCCCGTTTTGGTTATGGCTGCCTGTATGTGGACAGGGGGCCGAACAGCTCAATCAGTGATCCAATGAGGTTGGATCCAGAACAGAACTTTTATATAAGGTTTGGCTGAACCCCCAGAACCCAAACGTCCATGATCCCGCTCATCTCAGTATAAAAAAGAAGCTTGAAAAAACTTTTTTCTTCTTTTTTTTTTTTTTTTTTTTTCTACCCAAGAAAATCCTGATGAAGCTCTGAGCAAATGTTCATGACACGTCAATCAAAACAGTGATTACGTGTATTTTTTTTTTTTCCTGCATATGAGAAAAATAACTGATGTCTGAATGAGTCTTTAGAGAGAAAGGCAAATGGAAGAATAACTAAAAGACAAAAGTGTGATGTCTGGACATGAAAGGTAGATAGGCAAGAGAGGGAGTTTTATAGGAGAAAAGGATGGGTGGTTAAAAAAATGCATTGCTATTTTTTTTCATATGATAGATAACATATTAATATTGATTTGTAAAATGGATGTAAAATAAAGAATTTTTTTCAGGTTCCATATTTCTGGTAACACTACGTTTGTGAGAAGAATATGTCAAAATGCAGCCAGTGGGATATGCCCAAGTTTGTAGGAATACGGCCATATGGAGATCTGTGATGAACTACACAGAATAAACTTCACATTTTGTGAAAAATATGTTTATTAGGCCTTGTGACAAAATATTGTGGATGAGGTTTTGTGGCAGGATAGAATGATAGTGTGGATAAGGTTTTGTAACAGGATAGGGTGGGTGAGGCTTGCGGCAGGATAGTTCGGATGAGGCCTTGCGGCAGGATAGTGCGGATGAGGCCTTGCGGCAGGATAGTGCGGATAAGGTTTTGCGGCAGGATAGTGCGGATAAGGTTTGCGACAGGATAGTGCGGATGAGGCCCTGCGGCAGGATAGTGCGGATGAGGCCCTGCGGCAGGATAGTGCGGATGAGGCCCTGCGGCAGGATAGTGCGGATGAGGCCCTGCGCCAGGATAGTGCGGATGAGGCCCTGCGCCAGGATAGTGCGGATGAGGCCCTGCGCCAGGATAGTGAGGATGAGGCACTGCGCCAGGATAGTGCAGTGGCGATGTATTGCATGTAATCTCGTTCATTAATCCTTTTAATATTGGATTGTGACTTGTGTTGAGACAATAAGCAACTGATAATTAGTTGATCATGTTATGTTATGTGTTTTTATGTCATTATATATACTGCTGGACATTTCTATGTATTTTAGATAGGTAGTATATTTAGCATATGCTGGTAACATATCTATCTCACATCTATTTCCCTTTTTGTGTAACATCTATTTAGGTTTATGAAACATCTATCTATCTTGAATATATGAAATTTAGACTGCATTACTGCTACATAGAGTATACTTCTAAAAATGAAGGCAAATTGGCCAATTCGTGTGAGGTCACCAACTGCAACAACACGTCCTCAATCTGGTAGGGTCCTAAACCTAATATGTGACAATCATCACTCTCCAGGACTTAAAACCTATAAAATTAAAGGGCAGGTGGGATCCAACACTAATTAAGAAAAGCTTTAAACCTCATTCACAATGTAAGTGAAAAACAGATACCACCGTCATCAGTTTATGGTTTGTGTCCATTTTTAACACGTGCTTGTAATATGGACGTGTGAATGAGGCCTAACGTTGATACAAGGAGCTCAGTCAAATATGGAGGCGGTCACCTCCTCAAATAATGTGAAGGGAGAATCTGCATACGTGGGCACTACTATGTTAGGAAAAGTAATCACAGAAAACATATCGTAATCCTTTGCAGTGGATATGGGTAGAATTGTCACGTGGAGAACAGCTGACTAACTCAGGGCTGGGTAAGAACAGGAATCCACACAGAAAAATCAGCAGCACATTTTCAGAATAAAAGTCCTCTACGGTCGGATCCGTAGAAGCGCACACGCATGAAACTGATGTTTTCTATGTGATCCCTGCAACTGTATCTGTCTCGCCGCGGGCGGCGACCTTGGAGTACTCGGAACCGAGCCCTCTCATCGTCGTCTGGGGCTGCAGGGTGTCACGGTGACGTGACCTGGCTCCGTGGTCCCCTCGTCGGGCGAGCAGTAAAAAGGGGATTAAAGACATGGATGAAAGGAAAAATAAAATAAATACGGTATAAAGAAAAGAGTAGTGATGCCACCTGTAGGTTGTGGCCAGTATGGGCCACCACTGCCGTCCAGGCCTCTGGGTATGATGGTGATAGCAGGCACCAGGAATGTTGAGCCCTCCTGCTGCTGTCGCACAAATCACAGTCTCTCACACAAATCAGCTTGACCAGCTTTTACTTGCTCTTTTACAGATGGTACGAGTCACAGTTCTTACTCAACAGCTCCAGTGCTATTCCGCTGCTGCGATGGCTTGTCCGCATCACCACCTCTCTTATGTACCTTTCAGGCCTCTGTTCTGTTCCACGTACTAGCAACGGGCCAGCAGTCACAGGGCTCTTTTCCTGGCTCCCTTGCCCCAGTTCAACCACCTTTCTTTGCTGTACCGGAAGTTGGGTTGGCATACATTCCCTTCACCCCGCTGGTTAATTTATGGCTGGGGCATACAGCGTCCTACCACTTCAACTGGGTCGGCACCCTGGCGGCTGCCCAGTCCCGCTGTGTCCCCGCTGATCCGGACACACATTGGACCCCTTCAGTCTGTCTCTGGGCTGGCCTTGGGCACTGGCCGCTGGGTCTGGGTGGTCACAGTCTGGTGTCTCACGCTGGTTACAGGTCTGCTCTCGCTCGTATCTCCTACTTCCGTCTGTCTCTTCAGTGTCGGTGTTCTTTGTCAGTCCCTTTTTGTTGGTTTTGTCTCCGCCCCCTTACCGGACTACTTCTCTAGCTCTTCACCTTCCACTTGGTCCCTCCTGCTATCCTTTGCCTGACATGAAGTAACTAGGACTAGGGATCGAGGGATGTGTTGGTGTTTGTGGGGGAGTGACCGACTTACCAGTGCCAGCTGCCATGCTTTACTGTGGCCACTGGTCTGCAGGGGCGCCACATATCCTTTTATCCTGAAAGCGTGCCACTCATGTCTTTTGTTGTGGGTCACCTCCTCAAACACTATAATACAAAACACTGTGTTTTTGATACCCTTTTTTATTGCATATTTGGTAAAATCTGTATAATCAAGACAAGGTACTGTATTTTGTGAAGTCAGCAAAGTCTGAGCGTTCAGAAGTGTGGTGCCCACGCTGCCTTTTTTTCCCTTGCGTATTTGGTGCAGATTATTGATGCAGAAATATATGCAGCATGTCATTTAGTGATCAGTTTTTTTACAGTGTTTTTCAGCCCTGAAATCATTGACTGATTTCATTATAAAATACGAGACTGACAAAAAACAACCAATTATGCGCCAAAAGCAGATTAAAAACACAATGCATTTTTTTTCAGCAAAATGGATTCAGATTTCATGCAGAATGTTCTGAAACAAATATGCACCAATTACACAGCGTAGACACATAGACTAAAGCTGCTTTCGCATCAGTGTTTTTTGTTATTCACAGCAGATCCAGCAGTTTTGCCACATCTGTCACCTAACAGAACACTTGCGGCAAGACTGCGTCCAGCCCTACTCATTCCCCATGGGACTTGCAGTCATGTGCGGCACTTGTGGTTTTTGCAATTGCGGCGAGTTAAAAAAAAAACACAGCAAGTCACGATTTTTTGACTCGCCGCAACTGCAAAAACCGCAAGTGCCGCACATGACTGTGAGTCGGTCGACAGGGGAGGGGGTACTCGGATACTGGGATAGGTTGCTACTTCAGTGGGGATCACGACTGGTCGGGTCCTGGTCCCGTGCCCTGGACACTCAATGGCTGAGGGGAAAACTATTTGGGATGGGGGATTATTATACGTGACGCCACCTGTGGTACCTGGTAATGCAGTTACCAGCGCTGCAGCCGGCCGCTGAGGTGATGGTGATGCAACTTTGGGTAGTATAGCTCCCCACAGGCGAAGCTTTACCTCAGGGCAGCGGGGTGGATGAGGGGAGTAGTAGTCCTTGGCTCTGTGTAAGTTCTCCAGGCGGCAGTGAATCGGGCACACACACACAATAGTCTCTGTTTCACTACCTTTTTTACTTATGGCGGGTAGCAGGTACGGTCCAGGAGGGTAACCAGGTGGCCGGTGCAGTTTGGGTCATCAACCTTTGAAAGTTATGAAGCCTCCTCTATTTGCATGTGTGGTGATTTGGGAATGTTCTGCCTCAAGCTGAACCTGCCGCTCTCTCTCTCACTCTCTCTCTCTCTCTCTCTCTCTCTCTCTCTCTCTCTCTCTCTCTCTCTCTCTCTCTCTCTCTCTCTCTCTCTCTCTCTCGGGATGATACTCCACAACTGACGATGAGGACCCTTTCTGTGGGGATCCCTACTCCTTTCCTTGGGTCCCTGGTCCTATGTATGGTCAGGCTTGGGTGTCTTGATTTCCTGAGCTCCAGGGGGATTAAATCCTCCTGTCTGTCCGGGCTTTCTCTGCTATGACTGGATCAACAGCAGCTTCGGACTCCGATGTCCGGGTGGGCAATTATTTCTGTTCCCCTCTTTCTAGAATTTTCTAACTTCCCACTTGCCTCCGTCCCTTTCTAGGGTACTACAGAGCTCCGGTGTCAGTCTTTTCTGTTTCTGGGCCTGACTTGGTCCCAGCAACCAGATCTTCCTCCTTCTTGACTCCTCAACTGTCACTCCTTGACTCCCTCTGTCTGACTGACTACTAACTAACTGACTGGCTCCTTCCCCCAGGCCTGGATCTTTATAGGGAATCTTGCTTAAGGCAACAAGTAGAGCTCCCCCTTCAGGCCTGGGGTGGAAAGTGTTGTGTGCTGAGTGTGCCAAGGTGTACATCCTGCCCTGCACTGGTGGGTCCAGTGGCAATCCCTGCAGGGGTGCCACATTTGCAAGTCCTATGGGGAATTAGTAGGGCTGGACGCAGTCTTGCCGCAAGTGTTCTGTTAGGTGACAGATGTGGCAAAAGTGCTGGATCCGCCATGAATAATGAAAAACGCTGATGTGAAAGATATATATATATATATATATATATATACTGTGTATATATATATGTATTGCTCAACATTTTTATATATACTGTATAGATGTTACCAGCATATGATACTATCTGTCTAATCTATCTAATCTATCTATCTATCTTTAGTATATACTCCAGACACACACAGGACATGTGCCCTGGATCTGCAAGCAAATGGGCCGGTTTAACAAGGCTGTAATCCGCAATTGCCCTGATGGAAAAAGAACTTGTGAACACATGTGTATGAATGGAATCATTCCACAGTTAATGGGAGATTTATGACTGATAAAATCGGTACAGAACAGCAAGTGGTGGAGATTGTGTTTTTATTTTAATACGAGAGCCAAGTCTTGCATTAGGACGATGTTGAAGCCAGTGCAGAAAATAAACGGCACCCAAGGGACGGAGGAGCATTCTGTTAGGTTGAAGGGCCTTTAATAATGGCAGACCCTAATAGCGCAGTGTGTCTGTGAGTGTGTGTGTGTGTGTGATATATATAAATATAATCTGTGTGTGTGTGTATGTATTTTATATACATGTGTGTGTATATATATCTGTGTGTGTGTGTGTGATATATATAAATATAATCTGTGTGTGTGTGTATGTATTTTATATACATGTGTGTGTATATATATCTGTGTGTGTGTGTGTGTGTGTTATATATAATGTGTTCACTAATCTTGTCCCGATTCCATATGATGTTCCTTACAGTAACACAGAGCATTGCAGGCGTCGTCTCCACCACTTTTTTAATAGGCGACTTTCTAAATCTAAAGCTAAGTTTGCTGAGTGACTTTTTTTTCCACATTCACTTAACGAAAGCCCATAAACTATTCTGCAAGTTTAACAACCACAAGCAGCAGAGGAAGAGATTACATCTTTCTCTCCAATCGCAACAGCAGATAAAATATCCATCTCCAATCTCTCGGCAGTGATTGATACATCGCTCGCCTCCTTATTTCCCCTCAGAAGCCGCACTCCAAATATTCATAACACAATAAAACAAATGTGAAATGATGGCTGGCGATATTTAGTGCGCACCTCTCATAGGTGTGTATATCAGCCGGTTTGTACCTCGCATATAGACACGACATAATGAAGATCTGCGTACGGTGATTTCTTTTTTTTTTTCTCCGCTTTTGATTTAACTCCTTCCTTCTCTTTTAGATAAAGCAAATGGGGGAGAAAAAAAATACAACTTTCCAAAATAGTTGATTGCGATATCTATTAGGAGGCGAATTATTGGGGTCGTCCGCCGCTGTTTCTGGCGTCTGGTAGGAAATCTTTTTGCAGAGAAGCGAGCGTATTGTTTGGTGGTAATGCACCGTACAGTGGAGATGGAGGTGAAGGATTCAGTTCTTCTACACTAGATGGCAGCTTCGTCTTATCTTTTGGGTTCAGCTCCTGAACATGATGGAACAGGAAAGGCCATCAGTGTTTAGTCTGCACTCAAATGGTCTCTGTATGACCAGTGTGGACCCCATGGACTTCCTGCAACATGTGTTAGCAATTTAGCTGCAGACATTTCTTTCTTTGTTTTTACTGCCTGGCTCTTTTGAGAAAGTGTTGGTGCTGGGTTATGGGCTGTCTGGATCATGTCAGAGGCCATGGGGATCAAGTTCATGTGACAGGCTAGACTGAGGAAGGATGAAGTTAGAGGAGGTAAGAAAACTGACCCTGCCTTTCTGCAGCAACAAGTCACTTCGCTGTCTGTGGTGTAAAGCCAGAACGACTGGGCGTTTTTACTTTTAATACAGCTGAACAAACAAAACACTATGCCTATTTTACTTTTTCATATTTCATCACTAATAGTCAGTGCACGCCTCAAAAAAATGTATTCTGATACTCCATCATTTTTAAACATCCCTCCTTTCTTTTATTTTTCTTCTAGCCCCATCCAGACGCGGGGACCTGGAAATCCTCGTATACTGTATGCTCCACTGGATATCTGGAAAATTACCCTGGGAGCAGGGCTTAAAGGACTATCCGGCTATCCTGGCTTCCAAAGCAAAGTATGGGTTAAAAAACTAAAGTATAAAAATTCACTATATGCTGTAAGAAGGATACTAAATAATGGAAACAAAAAGACACTTTCAATTGCAAAGTAATATTTCTTTCTGGTATAGTCACTTGGAAGTTTTTGCTGTAGGTGACCTCTTTTCTTTTTGTCTGGATTTTTTCCTGTAATTTTTACACAAAAGAAAAACTAGAAAAAAAAGTGAGAACTGCGGTATAAGTGAGTGTGTCTGCGCACAGCAGTGACCAGGCTATGCTCACACAGGGCTGCTTTGCTGCATTTTTGTGCTCAGTTTTTTTCCATGGTTAATGCAAATCTATGATAATATAAACCTGCATTTTTTTATTTCCTGCAAAGCCTATGTGATTCTGGGAAAAGCTGTTCACACACATTGGTTTAAGGCCTCGTGCACACGTTCAGTATTTGATGAGTTTTTTACCTCAGGATTTGTAGACAAAACCAGGAGTGGAGCAATCAGAGGAAAAGTATAATAGAAACATGTAATGTCCCCTGAGCAGATAGCGGGGGACAACATGGCAACACAGGCTGCTATATATGCAGTTATGGGGCCAAGTGAAGGGCTATTGTTGCCAGGCACTTAGGGCTTGTGCATGGCAACAGGTGCTGGTTGGCTGGATTTCAGCCAATGGTCAAGTTATGGTGACCTTAGGTGGCTATTGGTCAGCCAGGTTGGCGGGCAGTGAGAGGCTATAAATAGGTCCACTTTCCTGTCAGAGGGTCAGTCAGACCTCTGACAGAATTGAAGACCCACCCTCCCTCCCTCCCTCATATTCATGTTTTCTTTAAAAAAAAAAAAAAAAAAGGGAGTCTTTTTTTGAATAGCCGATGATTTTGGATGAGGCTGGTTCGAAAACGTAACTATTTAATTCTTTTGTCGTGAGGCATTATTAGAGGAGTAAAAATGTTCCGACTTGTGTTGGGATGGTTTTGTTATGTTTAACGGTAATTAAAAAGTAATCTTTCTTATGAATTCAATTGCTATATAATCTAGCTGGTTTTATTTATCTATTGGAATGGATAATAAAAATTTTAATATTGGTTTTAATAATTTATTTAACCTTAATAAAGCCCACGGCCTTGTTTACCCAGTCGGTAGTAGTGTCAATTCTTATTTAATTTATGTGTGCATGTATGAAAGTGCAGCTTTGTGTTTCCATGTCACCACTTCTGTATTTAATTATCCACTCCTGGTTTTGGCTACAAATCCTGAGGTAAAAAACTCATCAAATACTCGGCGTGTGCACGTGGCCTTACGGGAAACTGTCAGCTCGCTTTTACCCCCTATCCTCCCACTACCTGTCCCTGCACCTTGCTAGCTCATTCCTAACCATCCCTGTCTGGCCTAAAACTGCAAAATAATGCTTGAGAAAAACGATTTATTTAACTTACTTGTTCCTATGATAATGAGGGCTCCAGTCCACATCCATAGACTGACATGGGCGGTCTCAGGGTCTCCATTCTCCCCTTCCCCTTCCCTTGCTGCTCTTATCATGCCTCACACGGCATCATCAATCCTGCTCCTGTGCATTCCCCATTTTTAAATTCCCACCTCCTCCCTATGGTATGACGCACAGCCGTAACATCGGTTCCGTTCCTGCACAGTGCGTGGCTGTATGGGCTGTGCAGGCTGGCTCCGGCGCACGCACAGTGCACATATTGAAGCGAGGCTGTACACTTGATAAGTCCCCACAATGCACCAGAACGGACCTGACGTCCGGCTGCGCGTCATAGTATAGGGGGTTCAAAGGAGCAGGAATAATGATGCCCAGTAGGGCGTGATAAGAGCAATGAGGAGAAGGGGATAATGGAGACCCGAAGAACGCCCATGTCCGTCTACGGATGAGTATGTCCGGGCGTGATAAGAGCAATGAGGAGGGGGGGATAATGGAGACCCGGAGAACGCCCATGTTTGTCTACGGACATGGACTGGAGCCCTCATTACCATAGGAAAATGTAAGTTAATAAATCGTTTTTCTCAAGCATTATATTGGTTAACAAAACCCATATTGGCGTCATGTTTAGTATGCAGCTGACCTCATGGACTAATCATACTAAGGACGGTGCAAAAGCAAGACATACTCAAAAATCATTTTGAACAAATCAACAAGAGAGTACCAAGCAGTAAATTTGAGCTCTTTATTGTGGAAGACTTAAAGACTGGATGAAGGTTTGTGATAGAGAGGTACTCATCCAAATTGTGGGCTGAAACCCAGTAAGTACTCTTACAAACAACACCAAAACAGACACAAATAAGAGGCATCCATGCAAGGATCCGCATGTACAATTGTAATACATCAGGTTTGGGATACAGATGCAATATAGTTATTATAGTCAAACATTAACATGACCCAAATCAAGTGACCTGTGCATACAGAGTACAATAAGGTAATGGTGCACAGCCTGTTGTCTCAAAGTGCTAGTGCATAGGTTAAAGTAAACATGAGAGACAATCAAAGTGTGCAGAGACCTTATAACAGGCTGGGACCAAATACCTTTACAATAATGCTGCTTGGTTAAAGTGCATCAGAGGGTTAACAGAAGCCCATCAATAGGATAGGGAAGAGAAGCACGGAACAGCCCTACGTACGTTTCACCTGTATAATACAGGTTTCTTCAGGGGAATATGAGGTTCCAATGTCACTTGATTTGTTTGTAACAGTAGTTACTGGGTTTCCACCCACAATTTGGATGAGTACCTCTCTTTATCACAAACCTTCATCCAGTTTTTAAGTCTTCCACAATAAAGAGCTTAAATTTACTGCTTGGTACTCTCTTGTTGATTTGTTCAAGCATTATATTGCAGTTTTAGCTGAGAGAGGGATGGTTTCTCTCCTTGTGCTAGCAAGGTGCAGGGACAGGTAGTCGTAGGATAGGGGGTAAAAACAAGCTGACAGGCTCCCTTTAATTTCTTTGCTGAAACTGAATGCTTTGTTGCGTTTTGAAAAGAATGAGCATGACAATTCTTTTCTGGGTTTTTGTTGTGTTCTATCGGTAAAAACCCAGTAAAAATGCAGGAAATACTTTACATTTTTGCAATTGTCAGAAAAAAAAATTTTTTATGCCACCTTCCCTTTAAGAAATCTGGATTTACTACAAATCCCCAATTTTTTGCTGCAGCAAAACCTTACATGTGTGGATGTAGTCTTAGGGCCGCTTTACACACACCAACTTCTGTGTCCAACTACTTCTGAACAGATCTCTGGTTGCAGTGAAATCATGGACACATTGCTCAATTTGTACACAGCCACAAAATGGAACAATGTGTCCATGATTTCACTGCAACCAGAGATCTGTTCAGAAGTTGGACACAGAAGTTGGTGTGTGTAAAGCGGCCCTTAGGCTGTGTTCACACAGGGTGATTTTGGTTAAATTTTTACCATTTTTTTTTCCCTTGATTTTTATGCAAACATATACAATTCTTTTAGCATTTTCTGGTGACCGGATGAAAATCAAGAATGCTTCCTTGGCGGGAAGGGGGGGGAGAATGTTAGAGAGATTTCCGGTTGCCAAAAACAGAGTTTAGAATCGTGGGAAATACACAGCGAAACTGAACGAAAAAGGCCAAAGTAGCCGATGTAAAACCTCACACAAGACCGCCGGAAACCATCTTCATAGTTAGTTACGTTATTGGCACATGACTGGCGGAAAAAAATTTCAACTTTTTCAGAGAAATCGCTGGAAAAAAAGAAAAAAGGTTTTGATGTTTTTGGAAGTGAATTTTGGAAATGGTTAAAATAAAAAGGAAATTGGTGCTTCCAATTCAGCTTGTCCTTATTAGGCCCCTTTCACACTGGTGGTTTTTTGAAAATGCGGCAGATGTGGACAAAAAAATGCATCTGCCGCATTTTCCGCCTAACGGCTGCACTTGCGGCGCAGTTTTTTTTTTCGCAGTCCTATCTGCCGAAACTGCACTTGCTGCAAGCCCCATAGACAATTCATTGGGCTTGCCGCAACTGTGACGCAAGTGCAGCCATTAGGCGGAAAATGTGGCAGATACGTTTTTTTGACCGGATCTGCCGCATTTTTTCAAAAACGCCAGTGTGAAAGCAGCCATAGGCCCACGTCACACACACAGATATTTGTGCAGATATTGTTCACAGATCTCTGGTTGCAGTGAAATCATGGACACATTAATCCATTTATATACAACCACAAAATGGAGCAATGTGTCCATGATTTCACTGCAACCAGAGATCTGCGAACAATATCTGCACAGATATCTGTGTGTGTGACGTGGGCCTTAGACTCACCTTCTAACAGTGTACTTTGGATATTATCTACTGATATTTCCCTTAAATAAAAATGTGCATTTCTATCTAATACAGTACTAGTAATCGTAGTAATATATCGTAATCTGTCTTAGGCGGCCGTCACACGCTACAATATCGTGAGCGATATTGTAAGCGATCACGTGCATGCGCGATCGCTAACAATATCGCTCACATCGCTGGTGAGATGTCACACAGACAGACTCACCAGCGATGTGGGCCAGCGAGATCGCTGGTAACTATGGTACACATCAGGTTACTAGGCGCCGCGCGGCGCTTAGTAACCCGACGTTTACCATAGATACCATCTCCCAGCATAGGCTCTGCCGCTGGGAGATCGTTCATCGTGGTGTCACACACCACGATGAAGCAGATTGTTCAAGCGTTTATCGCTTGATATGAGCTCCGGCTCCCATATCTGTGATGTCACGATCAAGCGATTTTACATTGTAAAATCACTTCATTACACGCAGCGATGCACAAATGATATCGCTTAAGCGATCAAAAAGCAGATCACTTAAACGATATCGTTCAAGATATTGCACCATGTGACGGCCGCCTTACTCCATTCCTCCTTTCTGCGAATACTCAGATTTGGGGATTAAAAGTATGAGCTGGTGTATATTAATTTATAGATAAACCCAATATTGACTGCCCTGTCCTAGCTGCTTCCTTTTCATTAAAGGGAATCTGTCAGCAGTTTTTCACTACCTCATCTGAGAGCAGCATCCAATGATGATTAACTTAGGGTGGCTTCACACTGGCGTTTGTGTCTGCATGCTGATGGCATGCAGACACAAACGCTGTCAAAACCAGTGTCTTATGATGTGTCCGCAGCGGATAATGTCCGCCTGCGGACACATCACTAGGGAGCCCGGCAGCCAATCGGTGTTGTCCGGGGGCGGGCCGGAGGAGGAGTTCAGCGCCGGAGATCTCCTCCTCCCGGCCGCCGGTAAGCTCCGGGACATGTCGGCGGGGAGTACAGCTGATCTGACAGCTGTTTGAATCTTCCCGCGCCGACACCGAGAGGAGATGTCGGCGCGGGAAGATTCAAACAGCTGTCAGATCAGCTGTACTCCCCGCCGACAGGTCCCGGTGCTTACCGGCGGCGGGGAGGAGGAGGACAGCAGTGGCTCAGCTGATCTCCCGGTGGCCGTCGGTGAGCTCCTGTGACATCACCGGCGGCCACCGGGAGATTTTTCAATGGGTCCGCAGCGTTCTCCAGTGCTGTCAAGCGCTGAACACTGCGGACCCATTGAAGACAATGCATGTTTTGTGCGCTTGGGGACGCTTGCCGATTTTCCAAGCTCCCTGAGCGCACAAAAAATGCAACATGCTGCGTCCCGGGCGCGGATGCTGGACACCGGAAGGAGCAGATATCGTCCGCATCCGCACCCGAACGCAGCAAACGCGGGCACTATGCGTTCCTATGTTAAACATAGGAACCGCAGTGCGCATGCGTTTGACTGCGTATGGGAACGCAGCATACGCTGCTTTCCCATACGCAAATGTGAAGGCACCCTTAGATAACTGGGTGCAGACGTTCTGACACAATTAAAGCATTTATGTAGTTTTAACGAGGAAGCTGATCTGGGAGAGCTGCTCTGCCCACACCAGGCTCTCAATAAAGATTGTCTATTCAAAGTGAGATGTCAATCCCAGCAGGGGGCTTGTTGGATTGCTGTGCACCTAACAAAGTAGTCTTGCAATGGTAATTGCCAGGTGATAAAGCCTTTAGTTTACATAATCATTAGCAAAAAGACTGATAAGAGAGGCAAGGTTGATTTTAGTTTTTTAACCACTGTAGCATACTGTCCTCAGCTTACAAAGCAAAAACCTGCTGACAGATTCTCTGTAAATTATTTAGCATGGCTGAAAGACCCACAGGTCACCTAACCCTGTTAGTTTTGTTCGAACTGCAACTTCTTACAGTGTTTTTTTACATACATAATTTTGCGCGACCCTGGTTATAAAATGGCAGAAAAGGCTCTCAAAAGAATGGTCCTTCAAAAATGCCAAGCCATTAAAAGACATGACCTTTCCATTTCTCACTGTTTTTTTGCTTGGAAGACACTACATACCATGCGTGAAATGTTAGATGCTCTTTGAGCATTATGTAAATGTTCCCGCTAACAAAAATTGCAAGTGTTTTATTCATTGCTTGGTGGATTTACAAAATACAAAAACACCAATAAAAAGACGCCCCTGAAAGACTGAAAAACTTCAACTAAGCACTTCAGGAAACACCCAAAAAATACTAACAAAAAGACTTCAGACTTACAAATTCCCAAGAAATCCCGGGAAAGAAAAGCAAATTCTGCTTTTTTTTTTTAAATATTAAAAATAGTAAAATATTACTGTAACATACCAAAGGTTATAATCACAAGAGATCACAAAGTTTGAAAATGTAGTAGTATTTTTGATAAAATGACACAAAGCACGTTACCTGAATTACAGAATGTTCCAGGAATTGTGATTAAAGGAATTGTTCTTTTTCAGACAATGTTATTCCCTGTCTATAGTTTGTTAAACAGAAAAAAGCAAACCAATCTGCGCTGTACTCGCCTTCCTGTCCCTGGTGACTCTGAAGGGGGTGTTCCATCTATACGAGCAGGGCGGCTAAGCTCAATAATTTTCTACGGTGCTTTTAATGTGACTTGACCCAATACTGGGAGCAGGAGTTGAGACAGAGCGCTGGACCTGGGGATGGGAAGTCCAGTGTGGTTTGGTGTGTGGTGTGTTGTGTGTTGTTGTGTGTGTGTGTGTTATATATATATATATATATATATATATATATTATTTTTTTTTATTTAACAAACTACAACCAAGGTTTGGATATAGAAAATGAAATTACAAAACTTTTCCTATACTTTCAATGTTGGACATGGATGTCACACAAATGTAATCTGTGTGCTGTATGTGTTTACACGGACCCCTTGGACTTGTATTGGCCTTTGTAATGTGTGCTTTGGAAAAAGTGGGGTTCACTTGGACAAATGTTGGGTTCATACGGACACATGTGTGGTTCAGATGGACACCCCTGGGGTTCATACGGACACTTGCTCTGTACGAGAACACAGACATGTGAAGATCACAATAGGTTCTGAAGGGTACATGAGATATGCTTAAAAAAAAAAGTGTCACGTACAGTTGCCAACGTACTGGACACATTAACATGTGATGGGAGCCATAAATGCAGTATGTAGAAGATGATGATAGTTGTACATATCTTCCCCATGTCTCTTGCTATGTTTGTTATTAAAACTGATAAAACTGCAGTTACTCTGTGACTTATCAATCCTCCAGCATCTGCACTGTGCGCTGGAAGGACTCACGGAACAGACTGCAATTATGCGGTATGGATGTTCCCAGCAACAACACAACTAGTGGGAGTGGCCTTGTTCTATACAAGTGTATGGAACAAGCATGTCCGACTAGCAGGAGCAGCAGACTAGTGGGCGTGGCCTTGTTCTATACAAGTGTATGGAACAAGCATGTCCGACTAGCAGGAGCAGCAGACTAGTGGGCGTGGCCTTGTTCTATACAAGTGTATGGAACAAGCATGTCCGACTAGAAGGAGCAGCATAATAGTGGGCATGGCCTTGCTCCATACACTTGTTTGCAGTGAGGCCGCGACCAATAGTTGTGTTGTTGCCAGGAACATGCATACCGCATAAATGCGTTCTGTACCCAGCAGTGAATCGTCGCAGTGCACTGGGAGGATTGACAAGTCTGCATCGCATAGAGTGATTGCAGAATTCTCATTTTAGACTGGAAAACCTCTTTAAAGTACATAGTCAAGAATGAACACACACTGTCAAATGGGCATGGGAGACGATTCAGTGTAGAATGGATAGTAATAATGAATTCCTCATTGAGGGTAGGGTACACATGAGACTAGTTATGGTCTTCTAAGCAGTTATTTCAGAGAATTCTGCCCATCACATACCATGCTACACTGAAGAAGAGAAGGATTGAGGGAATAGTAAAAAATTAAAACTTCAAATTAAGTGCTTTGTCAAGAAAGTGTAAAAATTAATAGCGGGGACCAAACTTGAAAGATTTAACCTTTTTCTTTTTCTCCTATTGTTGTTTATATGGCTTTAAAAATGGTAATCTCAACATTAAATGCACTGAGTTAGAAGAATCAGAACGACTCCTTCTGCTTTGCTCTTATTATGTATGAATTTAAGCCTCTTACCATGAATAATACATATATGAATATAAAAGTGAATATCATTGGAAAAGGATAAAGAACGCACAAAAACGGAACACGCTGAACAATTCCCTTTAAACAGCGCTCCATTTTATATACCAGTTCAGTGCCAAGGCTGACAGTTTTAGAAACCCTCCATTTGCTTTGTAATCACAATATTAATCTCTTGTACAAGGAGGATACTAGAGCCGTGGAAGATGGAAGAATATTGGCAAAGACTAATAGAAGACCTCTTGACCGTATTCCACTGCCAAATCTATTTATGAAGGAAATATATATATATCTCCTCAGTTTTTACACTCTTCCACAAGCTATCATTTCTGTGCAGCTCCTCATCCGGTCTGTACAATGCATTGTTGCATTTTTTGTTTAATTTCTACCTCTGTAACGAAAAAAATAAAATCTAGTGTCGACACTTTGCACCTCGGAGAAATGTGTGCCCCCGGGCTCTGTAGGAACTGTAAATTGTGGAACTTTTTCTTGTTAAATTATAATTACTACAGGCAGATGACAAAGTTCCAGCCTAAGATATACAAGCCTGTAACTCCGAATGGTCCTGTGGCTGTTATGGGGCCCCTGCAATGCGTGTCCCGAATACCTTTACTGTGGGCAAGCTAACCACTTATTCACACTAATCTGCATGGAGGGGTAACAAGGGTTAAATGTAGTACATCTTGATTTATGCTATGCAAAATTAAATCTCTCATTATGTACAATTTATAAAAGGCTAAAAAAAAAGACAACCTTACCTAGGAATAAATTCTATGAATTTACTTTCTACCTTCTCAATCCTTCTGGTCTATAATCAGGTTCCTTGTTCTCCATATTTTTGGCATCTCTTATTTAAAGATCTTATTTCCCCCGTTCTAAGTGGATGAGTAAAGTCCTCCATATCTTCTGATTGTGGCTTAAGTGAGCCATCATGTTTATATCCAGTATCTAGCAAAAACTGTTAGGTGAGTCATTTTGATTTGTGCCCATCCTGTGGTTGCTTCTGGGGCACAGAGACACGTTCCCTTTAATTTATAATCCACTCAGCACAGCCTACTGATGTTACTGGCATCATGCTTACCTGCGGTGGAAAGCATAGATGTAATCTTCGAGCAAGGACAGAGCGGCACTCACAGGAATCCAATTGCAGTTTTTCACGGCTTATTAGCAATATATGCATGGTTGCAATGCAGGGAGGGGGTTTGGCGGACAACAGTCATCGTTTCGAGCTATATAGCGCTTCCACGGGTCCTGAAATGCAGGGAGGGGGTTGGCAGGACAACGTCACCATTTCACGCTATATAGCTCATTTCACCGAGGAGAAGCGCATATGGCGCGAAACGGTGACTGTTGTCCTGCCGATCCCCCCTTCCTGCATTGTAACCATGCATATTGCTGAATAAAGTCGTGAAAAACTGCAGTTGGATTCCTGTGAGTGCCGCTCTGTCCTTGCTCATTCATCCACTACTTCATCTTGCAGCTGAGCAACACTGGATCCAGACACTACCTCATCCATACTATTGCTGCGTGCTTCTCCAGGTCAGTGCCTGGATTCCTTCTAATTTTTTATAGATGTAATCTTTACTGCACAGTGGACATTGTAAAACTGAGCTCCCCAAAATAATACCGGAATTCCTTTATTGTACAGGGTGGGCCATTTATATGGATACACCTAAATAAAATAGGTTGGTGGCATATTAGTATATGGGAGGGGGAAAACTTTTCCCCTCCCATATACTAATGTGCCACAAACAGGATGTTGATATCACCAACCATTCCCATTTTATTTGGTTCATCCATATAAATGGCCCACCCTGTAGATATAATATTATTGATCTACTTTCCTCAATCCTTTACATGGTAAGTTAAACACTTTTTTAAAATATCAAACTTGACCAACAAAAAGAATTAAAAAAAACAAAACACAAGCTGTCTGACAGATCTAGAGGGAACAATATAATAGAGTTGTGGATTTTGGAAGATGAGAATGGGAAAAAAAATTGTCCTAAACCTTTTTAAAAGGATTAACTGTAAATGTATTGCATGAAAGAGACCTGACTCACATTGTATCCTTGTTACTTTGCAGACTATGGGACGATCTTCCACATTCTGTCACTGAGTGGTCCGGTCTAGAGAACGGAGGCCGTAAGTATAGAGCAAACGCTCATTAGCTGCGAGATCTGATGCAGATTGTATAAGTCCCAATGTTTCGCTTCACTAGAAAGAAGCATTAATGCAAAGAATGTGACTGTGCTGCGAGGAGTCCATGTAATGAACTGTAACAATGGCCTATTAATACTGCAGCCATCTAACGGCAGAGGTCAGAGGTGACACAGGGACCGCCGCAGGATTATACAATAGCAAGGAAAACATCAAGACAAAACAGAGATGCTAAAAAGAAGCACATCCCAGTGTTAATCTCTTCAATGCAAAGTGTATACGCACAATAACACCCGGTATTAAATTAATTTGTGTTTTCCAATCACAGAGAATGCCAAAAACTCATATGCAAATAGAAATTTGTACTGCCATATGGTAATGTAATAAACATTACAGTGCCCTCTGGGGCCAAAGTCATTTTACATCTTTGTTGCCAAGGGGGCTGCTCGTTTGTCACATAGGGAAACCTTAAAAATCTCATATAACCAAGAGTAAGACAAGCCTATCATCATCACAATTAAGGACAAGGAACAGATATTCGGTTCTACGACACTGTGTATATCATGCGCCCTCTCAGTGATGGTGTATGACTGCACCCACAGCACTTACACTTAGGAGACACAAGAATCTGATTATTACTAGTGATGAGCGAGCATGCTCGCTGCTACTCGGTACTCGCACGAGTATCCCGGTACTCAGGATGCTCGGTGAGCACCGAGTACCTCCAAGGTGCGTGGACTCATCACTAATCATTATCGATGTGACACAAGTATACAGCCCCCTTCAGTGCACAATGTGAGCTGTCACCTCACAGAGAGCAGATTGATTGTTAGGGTCCCTCTGGGGGGCACAGCAAGGTGTTGTACGCTGCATATGCTGTGACGATTTCTAAAAGCCCCCCCTCCCGCTCTTTCCCAGAAACACTCGGTTTATAGCCGGATGTCTGTGGGCGGAGCCTATCACTCATTGACTTGCAGTTGGCCTCGGTGCTCGTTCGAGCCCCGAGTATCTTGAAGTGCTCAACCAGAGCATCGAGTACCCGAGCATTTTAATGCTCGCTCATCACTAATCATTATGTCATTCACTGTAATCATTTTATTTTACCTTCAAGAAGCATTTTACCTGTTAAACTATAGTAATACATGTATTTAAAAATACAGGCAGCACTCCAAAAATAAATGGTGAAAAAGTGGCTACTTTTACTGACCCGTCTTTGTCAATTAATGTGCTCACATTGGATTCAGTCTTAAATAGTGGTACAGTGTACAATGTTGTGGTCATTTTCTTCACATCCTCATGTATCTGCAAAAAACAATAAAAAAAAATTATGTAAATCCATGTCCGGAATATAAGTGCACATGAATGAGATATGTGGTGTGGGCTGCTTTGCCCACAGTTAAAATGGCGACGGCCACAGGTGTCCAGTGCGCATGCTCAAGACGCACTGCGGGGATTGGTTGAACAGATGCACATTCCGGACATACGCAGAACGGCATACACAACGCCAACCGCGGCATGGGAATGGCGGAGGTGATCACCACATGGAAATATCACCCTTATAAACAGCAGTTTTCAGCTCTTTCTACAGATTCTCGATTGGATTCAGGTCTGGACTGTGACTTGGCCATTCTAACACCTGGATACGTTTATTTTTGAACCATTCTATTGTAGATTTTGCTTTATGTTTGGATCATTGCCTTGTTGGAAGATAAATCTCCGTCTCAGTCTCAGGTCTTTTGCAGACTCCAAAAGGTTTTCTTCCAGAATGGCCCTGTTTTTGGCTCCTTCCATCTTCCCATCAATTTTAACCATCTTCCCTATCCCTGCTGAAGAAAAACAGGCCCAAACCATGATGCTGCCACCACCATGTTTGACAGTGGGGATGGTGTTTTTAGGATGATGAGCTGTGTTGCTTTTACGCCAAACATATTGTTTTGCATTGTGGTCAAAAAGTTTGATTTTGGTTTCATCTGTCCAGAGCACCTTATTCCACATGTTTGGTGTGTCTCCCAGGTGGCTTGTGGGGAACTTCAAATGAGACTATTTATGGATATCTTTGAGAAATGGCTTTCTTCTTGTCACTCTTCCATAAAGACCAGATTTGTGCAGTGTACGACTGATTGTTGTCTTATGGACAGACTCTCCCACCTCAGCTGTAGATCTCTACAGTTCATCCAGAGTGATCATATGCTTTTGGCTGCATCTCTGATCAGTCTTCTCCTTGTTCGAGATGAAAGTTTAGAGGGACGGCCGGGTCTTGCTAGATTTGCAGTGGTTTGGTACTCCTTCCATTTCAATATGATCACTTGCACAGTGCTCCTTAAGATGTTTAAAACTTGGGAAATCGTCACAACAGTATCTCGGACCTGCCTTGTGTGTTCCTTGGTCTTCATGATGCCCTCTGCACTTGAAACAGAACCCTGAGACTATCACAGAGAAGGTGAATTTATATGGAGACCTGATTACACACAAGTGGATTCTATTTATCATTACCAGTCATTTAGGACAACATTGGATCATTCAGAGATCCTCACTGAACTTCTGGAGTGAGTTTGCTGCACTGAAAGTAAAGGGGCCGAATAATATTGCACGCCCACTTTTCAGTTTTTTATTTGTTAAAAAAGTTTAAAATATCCAAAAAATTGTTCCACTTCACAATTGTGTCCCACTTGTTGTTGATTCTTCACAAAAAAATTAGAATTTATATCCTTATATTAAAGCCTGAAATGTGGCAAAAGGTTGAAAAGTTTTAAAGGGGCTGAATAGTTTCACAAGGCACTGTATGTGTGTGTGTGTGTGTGTACCTTTCTATATTCAGAAATTACATAATTGCTTACTAGGACCAGTCACATTGATGTGTCCATAACCGTGTCATAGGCAGGGTTTAAAATAATTACCGTAGCTATGGTCCAAATCATAGATTCCCCATAGTGGCAGTAGCCTGTAACAATATGGCCTGTAATGCCTCTTGCAAATCATCTCAAAGCATTCCATTAAAGGGTTGCTTGCTACTAGGACAACCCCCTCTGATTCCACTGTTTTCCCCAAGTAAAATTAAAACACACTCACTCCTGGTAACGGTACAGTTCCAGTGGCGTCCGAACTGAAATTCCCGGGGCTTATATGATTTTGTGACATCACGCTAGCCTTGAGCTCATCAGCGCTGGCTTCTGTCTCCCCACCTTCAGACAATTTAGTTAACAGGAAAGAAGCGTTGTGACTGCCGCTCACTTCCTGTTGATTGCATCTGTGTTTGAAGGTGGGAAGCCAGAAGCCAGAGCTGATTGAGCTCAAGGCTAGCGTGATGTCACAACATCATATAAGCCCCGGGAATTTGAGTACGGACATCGCTGGACTGATACTGGTACCAGAGGTGAGTATAAGTTTTTTTTTTTTATTTTACCTGGGACAATATGTGGAATCTGAAGGGGTTGTCCAAGTAGTGGACAATCCTTTTACCTTTTCATGATGAAGTTAAGATGCCTTATTCCTTACTAATCAGATTGTGCAGTAGCCTTCTGACCATCAGTGGTAAGTGTAACCTGATTGTATGGACATACAATACCAGTGTGTGAACACCTCCCAAATGATATCTCCCTTGTTCTTGTATCCTTCACTCTTCCATTGAATCGAGAACATTGTGATAGGTGTACAGTTTGGGTGTCAGTTTGGTGAGTTTCTGTCTTGTTTTAGTCTTACCTGAGAATTTGCTATATTGCAAATACTGTTTATTGTTTATAACCTTTAGGGCTGTTAAAAAAAAAAAAAAAAAGTTTGTAAAAGAAGAAAAAAATGATTGCAAATTCAAAACCATTTTTTTTAAATGTATTTAGCAATTCATCCAAAAATAAAGTGTTTAAGCCTGCTTTCACATCAGCGTTTGCGCTGATCAAGGCAAGTACGGTGAAAAAAACGCAACTGCCGCGATTACCGCATAACGGCCGCACTTGCGGTTCACTTGCGGCAGGCCCCATACATTGTCTATGGGGCTTGCGGCAGGTGCGGCAAGTGCGGTATCGGCACTTGCTGCAGGTGCGGCCGCGGAAAAAACGCGGCATACCGCGTTTTTTTCGCAGCCGCACCTGCCGCAAGTGCCGAAACCGCACCTGCCGCACACGTACCGCAAGCCCCATAGATATTGTTTTTTTCACTGCAACTGCCGCGATCAGCGAAAAACGCTGATGTGAAAGGACCCTAAAATGGGTTTCTTGTTTTGTTTCGATGTATAAAGTGAATATTTTCCAGTGTTTTCCATGAAGGGCATTCCCTTTTTTTTCTTTATGTACTTTTTCCGGCAACTAGGTCTCCCATATTTGCCCCATTACCATAGAGAACAGGCCCCTGTAGTGACACAAGTCACTGTCAGTGTAGATTAGAGCCTGGTAAGACCCAGCAGCCCCGCCATGACATGAGGAACGTGGCACCGCCGATCATGAACACATTCGGCCTAATCATGAGAGCAGCCGGCACCCTACTGGAATGTTCTCTTGATTCTATGCGGTTCCTTTATTTGTTTTACTTCTTTTTCTTTCTTTCATTAAACCACACACTGATCTTCAAATCAAATCTGTATTCGAGGCTTTATTAAAAATTGCATGTTTTTCTTGGTTTCTTACCCAAAGTAATAAAGTTCGTAAAATATATATATTAAAAAAAATAACAATACTTCTGACCAGAAAAAAAAATGAAATTTCCTGATTTTTCTTTCACTATTCTCTTCTTTTGAAAGGGTAAAGGGCAGTGACCCAGTTTATAATGTACAACTGTTTCTTTTCATGTCCTATATTTCAGTACACCTACTAAATCTCCAATCTGTTTTATGCATCTGCAGAAGAACTAGCCAAGTTCATGGCTGAAGTTTCCATATTGAAGTACACGGAGAAGCCAAATTAGCAGCGCTAAAGAGAATCCTTCTGAAAGCTCTGGATTCTATGGGAACAAGTCTTAGTTCTCCGCTGATTATTTCAGATGTACGATCCTTGCAGAAATCGTCTACAGGAACTAGGAAAAAGGTACTTAAAGATCTCTGTGTACTGTAAAGCTGATCTGGAAGGTAGAATATCCGCTCTTCTCAGTACATCTTCTTTTATGTATCTGCAGCACCTCACTTTGTTCTGTATTCACATTGATGGGCCGAGAAAAGTATAATTGATGCCCATTAGAAACATTATTAGCTCGTTAATTCTGCAAATATAAAAGGATCCGAGGGGTACGGACTGTTGGTGAGGGAAGATATGTTACTTGGTTCTATTTTGGTATAAGGATGATGGATGATAGAGCAAATGAAAAAATGTTGTCACCCTGCAATGGACAAGAGATGCCAGTCATGGTAAAAAGAGCCCTCTGCTTATTCCCATGAATGAATGAATGAAGACTAATTCATATTCTTGTAATATTTCATCCACGTGGCTGGATTTTAACTCCCTAGGATCTTTCGGATTTTATGGAGTTGTTTTAGACGTTTTTGGGAACTACTTTACTCAATAGGTTCTGTAGGGTACGCAGGAGGTCTGCTATCCAACACTGCCCTTTTACATAATTTTATGCATAATTCTGTAAGTGATCTATGAATAGTAGAGATGAGCGAATGTCTGGATGTTCTGGTTCGGGTACTGCCTGTTTGGGACTTGCGCGTGGCCCTGTACGTCCTCGGTAGCCAGTGATTGGCTGTTTGGCTCACCGCACATATGCAGCCAACCATAAGCAAAAGACTTGGGGGCGGGAGGGCCGGGTTTTTAACCTTTTTTAAAAAAATGTTTTTAAGCACACTATGGATGAAGGGATTTCGAGCGTGAACGGAAGACTTATAAGGCGTATATCAAAACTCAAAAAATGTACATACATCCATACTGTACATATATGTATACATACATACATAAAGCACAAAAAAAACAATTACCCCCTAAAAAACCGACGAGTTGCAATCATGGTGGTAACTAGTACCTTGATGTTTTCAAATATATATTTCTTCAAGAAGTCCAACAAGGAAACAGATTAAAAAAATGTTTTACATCCGTTCCCTTGCTTCACTTCTTGTATACTTTTTTTTTTATTTCTTCCCCAGACCGGAGATGTGATATGATCAGACCATGTCCCTGTACAGTCGACACATCCATTACACAGTACATAGCAGGACAATTATATAAGATTATCTCAGCACAGGAGATGTGGTATATTTAGACCATGTCCCTGTACGGTCAGACACATCCATTACACAGTACATATATATAGATTATCTCGGCACATGAGAAGTGGTATGGTTAGACCATGTCTCGATATGGTCAGACACATCCATTACACAGCACATTGTAGGGACACATATCTAAGATAATCTCAGTGTAAGAATTGTATGATCAGACCAGAACAGGACACATATATAAGATTATCTCGCACAGGAGAAGTGGTATGATCAGACCATGTCCCGATATGGTCAGACACATCCATTACACAGTACATATATATAAGATTATCTCGGCACAGGAGAAGTGGTATGGTTAGACCATGTCTCGATATGGTCAGACACATCCATTGCACAGCACATTGTAGGGACACCTATCTAAGATTATCTCAGTGTAAGAGATGTGGTATGATCAGACCAGAACAGGGACACATATATAAGATTATCTTAGTACAGGAACATTTTTTTTAAACCTTTCCAATTGTGGAAATTATTATTATTCCAAGATCTGTTGATTAAAATTACCTGCGTTCATGGGAAAATCCCTTTAAGGCAAAATCATGAACCAAGCGGTAAATGAATGCAAACATTCGCTATTTAATGTAAATTACTACATGATTACTTTCAGCATTTCGAGTGAAGACGGCAAAGTCTTGATTCTTTTTTTTTGTCCTCGCTGCTTAGTGTAATTAAAAGCATCAGCCGGTGACCTTTTTCAGACATGTCTTGTGCAGAAAGAAGACAATTTCTATCCTGTGCACTTGCAATGTGGAAGGGTCAAGATGTTTTAAATTTTTAATATTCTTATGAAATTTGGCCACAGGGACGTGCACGGCAGCCAAAAATGCAGGGTGCAAACCAACAAGAATGATGGTCTGATAGATAAACGGTGATTCAAGCATCAGTACACAGATGGTTCTGATTTTCTGTGTTTTAAGCTGCTCCGACTGAAGACATAAAATATCCTTCTAGTCATAAATTAGCTCTTTGGAAGGAAACCTTGGCACTGGAGCTTTACAACCTTCAATTAGTAGGGGAAGAAGAATTTCAATGACTGTGGTATTGACATCTGTAGGCTTGCATAGTAATCATTCCTAATAGAAATGAATATCTGTTTGAGGAGGTTTTTGCATGGCTAATTAGCCACCATTGAGAATATGTAATTTTTGCATGATCTCCCGATTGTCACCTCTCTCTTATGATACAATTACATCTTATTGTAGCGAGAGACTTAAAGTCCGATACTTGTTAGACAGAAGATTGAACCCCGCCAATATCATTAAACATTTTACTGGACAAATTATACTTGAGATGTTTTTTTTTTTTTTTTTTTTACTTTATTCCCATTGGCCACAACATGTACCAGAAAGCACTACTAATTGATATGGTACAGAAAAATAGTTTTGATAATTTCTTGTGGAAATCTAGGCGCACAAGATATTTTATGATACATTGTTTCAGAACAATTCGAGTATTGCGTTGCTCGCCGTACTTACGGTAAAGTTTCAATACCTTAAATTTTACAGCTTCCCCTCTCTTAGGCCTGATCTGACATTATATGTGGGGATTTCATCAGACATTCCCTGCATAGGAATTATTGCCTTAGGTAAGAAATCACTGTAAAGGTACCTTTACACACAGACATATATTGCTTGCAACTCACTGGTTGCAGTGAATTCATGCACACATTGTTCCACTTGTACATGGCAACAAAATGGAACAATGTGTCCATGATTTCACTGCAACCAGTGAATTGCAAGCAATATATGTCTGTGTGTAAAGGTACCTTAAGGAAATCATGTTATTGGCGCTGCTCGGAAAGTGGTGTATACACGCTGAGAGAGCGCTCTTTCCCAGCGTGTATACGCCATTCTCCATGCATGCAGCGTCAATGACATGATTTTCTTACAGTGATTTTTTTTTTTTTTAATCTCAGTGCAAGACATTATTTTTTTTGTCTGATAAAGACCCGATTGCAGGGTTGAAACGTCACATTTTTTTTCTTGGGTGTTGCCTAAATAAAAATTCAAATAATTCCACTGGAGTGCCAAGTATTCTTGAATACCAATTTTGACAGGTTGGAACCCTTACTTGCGATGCTGGAGGGTGATGGGAGGCTACACAGGGATGCTGGAGGGTGATGAGAGGCTACACAGGGATGCTGGAGGGTGATGGGAGGCTACAGAAGGATGCTGGAGGGTGATGGGAGGCTACACAGCGATGCTCGAGGGTGATGGGAGGCTACAGAGGGATTTTTTTTATAGTAATATGGTGCGCCTTATAATCCGGTGCGCCTTATATATGGACCAAGACGGCTTAAAAGTCATTTTTTGAGGGTGCGCCTTATAATCCGGTGCGCCTTATAGTGCGAAAAATACGGTAACAGTTTGACACCCAGGAAATAGGACACGGGCATACTTGTCAATATTTCTAATCTGGAATAAGAGCGGCTGTACAAACCAATTAAAGGGGACGTCACCACTCCGAACGTCTGTTTTAACAAACATTTGTTATACCTATTATAATTATTATTATCATTATTATTATTATAGCACAATTTATTCCATGCAATTTACATGTGAAAAGGGTATACACAGTAGAGACAAGTACAATATTCATGCACAGACTGGTACAGGGGGATCAAGCACCCTGCCTGCGAGGGCTCACAGTCTACAAGGGATGAGTGAGGATACAGCAAAGGAGGAGAAGAGAGGACCCTGCCTATGAGGGCTCACGGTCTACAAGGGATGGGTGAAGATACATTGGAGAAGGAGTGAGGACCCTGCCTACAAGGGCTCACAGTCTACAGGGAATGGGTGAGGGTACAGTGGAGAAGAAAGGAACCTGCACATGAGGGCTAACAGTCTACAAGGGATGGGTGAGTATATAGCTGGTCATGCAGCAGTACAGTGGACTGAGGGTTACTGCAGGTTGTATGCTTGTAGGAAGAGGTGGGTCTTCAGGTGCCTTTTGTAGGTCTCCACAAATGGTGAGAGTCTGATGTGTTGGGGTACAGAGTTCGAGTATGGATGATGCACGTGAGAAATCTTGAAACCTGTGAATTAACAGCGCTAATGTAAGTTATGTAAAACTCTGCGTGTTATTACTCTGTAGTATCTCCGTGAAATATATAAAAATTGGCAACTGGGTTTCACCATTCCTTTTATCAATCAGTATGTGCCTATATAGCCTGGTAAAAGATTCAATTGGTTCTGCCAATCACTTGTAGCCTCACATCTCATTGATGGTGGGAATGGTAAAATTTAGTTGCCCAAATTATACATTAACTTTCCAGCGGAATAGGAGAGTAACAATACAATCCTAAGGAAATCCTTTTAGAGAATTATTTTGGGTGAATTTCCAGTATTTTACACTTAAGAGAAGTTTTCTATTTTCCACATTCCTTTTATAGAAATTACTGGTCTATAAATGTTTAACCTATTCCTGAAGGTTTTATAAATTATTGCTAGACATGCAGCATTTGTTACTAATGCGAATACACTTTGTTCTGTTCTCGCTACACAGGCCATAGGCATATGAAGCTAAACAGGCAGCCAAACCGCTATACTGAGTGCATTAAGAAGACAGCTGTTGAAGTCTTTGTACTTTATTGAACGTAGTAGCATGATTCGGTAAAACTGGGGACAATTGGGATACATACAAGGTGGTCCATTTTGGATCATACTTTATTTTTTCAATGAGAAGAGGGTCATGTGACACATCAAACATATTGAGAATTTCATAAGGCAAACAATGGTGTGCTTGGCTTTAACGTAACTATTCTTTCATGAGTTATTTACAAGTTTATGACCACTTATAAAATGTGTTCAAAGTGCTGCCCATTGTGTTGGATTGTCAATGCAACCCTCTTCTCCCACTCTTGACACACTGATAGCAACACCGCAGAAGAAATGCTAGCACAGGCTTCCAGTATCCGTTGTTTCAGATGCTGCACATCTCGTATCTTCACAGCATAGACAATTGCCTTCAGATTACCCCAAAGATAAAAGTCTAAGGGGGTCAGATCGGGAGACCTTGGTGGTAATTCAACTGGCCCACGACGACAATCCATATTGTGGTGGTGCATCATCTTGTTGGAAAATCTCACAGAACATGCCATCTTCAGTGTATAAAAAGGGCAATACATCATCAAGCAGCAATTTCAGATATCCACTGGCATTGATGTTTCCATTGATGAAAAATGGCCCTACTATCTTTGTACGCCATATATCACACCATACTATCAGTTTTTGTGTTCCATCAGTCTTGGAGGGATCTATCCACTGTGGCTTAGTGTCAGATCAATAGCGGTGGTTTTATTTGTTAACTTCACCATTCACAAAAATGTTTGCCTCATCACTGAACATAATGTTCTGTGTAAACTGAGGATCCTGTTCCAACTTTTGTTTTGCCCATTCTGCAAATTCAGTGCGTTGATCTGGGTCATCCTCATTGAGATGCTGCAGCAGCTAGATTTTGTAAGAGTGCCATTTGTGAGTAGCTAATATCCGCTGAAGGGATGTTTGACTGATGCCACTCTCCAGTTACATGCGGCGAGTGCTATGCTGTGCGCTCTTGCTGAATGAAGCTAGGACAGCCACTGATATTTCTTCATAAGTGGCAGTTTTCTTGTGTCCACATTTTGGCAAATCCAACACTGAACCTGTTTCACGAAATTTGGCAAGCAGTTTGTAGCATGGGAGATGGGTGGGCTCGTAGGGTGCCTTGCATTGGAATCTGCTGCAATGACCTGGGTACTGTGTTCACCAAACATAAACACAATTTCTATCTGCTCCTCATGTGTTAAACTCTGCGACATGTCAATGGCTGTAAACTAAGATAAACTTGTAAATTACTCATGAAAGAATAGTTATGTTAAAATCAAGCACACCATTGTTTTTCTTATGAAATTCTCAATAAGGTTGATGTGTCACATGACCCTCTTCCCATTGAAAAAATAAAGTTGGATCCAAAATGGCCAACTTCAAAATGGCCAATGGTCACCACCCATCTGGAAAGCTTTTCCCCCTCCCACATACTAATGTGCCACAAACAGGAAGTTATCACCAACCATTCCCATTTTATTTAGGTGTATCCATATAAATGGTGCACCCTGTACAATCAGTGCGTGAATGTTGCAACAGAAAAAAATATATATCACAAATGGCTATACAACATGCATTCATTACCTAAATAACCTTGAGTCTAACCTAGAAAGCAACAGATTAAAGTAACATTTGGAGCAGTTAATGGCTACAGACAACATACATTCTTACCAGCAATGCTATCACAAGAGGGATGAAATATAGACTGTATAAGTATAAAGAAAGGGTGGCTAAATTACCCATACTGCATTGCAGAGTGGAGGAGAAGCAGACATAAAAAATAGAAAACTGATGCTGATAAAAAGTTCAGCCACTAGAGGGAGCTAACATTTTATGAACAACCTAGTGAAGAAACATGGGTAATACTGCAGAGTGACAATAAGAAAAAAACAGAAATGCTGGTGGTAGAACACATTTTATGTAATAAGTCTTTATTTTAAAACCTATGAAACCATTCACGCTTAGGAAAAGGAAAGAAATCCGTGGAAAATGGAATTCTGCTGCAGAGTAAAGGGGATGTGAACCTAAGTTCAATCTCATATACTAAATATGGCATTACCACAGTATAGCAGTGCATAGGGAAAACTGAAGTCTCTTATCAAGTGTAGACTGGGGCTGTGCTCCAAAGAAGTACTAAGATGGCAGCGACGGGGGTCTTCAACACTCATTGGTGCCCATGAAGGAGTCGATGCATGTGCACACAGGCAATAATATCATGTTATTGCTGCTCAGATATGGGCAGTATCATTTAAATGATTAAACTGTAGTGATCAACACTTGGCTCTGGCTGTAGTTGTTAAGACACAGATGCTGACAATGTAGTCCACTCCTGAGCCCACTCTACACACGGGCACGCCCCAAATCACATACATGTACAGTACAGACCAAAAGGTTGGACACACCTTCTCATTCAAACAGTTTTCTGTATTTTCATGACTCTGAAAATTGTAGATTCACACGGAAGGCATCAAAACTATGAATTAACACATGTGGAATTATATACTTAACAAAAAAGTGTGAAACAACTGAAAATATGTCTTATATTCAAGGTTCTTCAAAGTAGCCACCTTTTGCTTTGAGTACTGCTTTGCACACACTTGGCATTCTCTTGATGAGCTTCAAGAGGTAGTCACTGGAAATGGTCTTCACTTCACAGGTGTGCCCTGTCAGGTTTAATAAGTAGGATTCATTGCCTTATAAATGGGGTTGGGACCATCAGTTGTATTGTACAGAAGTCTGGTGGACACACAGCTGATAGTCCTACTGAATAATAGATTGTTAGCTGCTTTTTTCTTGCCATAATACAAATTCTAAGTAAAGAAAAACGAGTGGCCATCATTACTTTAAGAAATGAAGGTCAGTCAGTCCGAAAAATTGGAAAAACTTTGAAAGTGTCCCCAAGTGCAGTTGCAAAAACCATCAAGCGCTACAAAGAAACTGGCTCACATGAGGACCGCCCCAGGAAAGGAAGACCAAGAGTCACCTCTGCTGTGGATGATAAGTTCATCTGAGTCACCAGCCTCAGAAATCGCAGGTTAACAGCAGCTCAGATTAGAGACCAGGTCAATACAACACAGAATTTTAGCAGCAGACACATCTCTACAACAACTGTTAAGAGGAGACTGTGCAGCAGGCCTTCATGGTAAAATAGCTGCTAGGAAACCACTGCTAAGGACAGGCAAAAAGCAGAAGAGACTTGTTCGGGCTAAAGAACACAAGGAATGGACATTAGACCAGTGGAAATCTGTGCTTTGGTCTGATGAGTCCAAATTTGAGATCTTTGGTTACAACCACCGTGTCTTTGTGCGACGCAGAAAAGGTAAACTGATGGACTCTACATGCCTGGTTCCCACCGTGAAGCATGGAGGAGGAGGTGTGATGGTGTGGGGGTGCTTTTCTGGTGACACTGTTGGGGATTTATTCAAAATTGAAGGCATACTGAACCAGCATGGCTACCACAGCATCTTGCAGCGGCATGCTATTCCATCCGAATTGCGTTTAGTTGGACCATCATTTATTTTTCAACAGGACAATGACCCCAAACAAACCTCCAGGCTGTGTAAGGGCTATTTGACCAAGAAGGAGAGTGATGGCGTGCTACGCCAGATGACTTGGCCTCCACAGTCACCAGACCTGAACCCAATTGAGATGGTTTGGGATGAGCTACACTGCAGAGTGAAGACAAAAGAGCCAACAAGTGCTAAGCATCTCTGGGAACTCCTTCAAGACTGTTGGAAGACCATTTCCGGTGACTACCTCTTGAAGCTCATCAAGAGAATGCCAAGAGTGTGCAAAGCAGTAATCAAAGCAAAAGGTGACTAGTTTGAAGTACCTAGAATATAAGACATATTTTCAGTTGTTTCACACTTTTTTGTTAAGTAAATAATTCCACATGTGTTAATTTATAGTTTTGATGCCTTCAGAGTAAATCTACAACTTTCATAGTCATGAAAATAAAGAAAACTCTACCGAAAAAGGTTAAAGATACAGATCTATTAGCTCATGTTACGAAAATAGTCAAAAAAACGCTACAAAACCTATCAGATTTCGAATACTCATTTGAACGAGTTCACAGGCTCCCGAAACCAACCTTCTTAGCGGACGAAATCCCGAGAGACGTGATCGCAAAATTCACAACCTTTCGAACCAAAGATAAAGTCATGGAATTCATACGAAAGCACAAAGCACTTCCAGCTCCCTATGATAATCTAAAAGTATACATAGACCTCTCCAAACAGACATTAAAGAAGAGGAAAGACCTTAAACCTGTCACAGAAGTGTTGAGAAAGAACGAGATCTTGTACAGGTGGGCCCATCCAAGCAACAATCTAACTTTCACCTTCAAAGAAAAAAACATAACTGTAGAGCATGCAGAGGAAGGGCTGAAAATACTCAAAGACCTGAAAATTTCCAACAACCCATCCAAGGAGGGAAAAAAAAGATGAAAACACTAGAGAATACCTGGGAAACTCCGGCTCCTGTCCCACATTAGAGCTGAGAGCACCACAGTAGGCTAAAAACACTAGCCCCAAAAGGAGACATTCACTGCAATATATCTCCAACTGTGAAATACCACAATTTCTTTTTATCCTGTATTTATGTTTCTGTTTATTACAGTTAGACCAGTTAGTTTTAGTTCAAACGGCTCAACTACTGACACTCTAGAAAATATCACTGACAAAAAAATCTTTAAAGGTCCCGACTTAACCCAAAATACAAGCCAGAATGAAAGCATTAAATCACTACCATGACGATAAAATTTATGTCTATCAATGTCCATGGGCTTAATTCACCACAAAAAAGGTATCTCATATGGAAAGACATCTTAAAATTTAAAGCGGAAGTCATAGGATTACAGGAAACTAAATTTGCCAAAGAACAAACTCCAAAATTTAACCACAGAGCATTCCCAAAAATTATCCTAGCTTCAAATAAACAAGAAAAATCGGGAGTAGCACTTATCATCAAAGAGTCAATTACTTATGAGGAATTAAAAGTGATAAGCGATCCTGAGGGCAGATACGTAATAGTTGTATGCAAATTAAACAATACATTGTACACCCTAGCTAATATCTACGCCCCCAATAAGGGCCAAATTACTTTCCTGAAAAAATTATTAACCCTAATTAGATCCCATCAGATAGGTTCCCACTTGATATTCGGAGATTTCAACGCCATCCCGAATCCAATGCTAGACACTACAAATAAGAGGAGAGCACTTAATGTCACCCTAGACCCATGGATGAACCGCGAAGAATTATATGACGTCTTTAGATGCCTAAATACAACATCTGTTGAATTTTCCCACTACTCAGACCCACATAGATCATTTTCCAGAATTGACTTGGTCCTATCGGACATTAAAACATTAGAAAAAATTAAAGAAATAACTATACACCCAAGAATTTGGTCAGACCACTCCCCTATTACATTCGACATAACCAATACCCTCTACCCGAATAAAATTTGGAGAGCAAACTCTTACCTATTTGCCCATCCAACTTACAGCCAAAAAATTCAAGAAGAGTTAAACCATTACCGTATATACTCGTGTATAAGCCGAGTTTTTCAGCCCACAAATTGGGCTGAAAAGTCCCCCCCTCGGCTTATACACGGGTCAATACGGTAATGCTGTGGGGGGGGCTGTGACCGGGAGCTGGAGGAGGCAGGAGGGGGCCGCGGTGACCGCATGCGGTCACGTGGGGCCGCCTCATTAGTGCAATGAATATGCACGGCATCCCCCCGTCCATCAACGGCGGGGGGATGCCGTGCATATTGCACTGCACAGCCCCCCTCCTTAATATGGGTCCCCCAGTATTAATAAACAGCCCCCCCCCTCCTTATCATGGCCCCCCAGGCTGCGGCAGCTGTCAAAATAACAAACAGTGTATACATCACCTTCCGACGCAGCTCTGCGCTCCTCCGGTCCTCCGCTCGCCGGCTGCTTCTTTCTTCTTGTGCCGGTGTCATGTGACCGGGCGCAGGAGATGACGTCATTTCCTGCGCGCGGTCACAGAAGTCGGCACAACAAGAAAGAAGAAGCAGCCGGCGAGCGGAGGACCGGAGGAGCGCAGAGCTGCGTCGGAAGGTGATGTATACACTGTTTGTTATTTTGACAGCTGCCGCAGCCTGGGGGGCCATGATAAGGAGGGGGGGGCTGTTTATTAATACTGGGGCTGTATATACCTCTGGGGCTGCTGGATAGTACCACTGGGGCTGTATACTACCACTGGGGCTGCATATACCTCTGGGGCTGATGTATACTACCACTGGGGCTGTATACTACCACTGGGGCTGTATATACATCTGGGGCTGATGTATACTACCACTGGGGCTGTATACTACCACTGGGGCTGATGTATACTACCACTGGGGCTGTATACTACCACTGGGGCTGTATATACATCTGGGGCTGATGTATACTACCACTGGGGCTGCTTGGGCTCCTGTATACTACCACTGGGGCTGATGTATACTACCACTGGGGCTGTATACTACCACTGGGGCTGTATATACATCTGGGGCTGATGTATACTACCACTGGGGCTGCTTGGGCTCCTGTATACTACCACTGGGGCTGCATATACCTCTGGGGCTGATGTATACTACCACTGGGGCTGTATACTACCTCTGGGGCTGTATATACATCTGGGGCTGATGTATACTACCACTGGGGCTGCTTGGGCTCCTGTATACTACCACTAGGGCTCCTGTATACTACCACTGGGGCTGCTGGGGCTCCTATATACTACCACTGGGGCTGCTTGGGCTCCTGTATACTACCACTAGGGCTCCTGTATACTACCACTGGGGCTGCTGGGGCTCCTATATACTACCACTGGGGCTGCTGGGGATGCTATATACTACCACTGGGGCTGCTGTATACTACCACTGGGGCTGCTGTATACTACCACTGGGGCTGCTGGGGCTGCTATATACTACCACTGGGGCTGCTGTATACTACCACTGGGGCTGCTGTATACTACCACTGGGGCTGCTGGGGCTGCTATATACTACCACTGGGGCTGCTGGGGATGCTATATACTACCACTGGGGCTGCTGGGGATGCTATATACTACCACTGGGGCTGCTGGGGATGCTATATACTACCACTGGGGATGCTATATACTACCACTGGGGCTGCTGGGGATGCTATATACTACCACTGGGGCTGCTGGGGATGCTATATACTACCACTGGGGATGCTATATAGTACCACTGGGGCTGCTGGGGATGCTATATACTACCACTGGGGCTGCTGTATACTACCACTGGGGAGGCCTGTATACCACTGGGGGGGGCCTGTATACCACACTGCTGGTGGCTGTATACCTGTGCTGGGGTCCACCCTCGGCTTATACACGAGTCAATAGGTTTTTCCAGATTTTTGGGGCAAAAGTAGGGGGGTCGGCTTATACACGGGTCGGCTTATACACGAGTATATACGGTACTTTCAAAATAATAATACGGAGGATGTCTCCATTACGACCCTATGGCAAGCACATAAGGCAGTCATTAGAGGAGTTATGATACAATTAAATGCCAGAAATAACAAACTCAAACAAAAAAAAAATAGAAGACGTTTCAACTAAAATAAAAGCACTAGAAAATAATCAAGCATCTAAACCTTCATCCAACACCCATAAAGAAATACTAAAATTAAGACTTGAACTCAAATCGATCTTATCAAAAGAATATGAGAGATTCATCCTAACCTCAAAATCCAACTTCCACAATCTAATGAACAAACCCTCTGGATTCTTAGCCAAAAGAACTAGAATCATCAGGTCAAAGACAAAAATACTAAAAATCAAAGACAGTGACAATAAAACCTATAAAAGCCCAAAGGAAATTTCAAAACAATTTGAAACGTTCTACCAAAATTTATACAACTTAAAAGACAACGGAGAAGAGTATAAACCATCCTCTGAATCAATTAAGGAATTCCTGGATTGTATTAAACTACCAAACCTGTCAAATGAGGATTTAAATTTTTTAAATGCACCTTATCAAAATAGCGATATACTAGCCACGATTAAATCTTTAGCATCTAATAAAGCCCCAGGTCCAGATGGTATACCCAACGATTATTATAAAAAATTCGGCACAATATTGTCACCCCACTTAACCACCCTCATTAATTCAATATCTACAGGCTTAAAATTACCCGATGAAATGCTAGAGGCCACAATGACTGTAATATATAAAGGAAAAGGGGATAGAGACCTAGTAGGGAATTATAGACCCATCTCATTATTGAATTCCGATATTAAAATAATGGCAAAAACTCTGACTACCAGACTTCAAAAAGTATTACCCAAACTTATCCATAGAGATCAAGTCGGATTTATAGCCAATAGAGGGGCGGAAGACGCCACCAGAAGAACACTCAACTTAATCCAGGACTCCGAAAATAATAAAACACCCGTTGTCTTTATAGCAATAGACGGGAAAAAGCGTTTGACCGAGTTCAGTGGGACTACCTAATGGAAACTCTGAAGAGATTCGGCTTCAGCGGAAAAATCCTTGACCTTATAGGTGCCTTTTATTCCAAACCCTCAGCAAGAGTGTTAACAAATGGCTTTCTCTCTAAGAAAATAGAGCTCTCAAATGGAACAAGACAAGGATGCCCCTTGTCTCCAACTCTCTTCGATCTTTTTATTGAGCCTCTAGCAGAAAGAATTCGGGTGGATGGTGAGATAAGGGGCATACCTATTAATAAGAGACAATACAAGATATCGCTCTTTGCTGACGATATACTTTTAACATTGACAAACCCACTGAGCTCGGTCAGACGAACCATGGAGATATTCAGTCACTTCTCAAAGGCATCCCTATATAAAATCAGCCTAAATAAAACTCAGGCAATACATATCAACGTGGACCAGGAACTCCTTAGAGCACTAGAATCTGAATTCAACATCCAGTGGTCATTAGATAAGTTATCTTACTTAGGAATCAAACTATCGAAGAATTTAAAAGATTGTATGGATCAAAACATGACAGAAATATACAAAGTCCTTGACAAAGACTTACAACACCTATCAAAAATAGAACTTTCTTGGATGGGTAGAATTGTGCATACAAAATGCTAGAACTTCCAAAACTACTATATATATTCAGAACCATTCCACTGCCAATCAAAAAGAAAACTCTTCAAAAGCTACAAACTCAACTAAACTCATTTGTATGGAGCAAAACTAAAGCTAGAGTCACTCAAACTGTACTCAACAAACACAGGCTCAATGGGGGCTTAGGACTACCGAATCTACTAGCCTACCACCAAGCTATCCTCATTAAGAACAGCCAGAAGTACTGGACTATAGAAAACAAACCAGCATGGGCAAGCCTAGAAGACTCATACTGTACAAATACCGTGGTTGGAGACTTGGTGATCTCCCATTTATGTAACCCCAAAAAGCGACTTCCAAAGGAAGAAATCACCAAATACTCCATAACAACCTGGAAAAAATTTGAGACATCCTCTAGGAAAAACTTCAACTCGCAGCAAATAAAATGGATGAGGATTGAGACCTTATCTGCATTTTCACCTAGACTAAAATTTAAAATCTGGAAAGCATCAGGCATCAATAACATAGAGGATATCATGGATAAATACAACCTTAAGCCCTTCCAGACCCTGGTAAACGAATTCAACCTACCAAAGACACAGAAAAAGACTTGGAAACTACTAGAAAAAATACTCTCGAAACAATCCCCACCACTTTCCCTCCCAAGCAATATTGCTAACCTCCTAAAGGACATTAATAACCAGAGTACATGGAAAACCAAAAATATTTATAGAATATTTAATGACGATGAAGACTTTAAGCCTTTCAAACAATTGGACTCATGGAAGAAAGAACTAAAATTCACAGAAATCCCAATAGAAATAAAGCTTCAAAAAGTAATGGCCTCCATCTATAAATACATACCTTGTGTATCATTGATTGAGACGTTTTATAAACTGCTTACCCGATGGTATTTCACCCCCCATAGGTTAAACTTAATGAACCCAGAACTTACAAATGAATGTTGGAGACACTGTAAACAAACAGGAAATATAACACACATATTCTGGGCATGTCCCAAAATCAGAGAATTCTGGAGAGACTTACAAAAACTAATATCCTCAATCACTCATCTGAGCATTACTTTAAAACCGGAACTAACATTATTATTACTAAACATTGACACAATTACAAAACAATATAGACCCATAGTTATACATATTATTCTAATCGCAAACAAACTAATAGCTTCCAACTGGAAAAGCACCATCACTCCAAAAATCCAAGATGTTCTAGAAACCCTATCACTCCACAAAAATCTGGAATACCATTTCTCTATTAAAAACAACACCCAAGTAAAATTTCATCATAAATGGGATCCGTGGCAAGACTCCATAATCAACCATTTCATTTAATTTAACTTAGCCCTATTGACATTGAATTGACAGTAGCAGACTTTCAAATAAAACTAAATACTTATTTGAGCAACCAAGTAGGGGACCTTGAACCTTTTAGATATATGCGCTATAAAATAAGACTCAAGCAACAAAAAGCTATAAAAGACTCCTTATTAGTAGAATGTTATTAGTAACATGAGCCGTAAGATGTTCTTGTTATAATGTTTGTGTTATCACCTTATTCACTGTGTTCTGTAAACGAAGATTATTGATGATTATATCAAGCATACTTATCAACAATATAGAGTTATTAGTTAAAGAATGTGTACTATGTACATTATACTACTTTAATTACACTAAAATGAATACTTAATGCTGTAACCCATTGTAATATACTGATTATCAAGAAAACTCAATAAACATTACTTGAAGTGAAAATAAAGAAAACTCTTTGAATGAGAAGGTGTGTCCAAACCTTTTGGTCTGTACTGTACGTGATATTGTAATAAGGGTGTTAAAGAAGCTCTCTGTTTCTTCTTCTGGAGTGGAACACTTTTTAGTTGATCAGAGATGTTGCACTTCAGCTAAATTGACAGTTTAGACCAGTCACATTATTATCCCACAAAACCAAATTGTGTGCTTTCCGCTACTACAAGCAGAGGCAGTTATGTGTCTACAGCATCGGATAAGAAGCAGACTTGGATCGGGAGCCATGTGCTTCAGTTAACCGCTTAGCTTGTATGCATGATGCATGTTCGGACATCTGTGATATGCTGCAGCAGTGGACGGTAACCTAGCGAAAGAACAGTATCCAATGGAATTAAATACTGGTGGGGTCTTGACAACAGAGGATTTTTAACAAGCAATTTATTTTTACAAACACTTTGTAAGATTTCTATTTGAGGATGAGAATTAACCCTTATTATGACAATAACCCTCTGAGAGCAGCATGATGTAAGGACAGGGAATCTAATTCCAGCAAATGTATCACTTACTGGGCTGCTTTATACAGTTTTGATAAAGTCACTGTTTTCTCAGAAGACTTTATTACAGGTCTAGGAAACCTGCTGCCAGGTAATCCTCCATGTTCATAATCTCTGTATTATCTTGCCCCAGCACTGATTGGCAGATGTGTGTGTACCCTGTGCATAAGCAGAAAGCTGCCAATAAGGAGTTGGCACAGTTACACAAAGCTCAGCATTCAGAGAACTGGTAAATCAGGAACAGATTAAACCGTTTTTAATCAAAACTGCAGCAAGCAGCCCAGTAACTGAGTCATCGCTGAATCAGGATCTTTGTCTCCACTTCTGCTGCTATCAGGATGGGGTAGCAAAAATCTGGTGACAGATTCCCATTAACTTTCATAGTAATTTATACAAATGTAGAAAAATGAATGTGTCAATTGAAGGCTCCAATTGACTAAAAAAATACTGTACATTTTTTCCTACTAATGACTAAATTTATGAAGGAGTAGGCGCCAGAGGTCGAACTTTGACTCACTGACCTTAGACTTTCAGGATTAATTAAACAGTTGAACTAAAATCTAAAATATTCTGTGAAACCATTATTAATTGCAAACATTTTTACAAAGCCTCCTCATTTCAGGGGCTCAAATGAAGTTGGAAAGATTTACAATACCAAGCATAAAATGTTAATTTTTAATACTTTGTAGAGAATATTTTGCAGGTAAAGACTACCTGAAGTCTGGAAGCCGTAGACGTCGCCAAACGCTGGGTTTCCTCCTTTGTGATTCTTTGCCGGCCTTTACCCCAGTTGACTTCAGTTGTTGCTTGTTTCTGCATTAAGTTTTGTCTTAAGCATGTGAAATGCAGCTCGATGGGGTTGAGATCTGGTGATTGACTTGGCCATTGCAGAATATTTAATTTATATTTGTCTTAAACTCCTGAGTTAGTTTCCTAGCATCTACTGTGAAGCTCCATCCAAGCAACGTTGCAATATTTGATTGGATTTGAGCAAAGTATGGCCTTGGACACTTCAGAATTCATCAGGCTGCTTCTGTGTTTAGTCTCATCATCAAGAAACATTAATGACCCAGTGCTATTGGAAGCCAGGCATGCCCGGCCATCACACTGCCTTCACCATGTTTTACAGAGGATGCATCTTGCTTTGGACCATTAGCCATTCCAAGCTTTCTCCATTTTTCCCCTCATTCTGGTACAGATTAACCCTACCTTCATTTGTCTAAAGCAGGGGTGGGGAACTCCAGTCCTCGAGGGCCGCAAACAGTGCATGTTTTCAGGATTTCCTTAGTTTTGCACAGGTGATAACATAATCACTTGCACTGGTGATGATTCCAATCCCTGTGCAATACTAAAGAAATCGTGAAAACCTGCACTGATTGCGGCCCTCGAGGACTGGAGTTCCCCACCCCTGGTCTAAAGAATGCTTTTCCAGAGCTAGGCTGGCTTCTTTTAGATTTTTTTTTTGTAAACTCTAAGGCTGGGTTCATATTTGCGGACCCCTCCGCAGCGGTCTGCGGAGGGGATCCGCAATGTGACCGCAGCGGACGCCAGCTCCTATCTTTATAATGGGAGCGCACGGTGCTGCGCTTGACAGCGCATGACCGTGCGCACCCATTCACTCCCATATGTGATCTGTGCGCAGGCGAATGCCTGCGCACAGATCACACATTCTCGTCTGCACCAGGAGTGCAACATGTCGCGTCCCTGGTACAGACGAGACCGTGTGATTTGTGCGCAGGCATCCGCCTGCGCACAGATCACATATGAGAGTGAATTGGTGCGCACAGTCATGCGCAGTCAAGCGCAGCACCATGCGCTCCCATTATAAAGATAGGAGCTGGCGGCTGCTGCGCACACATGGCGATTCCCCTCCGCAGAACGCTGCGGAGGGGAACGCTAACGTGAAGCCACCCTAATCTGGCTTATCTGTTTTTAAGGTTGATCAATGGTTTGCTCCTTGTGATAAACCCTCTGCGTTTGCTGCCATGCAGTCTCCTCTTTATGATAGATTTAGATACTGAAACACCTACTTACTGGGAGTGTATTATTCGCTTGGGTGGATGTTGTGCAGGGGTTTTTTCCTCGCCACGGAAAAGTTTCTACGATCAGCCAGCACTGTTCTCTTCTTTGGATTTCCAGACCTTTTTAAGTCCCCAAGTTCACCAATACATTTTTTCTTTCTGCTGAATGTACCAAACTGATGATATGGCCACTTCTCACATTTCTGCTGTCTCTTTTATGGACTTATCGTTTTTCTTTCTTCAGCCTAACAATGGCCTGTTTCTCTAGTCACCTTCCACGACAGTAGCATCGGAGGATGTCTCCCCGCCCTAATAGGGGACAGGAACGCAAAGAGGTTAAATACTCCTACCCTTTCTACAGCCACCAGTGTTTTTCCTGTCTGCTATGGGGCATGAAGAGGTTCACTGATGGTGCTGGTGTGGCCGGCAATCTGGAGCACCCAGCACAATCACTCACATGCTGGGCAGCTGAGGTTGGGTGCTCCACTCTTCTCCTCCAGGTTCAGCTCCCGTCTCCATGGCTCACATGTGACTTGGGACCTCCTTTCCCGCCCCTCTTGTGCCTCCTTGGGGGGTAAAGCGGGGCGGTGATGTGTGGCCAGGGTTCTCTTGAGCTCCCCGAAATCCTCTCCTCCTGAATCTGGAGCCCGCGCGTACCGGAAGTGACGTCACCTGAACTTCTGATTTAATTCCTGAATGCGTTCTACTGTGGAACGCACGCACTCCTGGCAGGAAATTCGGACCATCGGACATGATAGGGGGTCCGCTTCCTGATGACCTGGAAGGAGAGGAGCACAAAATTCAACACTGGGGCCTTGGTTATTTAATCCTGGTCAGGAAATGCCTCCATGTAGGCCCTTTGTCTGTATGTATGTGTGTGACATTACTGCCAGACTGACTATGGACAGCAAGGAAGCCTCCCATTCTGCCTCTGCAGAACCTAGCGTCCAATCTCCTACTGTAAGTAGTGGATGAAGGTCCCGTGTCTTTGGGTCTGTTATGTCCTCATGGGACTTAGTCCACCTTTCTCTCTCTCTTTCTTAGGTAGACAAGGCCCTTGCCCCAAAGATGGACAAGAAACCTAGCTGAGTGTGGTTTTTGTGCTGTTAAGCTTCTTTCAACATATAGGAAGAAACTTTGCCAGCCCTGTATTGACGATGTCATGTGTGCCGAACAGGCCTCTCTGTTGGACAGCATTAATCCCTCATCAAACGAGGTCCAATCGTCTATGTCCGCCTTTTCCCAGGCTCCAGTACCACAATCCTCTCCTTCTAAGAAAAGGAAAATGGCCCCTGTAGAGTCTGGTTCAGATTATGGCAAGGACCGTGACTCCGGTTCAGAGGATATTTGGAAGAATGAGGGTTCCGCTTCCAACCCCCAAGCTGATAACAAAAAATATTATTTTTCCTCTGAACATATGGAGGAACTAATCAGTTAGTATGGTGAGGAGCACCATGGGGGTTAAGGAGGAGGAGGTTACACAGTCAGTACAGGACGAGATGTTTGGGGGTCTAAAACTAAAAAAAAAAGAAGGGTTTTCCCATACATGAAAATATCTTTAGCCTTGTACACCACGAGTAGAACCTCCCTGCAAAGGGTCTTAGCATGCCTTCAGACCTAAAACATCGCTTCCCCATAGACAGAGATTGCTCTGAATGGGAGATCCCCAAGATAGACGTCCCGGAGTCTAGGGTCACCAAAAAGATGGCTCTTCGTTTGAGGACTCGTCTCAGCTCATTGATCCTATGGATCGTAAAATTGAGAGCTTATTATGTTAATCCTGGGACACCTCTGCTAATTTGCTACGTATGAATGTGCCATCTACCTGTATCACTAGATCGATAGATCGAGAGTTGGCTTCACACCTTGGAAGATCACCTCACTGGGTACTTCTAGAGAGGAGATACTTGACTCTTTCCCCCTTTTGCAGAAAGCAACGGATTTCCTGGCTGATGCCTCGGCTGAATCCATGCGAGTAGCAGCGAAGTCTGCAGTCCTCTCCAACTCGGCTAGGAGAGCTCTGTGGCTAAGGTCCTGGAGTGAGAATATCACCTCTAAAGCCAAGCTTTGCACCATACCCTCTCAGGGACACCATGTCTTCGGTCCAGCCCTCGAAGACATCTTAGAGAAGGCTATGGACAAAAAGAAGGCATTCCCGAAACAGAAAAACCCTAAGAAATGTTTTTTTCATCCTTCCAGAGATCAGTCCTCCAAGGGAGTACAAAGAGAAGGGCAAGTCGGGCCATTCAAGGTATCCAAAAGGTGCAAATGCCAAAAATATCCTTTTCCCCAACCACCAACAGACACCTGAAAAGCAATGACTGCACTCCTGTCGGGGTGGGGGTCGACTCTCGGACTTGTTCAAAGCTCGGTGGCAATCCATCTCCACAAACCAATGGGTTCTCTGTACTGTTCAGGACGGGCTAAAATTGGAGTTGGAGAGTTTTCCCCCACAGTGCATGAGGGTCACCTCAATGCAGTCCTCACACCTTCAGATTCCCTTACTATTAGGGTTGAAGGATCTTCTTTAGGTGAACGAAATATCTCGGGTTCTCCTATAGGAGATAGGCAGGGGCCACTATTCCTGCCTCTCCAACGTCAAAAAGCCTTCAGGGGTTTACAGAATTATCAATCTGAAACCCCTGAATCACGTAATCAAATACAGACTATTCAAGATGGAGTCAATCAAGACTGCAATCCCACTAATTAGACAGGACTGGGTGATGGTGACTATAGATTTGAGAGACGCCTATTATCATGTTTCAATCCACCCGGATCTTCGAAGGTTCCTCAGATTCGCAGTTTCCCATGGTCACCATGTTGACCATTACCAGTTTAACATCGTCTTCCCGTTCGGCATTTCATCAGCGCCACAGGTGTTCTCCAAGATTATGGCAGAAGTGGTGATCATCATTAGGCATCAGGGGATTTGCATTGTTCCATATCTGGATGACTTCCTACTTGTCGCCCAGTCTGTTTTTCAACTGAGACAGGATATCACAAAGACCTTGGAAATCCTGGAATCCCTCGGCTGGGTCCCGAATCTAGAGAAATCAGACCTTATTCCTTCTTCACGAAAGACGTTTCTGGGAATTCTCCTGGACTCAGAAAGAACATCCTTCTTACCCAGAGATCGTCAACCTTCTCCAGCAGATCTCCAACTTCAGAGACTAGAGGGTTTCTACCCTGAAGGACTCAATGTCTGTCCTGGGATCACTAACCTCATGCATCCAGGCAGTGTCATGGGCCCAGACCCATACACGGCTCCTACAGGCTCATATCCTCTAATCCTGGGACAGGCACCACGATTCTTTGACTAAGAGGGTTCCTCTTCCCGGTCATGTAAAGTCATCTCTGGCATGATGGCTGAAACCCCGAAGCCTTCAGTGGGGGGGTCAGCTGGGACCAACTTACCCTGAAAGTCCTTACTTTAGATGCCAGCCGAAGGGGCTGGGGTGCTGTGGTGAAGTCCCACTTCCAAAGTCTATGGCCTCCAGACATCAGTTCCAGTTCCTCACATCTCCGATACCTTAAAGCGGTGGAAGAGTCATTGAAAGCTGCTTCTACCCTGATCCAAGGTCATCATGTCCGCAAATACTCCCAACAACATGACCACAGTGGCCTACCTCCATCACCAAAGGGGCACAAGATATGCAAAACTAAAATCAATTGCTGCAGGGATTTTTCCTTAGGCAGAGACATCTTTTGTCCCTTACAACATTTCATCTGAGGGGGTCTGCCAATATCCACACGGACTTCCTCAGGAGAACAGACATCCGTCTGGGAGAATGGCAGTTTTTTATCCCTAGTGACAAGGTGGAGGATTCCAGATGTGGACCGTTTGCCAACGGTCAGAACACGAAAGTGAAGACTTTCTCCCTGTATCCCGCAGATGGAGCATTGAGCCTAGATGCCTTCTTTCAACCATGAAGATTCGCCCTGGACTATGCCTTTCCACCAATCCCGGTTCTAGCACAGGCATTACAGAAGATGCAGACCGATCAAGTCACCACGATCTTAATCGCCCCCTTGTGGCCAGGACGAAGTTGGTACAGTGCTCTGGTAGACACGACTCAAGAAGGACCTCTGCCCCAGATGACCTCCTTCATCATGGTCCCCTCTTACCCCCGGACCTTCACAGGCTGAACCTTGCAGCCTGGCTACAGAAGCCAAGATCTTAAAAGCCAAAGGGCTTCAGATGGAGTAATACAAACTCTCCAGAACAGTAGGAAGCCTTTGACATTTATGGAAAAATTTAGAAGACGTTCTCTTCCTGGTGTTCTCTGAACACTTCTGACCGATTCCATCCTAATATTTCCCAAATTCTGGATTTTCTCAAGGGGTCTTGACCTGGGTCTCACACCTAGCACCTTGAAGGTCCAGGTGTCGGCCTTGAGTTCCTTTTTTGACAAAAACGTAGCTAGTCATCGTTTGGTAAAACGTTTTATGACCTCAGCGGCTAGAATCCGCTAGACTTCGCAGCCGGATTCCCTCTTGGGTCTGAATCTGGTGCTCAACATTCTAAGTAGAGACATGTTTGAACCGTTGTCTTCTCTGAGTATAAAGACTCTTACCTTGAAAACTGTCTTTTTGGTAGCTATTACTTCTGATATACGAGTAGGGGAGCTGCTGGCACTCTATACAGGAGTCCTACCTAACACTCACTGCAGATAGCATTATCCTCAGATTAGATCCCTCCTTTTTACCTAAGGTTGTTTAAAGGTATGTCACACGCGTCGATATCGCTGTCAATGTCGCTCATACGTCACGGATTTTCAGTCGCTCAAGCGACGTAGGAATGACGTAAGAGCGACATTGAAGCGTGTGACCAAGCGATGCAACCAGCGATATGTCTCTGATCGCCGATCGCAGGTTTCACTGCCAGACGTAAAACCTGTCGCTCATCGCTCAGTAGACCTTGTGCATCGCTGTGTGTGACACTAAACTCAGCGACGTATTTTCTATTTTGACACCGTACAAGCGACTAAATAAAATCGCTCGCAAGATGGCGACATCACCGCATCGCTGGGTCATATTGACACGTGTGACATCTTACCCGCGATAATTCCACATCGCTCAGGCGACGAATAATATGTGACCCATGAGCAATATCGCGGGCGACATTGACATGTGTGACAAGCCGTTTAGACTTTCACAGGGAACAGAATACTGTGCTACACTCTCATCCGGCCCAAATGCTTCCAATGTAAAGGAGGAAACCTTTAACACCATTGATGTTCGTAGGGTGGTCCTCTACTACCTCCAACAAACTGAAAGTTGGAGAATTGATTAAAATCTATTTATTCAGCTCTCAGGACGAAATAAGGGCAAGAAAGCGGCGAAAAATACGATCTCCAATTGGATCAAACAAGCTATCTATCTCCTGCACTACTGAAGGCTCATTCTACATGTTCAGTTTCCACATCGTGGGAAGAGAGTGGGGACGCATTCCTCTGAGAAGATATGCAGAGCCGTCACCTAGTCTTCTGTCCATACGTTGACTAGACATTACAGACTTAATCTTAAAAGGGATTTAAAGGGAACCAGTCACCCCAAATAACCTTTCTAACCTATTAATACCTGTCCCTGCAGCCTTACAATATGCAGTGAAATTCACTTTGCTGTACAGACACTGCTTAATTTTACGCAGAGCTTTTATGGGAAAAAGCGCCAGCATAAAAAGAATTGACTTGTCAATTCTTCACGTGGCAGCACTGGCGCTTTTTTCCATAGGGGCGGTGCTGCTGGATCTGATGTTACAGAGGGGCGGGAAGATTCCTGTTCCTCCTCCTCTCTGTGACATGTGTGACCGCACCATTAGAGTTTCGCAATGTATTAATATACATTGCGTAACCCAAATTAAACTAAACCAAATGTGTTCAAAATAATAAAAATTAAATACTTGCCCTCCGCTGGGTGTTCGTGGAGCCGAGCCAAGCACACATATGGAGCTGCCAGGACCTTCTGTGACATCATGGATGCTGATTGGCCGCTTGTGGTCATGTGATGTGTGTGTCATTTGATGTCACATATCACATGACCGCGAGCGGTCAAGCAGTGCCCATGACGTCACGAAAGGTCCTGGCAGCTCCATAAGTGTGCTTGGCTCAGCTCCGGATATCCCGAACAGGCCGTTTGAAGGGTAAGTATTCATTGTTTATTATTTTTAATACCTCTGCCTTACTTTTATTAAAATTTTGCAGTGTATATTAATACACTGCGAAATCAAACAGGAGCTGTCACACGTCACAGAGGGGAAGAGGAACAGGAATCTTCCTCCCCCTCTGTGACATCACTTCTCCCCTGCGCGTAAAAAAACACGGTGTGTGAATACACTGCCTTTTGTTATGACACTTTTGTATGTCTGTATGTCTAAGGTTTCCCTCTGGTTTATTCCCACACCTCAAAACATGCTAATAACTTAAGTATGAAATATACCCTAGCATGCACCTGTGAAAGAGAGCCAGTTCTAAAACCTTTAAGGCCAGGGACAGACTGCCATATAACACGGACGAGGATCACAATGTAAGGGGGGAGACACACTGTGATGCATGTGAGATACTCGTTTAGGTCTCCCATGACTCACCCAAAATGGCCCCTACATCTCTGGACAGAAGCGCTTCACCAGCTAGTTTTTCTATGCAGCTTCACACTCCTGTTCAGAGGGCTGGTGGTTGTTCCGGGTGAGTCATACGAGACTCATGTCAGTATTTTGCATGCATCACACATGGTGTGTCTCTGGCCTAATGCACGGAGTAGCCAGGGGTTCCCCTGACCTGAACATGACAGCTGCACAGCAGTTCATGAAGCAGTCATGCTCGTGTCAGGGTGGCCTATGGTTACTCCGTGCATTAGGCTTTGTTACATTCATAGGCGCACCCAAGGGGGGGACCTACGTGTCTGGACCCCCCCTTTGGACGGCCCTGAGAAGTGGTGCAGTACACAAGGAGCTGGGCCCCTATGTCAGGAGACAGGAACAATTACACAGCACCCAAGGGCCCACAAAAGAGGCTGCTTTTAGGGGGGCTTCACTCCCCCAAACCACCCCACTGGGGGCTTTGCCCCTCGGAACCCCGCTGGGGGGTGACACCCCCCTTTCAGGGCCGGTGTGTGTTTCTTGGACCCCTACCTTGGGAAATTTCTGGGTGCGCCACTGGTTACATTAGCATATTTTATCTGATGCAGGAACATCAGATGCAATATATTAATGACACTGAGCTCAGGCTCAACTGCAAGCAAGACTAAAGGCCACTTTACACACACCAACTTATCTGTCCAACTTCTGACCAACTTGCTGGTTGCAGTGAAATCATGGACACATTGTTCCATTGTACACAGCCACAAAATGGAGCAATGTGTCCATGATTTCACTGCAACCAGCAAGTTGGTCAGAAGTTGGACAGATACATTGGTGTGTGTAAAGTGTCCCAGAGTGTCAGGCAACTGTGATCAGATCACTGTTGCAGAGGAGAGGGAAAGATTAATCTCCCCATCTCCTCCATTTCCAGCCTCGGCGTATATTGCTGTGTACCGAGTGCAGTCTGATGTTTCACTCACACCCATAAATTTGTACGGGGTGCGAGTGAGCCGAAACCCGCAGACAACAGCAGAATGCTGTGATTTTTTTTCCTCCGCTCATATAGGTCTAAGGAAAAACTTGCAGGCCTGAGCTGCTTGATTGCACTTAGGCCCTTACTAAACAGTGCGAGATTTCCTCCCATTTCACTTATGCCGGTGTTGATTGTTCTCAGTGGAAGAAACAAGATAATCTTGTAGTTGTGATACCTTTTAATGGCTAACAAAAATAAAATAAGTGATACTACAAGGCAAGCTTTTGAGACGTCTCAGGTCTCTTCATCAGGCATGGTATGACAAAATATTCAAAGAAACAAATATATACACAATCAGAGCAGATGCAAGGTATAATAAATGGACATTCAAATAAATAAAAATAAACAAAATAAAGCCTGGAGAGGATCCAGGCTTACTGATGTCAAAGTTTTTATGACCCTAATTTATATGTAAACCTGGTGTCCTCAGTGTCTCTAAAAAACTTTCTTCAGATGTGATAATGAACCAAAAATGTGTCAGATAGGTTTAGCACTTTTTGGATACAGTTAAAAGCTCTAATGAGCTTGGATTCACAGACCCTTCAATGTTTCTGTGATTTGAAATTGCCTCCTACTATGGCAACTTTCATATTTTCAATGTTATGTCCTTGACCTCAAAAATGTTTGGCTACTGGTAAATGGATTTTTTGTCTTTAATTGTGTGACGAGACCACATCCTTACTCTTAGCCGTTGTCCTGTCTCCCCAAAATAAAACCCCGCCACAGGACATATAGTGCACATAATAAAATACACAACATTGGAAGAGGAGCATGTGTATGTCCGAGGAATCTTATAATTTTGCTGTGTTGTGGATCTGTATCCTGTCTTTGGTCTCTATGTAAGCACAGGTCTTGCAGTTCCTCACATTGCATGGATAAGTTGGTGTATCTGAGGGCATCGAACTTCGGACCATGATGTTTCTTAAATTGGGAGGGGCCTGTAGCATAGCAAGGGAGGGTCTTTGAATATCGGTCATCTAACTACATGATTATTATCTTGTTTCTCCCACTGAGAACAATCAACGTTTTTTCAACTGGCTAACACGGTACCAAAACCTTTCTTCTTCTAACTCATGCGGGTCACACGCCAGTGTGACTCCGGCCTCACAATGCCATCCTCATCCGTGTAATACGGTTGTCTGACCCCAGACAAAGGCACAAGACCTGCATGTTGACTATCTGTACTGCATACATGAATATGTGCGTACTAATTAAGTAACAGAAATAATGCATATGTTTTTTAAATATAAATTGTTGATTTTTCAGAGATTTTACTCATTTCTTGCTACCTATATAAATTCGTATCACAGCAGGACTGATCAGTGTTTGCACGCTTGGCATATAAGCGACCATGCTTATCTTGATGGGCTGGAAAGCTACAAATGACAAGCAAAGCCTAATTTTCATGGCCTCCAGACTCTCCAACATAGCGATAGCTCTAACAGGACACAATCAGGGTTTCCTCTATTAATACAAGTCAGTCCATTCACTGCAAATGAGAAGTAGAGTTAAAACCCACTGCATTAATATATTCATATACAGTAAAGACAAGACAGACTGTGAACATTCTTATTTTAAGCTGAATGCCAGAGTTTAATACATATAATCAGTCACAAGGAGTGTTACTGCCGTCTTCCCCAGAAAAGGTCAGATAACCTGCATGGAAAAGCAAATGTAGTGATTAAAATCACATTTCATAATTCTTTTTCATATTAATTAGGCTCATTGATATGGAAGAAAACTTGCTATGAATGGGTCCAGGTTTATGAATATGAATTTAAAAGCTGAAGACTTCTGGATTTTTTCCCAGCAAAGGTTAATAATAAATTCAGGTGGACATTTGGAATAATGCTGAGTTTTATTTTCACTAAAATGTGCCTTTGTACAAGAGAAAGATTAGAGACTAAAATAACAAAGTCTGTATTTTTGGCTGCACATCTCCATTTTAATATATTGAACTAAAAAAGAGCCATTTGTGTTATACAGACAGAAAACCGTGTTTCCCTCCCAGGCGTGCCGTCTATTTCTAGTATTACCTCAATACGCAGCCTAGAAATGAATGATCAAGGCCTGAGAAGTCTCACACAGTATACATTTTAGTATAAACTTTTATTCTTAGGAATCTTTCAGAAAACACAGGGGTTAATGTCCGCCTCATCCGCTTTTACCATGTACATATGGGGGCAGGTCTCAGACAAAGGGCAAGGATTATAGTGGATCTACGGGAGATAAAAAAAAAAATTATACTGTCTCTGCCATCACACAGTATGAAGCTGAGCTGTCCACTTCAGTTCTAGGATTTTTCAATAATTTTATAAATCAATAAAATAGTATCTGCTCCTCAGCACCCACCCCTCCCGTACAGGACAACACGTCACAGAGCAGTTTCAGCTTCGGGCTGCTGCCGAGAAACAGGAGGATTTGGTGGGGGCATGTCTGCCGCCTCCAGTGCTCATCCTTACATGCCAGCCACCACTCTATGCCTGCTGTATGATTATTCCTCCTAATCCCACCCACCGCTCTGGGTCCCTGCATGGGGTGCTCTCACTGTATGCTTACTGTATTATCAGTGCTGTCAGCCTAAGGATCACATAGCATCCTGAGCAGAGATTGACAGGATTTGTCTATGCAGCTGTTACTCTTAGTGAAGGAGAGATACAGAGGATTGTGATGCTATGCGATCCTCGCACGGTTATATAATAGGCATAGTGTGGGCACCCCTTGCAAGGACCCAGAGTGGTGGGCAGGATTAGGAGAATAATCACACATACAGCAGGCATAGAGTGGGGGATGGCATGTAAGGATGAGCACGGAGCCAGCAGCCACGTCCCCACCACACACCCCTGTTCTTTGCAGCAGCCCGAAGATACCCGAAGCTCAATTTGCTCTGATGTATTATCCCCTACGGGAGGGTTAGGGCTGAGGAGCAGATAATTCATAAATCCATAAAATAATAACTAAAAATCCTAGAACTGCAGTAGACCGCTTAACTTCATAGGGTGTGAGGGCAGGCACAGTAGACTTTTTTTATATCTCCCCAGAGTTCCCCTTAAAGGAGTTGTCAACTACTTCACTACTACCCCTATGAAAAAGAAAAAAAACAGTGGATACTCCTCTCCTGGAGAGTGATGTGTCTGATGGCTGCAGTCAAGGGGTGACTGTTCTATGGCTGCAGCTCATCAATATTTCGTCTGCTCGAACAAAACAGTAAGCTCTCCAGCCAAACCATGGCTGCATATTAGTTGTAGCCGACACGTGATACAAATCGCACAGCGGCACCAACAGAATTGGGATGGCTCTGCTTCAGAAGGTACATACTGTTATTAGGGTCCTAAATTAATTAAGCTGGGGTCTTCCAGCAGTAGACAACCCCTTTAACATCCTTGGTCTGCTGTTGCCCAAGGTGGAATTTGTCTTTCAACCCCTCAATTGTGAAGAAAGCTATTTTTTTTTAATTTTATTTCTTGGGTAAATCGAGAAGAGATTCAACAGAATAAAAGGCCATAACAGGATTATTTTACAAATATTTAGATACTAATATCCATTAAATTAGAGAATATGTATAGTTTGGCTGTAAAATGGGGATGTGTCCTCCTTGCCTTCTTTTTCCAACATGCCCAGAAGAATGACATGTGAGCTGTTAGGTCCAATAATTTAACAAAGCACAAAAAAAAGTAGAAGGAAAAAGTATTTGGCCAAACACAACACCCCCACTAAAGACAACTATATAATATTCAGACAGATCATACTATGGTTAATCACTGTTGGGTGAGGGGCATAATAATTATGTTGTGGCAGTATCATCTATCAAGGGGTTGGACATCAAGTAAACTGTCAGTTCTTAAAGATTAGAATTGACTAGATGGTGGCCGGATTCGAACGCATCGGGTATTCTAGAATACCTTGTAAACAGGAGTGAACTGCAGTCACACTATGACTGACAGCCTTGTAAACAGCAGAGAAGTGCGTCACACTATGAGCGGCAGTTCAAATTGCCGCCAATATATCAAGCCATGCTCCGCTTTGCTGACTGGTCGCCGCCACCGTGATGACCAATCGGCGCACTTTGCGCATGTTTTAAAACGCGCTTCACTGATTGGTCGCGGCCGGCGGCGACCAATCAGCGAAGCGTAGCATGGCTTGGCAGGGGTTTTGAATGCCGTGCCACGGGATTCATATTTCCCAACAAACGGTGCTGCTTCGCTAATTGGTCACCGCCGGCCACAACCAATCAGCGAAGCGTGTTTTAAAATACGCGCCAAGCGCGCTGATTAGTCGCTGCCAGCCGCGGTGACCAATCTGCGGACCACGGCTTGGCAGGGGTTTTGAATCCGGTGCCGCTGATTGGTCGCCGCTGTCAATGTGTGAAACTGTATCTGCGGTGTCAGTGTGCGGCGGTGTTGCTGTTCATTCGCCGGGCGAGACTAATCAGCATGGGCAGAAAGGAGCATGACAGGATGGATCTAGCGGGGCAGTGGCGGTGTCTGTGTGCGACGGTATCAGTGCTGTGCGCAGTGTCGGTGTTCAGTCGCTGGGCGAGACTAATCAGAAGGGGCAGAAAGGAGTGGGGCAGGATGGTGGCGGATGGGCAGGATGGAGCGAGCAGAGCAGGAGGGTGGTGGGGGGGCAGGATGGAGGTGATCGGGGCAGGATGGAGCCAGCGGGGGGAAGGCAGAATGGAGCTGATGGGGGAAAAGGCAGGAGGAGCGGCGGGGGGGCAGGATGGAGTCAGCGAGCGGGCTAATCACAGCGCCGAACGCCTGTCATTCTGACATCATGCAAGGTCCTAGCAGGACACTACCTGCTACTGCTCCCGGTTACCAAGCACTCAGCGGAGGGTAAGTATAACGATCTTTATTATTTTTAATTCATTTGTCATAATTTTACATTTGATTTCACATTGTATAATGCACTGCGAAATCAAATCACTAAAGAAGTAGCCCTAAGGAGCAGGGGACATGGGGAGAGGGAGCGCGGGCAGGAGGAGCAGGGAGTAGCGCAGGCAAAGCAGGAGGAGCAGGGGGGACGCGGGCAGGGCAGGAGGAGCGGGGGGCTCAGAGGAGAGGCGCGCAAATTTTGAATTTGCGCGCAGCTCTTTTGCATACGCTGCGCTCATTGGCCGACGCGTCTGCCGGTAACCAATGTGTGCTGGCGCGCGATTTCGGCGTCAGGCAGACACGATTAGGAGATTATATAGTAGATAGCTGCTAAAATGGATAAATGCAAGGAGCTGAGCAGCCTTGACAAGGGCTAAATTATGACGTTCAGGCAGCATGGTGATTGTTCTTAGAATGCATTGGTTAGTACCTACCAACCAATCTGGGTTAAAGAAGATTACGAGTGTAAAACCAAGTTCACACATATAGTATTTTACATCAGTATATCTAAGGCAAAACCAGGAGTGGATGATAAATGCAGAAGCGGTGACCTGTTTCTATTATACTTTTCCTCCGATTGTTCCACTCCTTATTTTTGCTTGCAAATATTGATGCAAAATACTAAATGACTAAGTTTTCATGGCCACACTGAAATCACTGTGTCGCATTGAGACATCACACCTAATAATTTCCTATGGTTTCGCATTGCGACTCAAACACAGTTGAAAATGTTTTCAAATGTGTTGCATTTTTTTTAATCTCCAGATACTCACTATAGACTTCAATGCAAGGCGCTAGAGACTTTTTGCAGCTTGACTTTTATTTTACAGCAAAATCAGGACTCTTAAAGAGAACCTGTCGGCATAATTTTATAATGTAAAGACAAGGTTGTAATGGTGCTGTAAAACTGATGAACCCCTTCATGACTTGTGACGTACATTTATGTCATGTGTTGTTTTCCTGACTTTCATGCAGGCTCACATGCTGACCTTGCATCTTTCCTGGCAAATGATGGCTGAATTATTCTGCCGTCATCTGCCTCTAATAGCCGTGGGTGAATGGAGATTTTCATGTGGCCATTAACATGTAAAGTGCCCTGTCAATCTCTTTACAGAAGCATTTAACACGCATCAATTCATGTGACTATCTGTAGCCATGACAGCTGGGGTTCTGCAGATGACCTTTGTACTCGTCATGACTATTCTCCTGTGAAAGCCAGATTGTAGCAAGCATTCATATGAAACTGTGATTTTTGCAATACCTAGCATTGCTGGTGCACTGCTATGTATAGTACAAATTCTAGGATGATTCCAGGTTCCTAAGGGAAATAGCAAATACAGTAAAAAGTGGAAAAAATATTTGAAAATATAATAATTTTTAAAGTAAAATGTACAAATCAATCCAATTTGCCCCAATAAAAGTAAAAAAAAAAACAAAAATATAACACATTTGGTATCACTGCATTCATAAGTCTGATCTATTAAAATGAATAAATTATTCCGATCCATAAATGTGTAATAAAAAAAAAATAAATGCCAGTTTATTGACTGCTGCAACATTGCAATAAGATGCAATTGGAGGCAATGAAAAATTGAATCTACCCCAAAATGGTATCAATAAAAATGTAAGATGTCACTAGGAGCACAAAGAAAGCCCTACAACAGCCCTATACCCTGAAAATTGAAAATTATTTTATATATGACTTAAATAAAAATTTAAAAGGGGTTATGCTTTAATTATAATGTAGAGTAAATTAATTTAATAATCTTTCAAATATCAATAAATAGAAAATTCTGGTTGGTTACCATTCATAAACCTTCCACAAGATGTCCCCACTCCACTGTGTGTGAAGCAGACACATGTTCATTATCAGTCAGATCCGTTTTCAGTGAATACGGGGCATGTATCCATATATGGTAAGAAGGTGTGTGGCCTACACTGCTCAGCACTGTGGTGTAATCTTATATATTATACTGCAGTCAGCAATGTCAGGACGTAAAATCCTCTTTACAAGCTTCTCTGTTCTGTCATTTGGCTCCACAAAGCTCAATAACAATCTCTGTTAACCCCTTGTCTGCTGGCTCCCCACACAGCTGACAATCTCTGATCTTGTCTTTATCTCTGCTGTCACATTGCACTGTTCCCTATCAGCTGACTCACAACCCTAAAATGCAGCTTTTAAAAGAGCACAGAAAAATGAGAAAGTTACTCATATGGCACAAAAAAGCATTATCTTAGCTACTATCTGACCGATCATTAACAACAAGTGCAGTATTGTTTTTTTGTTTTTTTTTTCTTATGAAACGACATTTATACTTTAAGGAAAAAGAAACAAACGAACTATGCATGCCTGGTATTTGTGCAATAATACCAACCTGTAAAATTATATTGCCAGGTCAATATTATCTTTTATAATGAACATGGGAAATAAAAAATCCCAAATAACAATTGTGAAATTGCACTTCTTTTGCAGTTTCTACACACTTGGATTACTTTTCCCGCTTTCTGGTGTATCACATGACAAAAAGAATATTGTAATTCAAAAGTACAACTTGTCCCGCTAAAAACAAGTCATCATACAGCTATTTTGACTAAAAAATAAATTCCAGTTTATTAAAAAACGGAAGAAAAACCATAAGAAAAACACACAGAAAATAGCATGTTCATGAGCGGCTTGAATTGATTCATTTTGTGAAGAAATCCACTCGGCTGTTATTCTGTAATCACCATTTGAAGTTTTTTGCTAATTAGATTTTGGTGCACAAGGGCCGGACTGTGCACCGGGTCTTCTCCTGTCTGTGATTCCACATCTCTCTGCCTGCCTCTGGTCGGTGAATGGCAAGTCATAGCTTTTTCAGTGACTTCTCTGTTTAAAATCTTGTCCTGGTGCAGTCGCTGCTGTGGACAGCATGGGCAGATTGAGATCCAGGCTGGTCCTCAATAAAACTGCGGAGGGCAGTGCATGAGCAGATTACACTCTTAGCTTCATGTCTAATAGAGACTGTGCATTCACTGCCCACAACAATGATCAGTCAGTAACTTAATCAGCACATTCGCTGCCTATGGCAATGACCATGTCAGCGCAAGACTTCAAACACAGGAGACAGGTCACTGAAAATGCAGTGACCTGCTATTCAAAGACTGGAGGCAAGTGGAGAAGACAAAGTGTACAGTCCCGCCCATATGCACCGAAATCTAATTAGCAGAAAACTTCAAATTGTGATTAAAGAACCATCACAAAGCAGTTGTCTTCACTAAAGTTATCAATTCAATAAGTATTACAGACATGTCTTTACTTTACATTACAAATTGTGCTGGCCGGTCCTCTTTAAACAGTCATGTGACAGAGAACTTGCAAAGATATTTTATTGTGCAACTTTCCTGATGATTGCTTGTATAGACCTAGATTAATAATTACATTTTATCACTGTACCCACTATCTGCCTATCAAACCAAATGTATTATACATTTAATTTTATACCTTGATGCAAAACTGAATTTTGAAACTGGCACATCATATGTAAAGTCACAAAAGCTTAAGAGGGCTTTCCCACAAAGTTAATTTCAATGTTGATTTTAATCAATTGGTCTTGGAATAAGAATTATTTCCACAATTGGATGCGTTTAACACAATGATCCTGTGCTGAGATAATCTTATATATCTGTCCCTGATATGTACTGTGTAATGAATGTGTCTGACCGTACAGCCAGGACATGGTCTGATCATACCACATCTCCTGTGCTGAGCTAATCTTATATATGTGTTCCTGCTGTGTACTGTGTAATGAATGTGTCTGACCGTACAGAGACATGGCCTGATCATACCACATCTCCTGTGCTGAGATAATCTTATATATCTGTCCCTGCTATGTACTGTGTAATGAATGTGTCTGACCGTACAGGGACATGGTCTGATCATGCACATCTCCTGTGCTGAGATAATCTTATATATGTGTCCCTGCTGTGTACTGTGTAATGAATGTGTCTGACCGTACAGCGACATGGTCTGATCATACCACATCTCTGTGGTGAGATAATGTTATATATGTGTCTTGTATATGATCAGACCATGTCCCTGTACATTCAGACACATCCATTACACAGTACATAGCAAGGACACATATATAAGATTATCTCAGCACAGGCGATGTGGTATGATCAGACCATGTCCCTGTACAGTCAGACACATCCATTACACAGTACATAGCAGGGACACGTATATAAGATTAGCTCAGCACAGGAACATTTTTTAACACCTTCAATTGGTGTAATTATTATTCCAAGATTTACTAATGAAAATAAATATTTATTATTATTGCATCATTTAGGGGTATACATAATAACAAGTATAATAATCTTGAACAATACAAGACACAGATTGATACAGGAGGATAGAGGACTCTGCCGCAATGGATGGGTCAGGATAAGCTAGGAGAGGGTAGGGCTGGTTGAGCGGTAGTATAGTAAACTGAGGGTTACTGCAGGTTGCAGGCTTGTCGGAAGAGGTGAGCCTTCAGGTTCCATTTGAAGGTTGAAACTCTCTACCTCAACGTGTCAGACTAATTGCCAATGGTGGAATAGTATGGGGAATACATAGGAGAAATCCTGTATGAGATTGTGGGAAGACGAGCAAGGAGGAGAATAGACAAGAAGATCTACTGACGATCAGAGGTTGCGGGTAGGTAAGTACCGGGAGACTATGTCACAGATCTATGGAGGAGACAGCTTGTGGATGGCTTTGTATTTCATGGTTAGGGTTTTGAACTGCAGTCTCTGGGCAAAGGGGAGCTCAGCAGAGAGGTGAGGCTGGGGAATAGTGAGGAGACAGGTGGATTATTCAGGGATCAGAGTTTAGGATAGATTGGACGTGTGCAAAAGTGCTAGAGGGGAGGCCAGAGGGTAGGAGGTTGCAATAGTTGAGGCGCGAGATGAGGGCATGCACAAGTTTTTTTTTTTTGCAGATTCTTGGTTAAGGAATGTATGGATCCGGGAAATTTTGTGAGTTGGATTCAGCAGGAGGTGGCAAGGGCTTGGATATGTGGCTTGAGGGAGAAGGCAGTCGAGGGTTTCTCCGAGGAAGTGAACATGCAGGACTGGGAAGAGTGAGCAGCCGTTGACTTTTGATGGTTTGGTCTGGTAGAGGGGTAGAGTGAGATGGGAGGAAGATGATGAATTCTGTTTTGTCCATGTTCAGTTTTACAAATCGAGCAGAAAAGGATGTAACAGCAGACATTGTGGGAATTTGTTCAGTAAGAAGGTGATATCAGGTCCAGAGAGGTAGATCTGTGTCGTCAGCATAGAGGTGATACGGAAAGCTGTCCCAGGCCAAAGGTGTAGATCGAGAAAAACAGGGGTCCAAGAACTGAACCTTGGGGGACACCCACAGATAAAAAATGCGAGATGAGGGAGGCACTGTGAGAGTGGGAGACACTGAAAGTCCAGCCTGTTAGATATGAAGAGATCCAAGATAGGGCCAAGTCTGTGATACCAAGAGAAGAGGGAATAGTCCTATGCCTAAGGTGGAGGACAGGTCCAGGAGGAGGGGATATGTGTTGCTTGGCTTTGGTGGTTAGTAGGTCATTGGTCACTTTACGTAGGGTAGTTTCAGTTGAATGATAGTCTGGAGAGGTAGTAGGACAGTTCAAGATGGACACGCTGATGCAGTAGTTTTAAGGCATAGGGAATAACTGATATGGGGTGATAGCTAGACACATGGGTCAAGGGAGGGAAGGCATTTTGAGGATAAGTGTGATCGAGACATGTTTAAAGCATGAGCAGAAGACACCAGCTGTTAGTGATAGATTGAAGAAATGCGTTATGTTTGAGATGAAGACTGAGAGGTTTGGGCCAAGTTGTGATGGGAGCGGGTGAAGTTCACAGGTAGTGAGATGTGATTTGGAGTGTAGAGAGGAAAGGTTTTTGTTGTGAGGTTGGAGAAGCTTTGTTTGGAGGAAGAGGGCTGTGTAGTTATGAGAGGCTGTGAGGACTGTAGACCAAAGATTTATCTGACGGTGTCATTCTTCTGCTTGAAGAATGAGGCAATGTCTTTAGCTGAGATGAGAAGGTGCTGGGGGACGGACGAGAGAATTCAGTGTTGAATACCAGTTTAGTGTTGTGAGACAGGGACAATATGAAAGATGAGGCTTGTTATGCAGCAGTCAGTGTGGACTTGAAGTTGTTAAGAGACTGTTTATAAATGATGAAATGCTCGTTGGAACGGAATATCTTCCATCTCCACTCAGCAACCTGGGAAAGCCACTTGGTTCTTTTGTAAGGCTGGTGTGTCAGGGTTGCCTGCTGATTGTGCGATTTTTTTTTTTTTTTTTTTTTTTTTTTTTTTTTTTTTAGTATGCCTGAGCGGAGGGGCGGGCAAGGACAGGGAAGAGAATGTGAGGTAGGTTGTGGTCAAATGGGGAGGAGGGGGGAGGAGGTGAGTTAGAGAGGTTAGCTAGGGAACAGCGGTGGTTGAAGATTAGGTCCAGCATGTGGCCATATTTGTGAGTGGCTGCAAAGGACCATTGAGTGAGGCTGAAGGAGTGAGTGTTTAGAGCTTGGAGACTGTTCTGTCTCCACATAAGACAAATAGAGGTATGGCTAGTAGCTGAGGGGTGCTGTGAGATTTTCCTATCTCCATATCCAAATGAGTTATTTTGTCCTGGATACAGTAAAATGGTTGTTGGTGAAGTTGCTGATGGTATCAATTGATGCCTTCACAAGCCCAGTAATGTGGTCCCAGTCTCACAGCAACACAGGACAAAAAGGCTGCTTGGAGAAAATGACCAACTAACTGCAATGTGAGGACATGCCAAGTTTGTACAAACTTAAACAAACAAGAGCGAGATGCATACAAATACTGGCAGGCAGATGGCAGCGTAGCAAGAAACTGTAGTACATTTAACAGATAACAAACAAATGCAAAACTTACCGTATTTTTTGCTATATAAGACGCACCCCCAAATTTGGTGAAGGAATATAAAAAAATTATTTTTAATGTTAAATGGGGTCAGTCTTATAATGCCAGGGTCCGTGTAACAAATCATATAGGGTATATGTCCCTCATAGACCCCTCATCCTAGTACATTGTCCCTCATCCTAAAATTAGCCTTCTCAATCTGGATATGGCCCCCTTACATTGGATATACCCCTTGTGATGGCACACCTCCCCCAGTGATGCCACATGTCCCCCATTGATTGCACACGTCCCCCTGTGCTGGCATAGTTGTAGAAATTGGCGTGCACACTAGAGTGAGTTTAGAGGTGCTAGTGTAGGGGTCCCATGGGCCCAGATCTAGAATAAAGTCAGTGATACACAGCACACTCTGGTTTGGTTGTAAGTGAAGGTTTTTCTTCGTTTATTTGTGAAGCATATGAGACAATTTGTGACAGTAGAGCTGACGTTTCGGCTACAGCATAGTAGCCATTATCAAAGAGTTGCTAGTTGTTATTTTGGCCAAGTGAACTTGCCCTTGTGCTGGCACACATTCCCCAGTGCTAGCACACGACCCCCAGTGCTGGCGCACGTCCCCTATTGGTGGAACACATCCCCTATTAATGGCACATGTCCCCATTGATGGCACATGTCAACCAGTGCTGGCACACATCCTCTGTTTATGGCACATGTCCCCCAGTGCTGGAACACAACCCTCAGTGCTGGAATACATCCCCTATTGATGGTACACGTCCCCTATTGCTGGCTATGCCCCCGTGCTGCTGCCATACTAAAATAAAAAAGACTTTACTTACCGGGAGGACAGCGCTGGAAAAGGTGTCTCCCACCGTGCCGCTGCACTCCTCCACTTCCTGGTTCTCGGTAATGCCGGTCATGTGATCGGCACAGCAGAATGAAATCATCTCTGCGTGCCCGATTACAGCAGCAAGCAGGGAGACAGTGGGAGGACAGTGCTGGAGAAGGTAAAGTTTTTTTTATTTTACTATGGATAGCAGCATGGGGGGCCATGTGCAATCACAGGGGTGGCGCAGGCACATATAAAACGTGCTGCTCCCCCAGTCCATCACCTTGATGCGGTTTCAGCACTGTGGTGATGGACAGTGGCAGTGCATATTACATGAGTGGGGGGGCACGTGACCTCCCACTGCCTCCTGCAGCAGCCTGCCCCAGCCCCTGAACAGGCTTCAGAGCTGCCCCCACCTCCCCTGCAGTATATAATCCGTATATTCGGATTATAAAATGCACCCCCCACTTTCCCCCAAAATTTGGGGGACAAAAGTGTGTCTTGTGATCTGAAAAATACGGTATTTTCTATTACATGCAAATTGAACCATTTAAAGGCAATTCAATCTGGGGGAACAGAGATAACTGGGTGAGAAGTATCAATGATGATCTTGGAGTCACCCATAATAAAATGAAGTAGCCAGATGGTGAAGTGGTCAAAAAAGGTGGTGGCAGGCCCTGGGGACCATAAATGATAGCCAGTTGGAGGGGGAGTAGATGCGGACAGAGTGCATCTAAAAAACATGGAGGGTAACTGAGGGTGGCAGCGGAATTGGGGTGAAGGAGCAATTATCTGACAGGAGCAAGCCAATGCCTCCACTATGCTTGTTGCTGAAACGAGGGGTATGAGAAAAATGAAATCCACCATAAAAAAGTGCTGCTGTGTGAGAGGGGGCGAGCCAGACTCTAGTGATGCCAAGGAAGCCATTTGTTAGTGATGAAAAGGTCATGTATGTATGAAAGTTTGTTGCAGCAGACGAGTGTGCATTCCATAAGGCTCCGATTTGAGGGACTGCTGGGTGAATGGGTAAAAAGTAAGTTTGCGGAAATTAGTAGTGGTGGTTCGTACATGGGGGTTAGAAATGACTGAGGGGATATGTTGAGAAAAGTCAGAATTTGGTAGGATATCACCAGCAAAGAGGAGAAATGAAAAGAGGGGAGCGCACTTAGGGCTTTAAATGTTTAAATGTGAACACACCTTAACTAGGGTGCAACTCGCCTTCTCTGCTGTTATGAGCTACAACCAGCTGAAGACACTGTGAGAAAATGGCCGCTGCAGATCCCCATGAATAGGAATACAATGGTTTCTGCTGGAAAGCCGGGTTTAGCTCTGCGCCGCCAAATGAAGACAATCTGGAATGCTTGCAAGTCTGTTTAATCATGCCAAACGTATGACCAGGGCCCTGATGAAGTAGCAGCAGCTACAAAATGCGTCAGCACGTTTGGAACGAATTAAACAGATTTGCAAGCATTCCGGATTGTCTTCATTTGGCGGCGCAGAGCGAAACCCGGCTTTCCAGCAGAAACCACAGCAATGAGAAGCAGAGAGGGTGTTAGAAGGTGGGAGCAGGAAAGGGTATGAGGTGCCTGTGTGTCTTGAGAAAAGGATTTTTATGGTGAGAAACTGATATCAGGAGGTAGATGGGTGGGGAGGATGGAGGGAAAGGTTCCTTAGTAGGTGAAGGGATTTGTGGTGTTGCTTGAAAGTTTTATAGGGGTGAAAATGAAAAGAAACAAAAACATTGTTTGCAGTGGCTATGTTTTCAGTTACCTCTAGGTCACATCCAGTCCAATTCTGGTCTCATTCTAATACACTTATAGCTGCACTCAATGATGCATGAGCAGCCAAAATGAACTTTTTGGGAAAACCCTTTTTATGTACAGGGAACTTAAAAAACTAAAAAAAGTCTTTGAGTATGTTTCTGTTATATTTTGTCTGTAGCCAGAGATACGGAAACCTGTGAAAAAAGAGACTGAAGATGTGAGTGTAAGGATAAAGAACAGTAATCCACTAAACCCAAGCCCTTTCTCTAAAACACCTAAGGTAAAGTATCTTATCCGGCTACCGCACACAGTTAATTGTTTTAGCATCCTATTTTGGTGTTTTGGCTATACCGATGGTTCTATGAACTGTTTGCAAAGCCTGCAGTGATGAGTATATCAAAGTGTAATGCAGGTTATGTATTTTAAAGAAAATCTGTCAGTCGGCTCAGCCCTCCTAAGCTACCGTATATACTCTGTATAAGCCGACCCCCCTACTTTTGCCCCCAAAACCTGGGAAAACCTATTGACTCGTGTATAAGCCGAGGGTGGACCCCAGCACAGGCATACAGCCCCCAGCAGTGTGGTATACAGGCCTCCCCAGTGGTAGTATACAGCAGCCTCCCCAGTGATAGTATACAGCAGCCTCCCCAGTGGGAGTATACAGCAGCCTCCCCAGTGGGAGTATACAGCAGCCTCCCCAGTGGTAGTATACAGCAGCCTCCCCAGTGGTATATACAGGCCCCAGCAGTATATACAGCAGCCCCAGTGGTATATACAGGCCCCAGTTGTGATATATACAGGCCCCAGTAGTGGTATATACAGGCCCCAGTGGTGGTATATACAGGCCTCAGTCAGTATACAGCCCCCCCATCGGTATACAGGCCCCAGTCGGTATACAGCCCCCCATCGGTATACAGGCCCCAGTGGTGGTACATACAAGCCCCAGTCGGTATACAGCCCCCCCATCGGTATACAGGTCCCAGTCAGTATACAGCCCCCCCCTTGGTGCCGCAAACCTGTAAAGGAATAATCATTATACTTATCCCTGTCCTCACTGTCGCCGCTGCTCTGCACCGCGCTCCTCCGGCTTCATCCGGCTTCCTCCGGCGCACAGGCAATGACGTCATTGCCTGCGCCCACCGGAGCCGGATGAAGCCCGAGGAGCGCGGTGCAGAGCAGCGGCAGCGGCGGCGAGGACAGGGATAAGTATAATGATTATTCCTTTACAGGTTTGCGGCACCAAGGGGGGCCCTGTATACCGATGGGGGGAAAGGGGGGGCTGTGTATACCGATGACCCGCGTATAAGCCGAGGGGGGGACTTTTCAGCCCAATTTTTGGGCTGAAAAACTCGACTTATACGCGAGTATATACGGTATATATACAGACATGTAGGTCAAAGGAAATTGAATAAAATGATACCTTGATATTTGCAATATTAGGGTACTTTCACATCTGCGCTTTTGTTAAATCTTTTTTTTTCTCTGCTCAGTAGGCGTGTGCCGGATGCCGTAAAAAAGAAACAAAAATGTGATTTTAAAAATGCCTGAAGTGTCAGATTAATTCAAATGCAGCAGAAAAAAGATGCAACCGGAAGACAACGCACCGTACCGGAAGTCCATAGGAAATGCATTTTCACTAATGCAATGTTTCCGGATCCGGTATGTTTTTAAAAAAGGCTTTAAAAAGAGTTCTGCCTTCTTTGAAAAATGCAGATGTGAAAGTATCCTTACTGCTACGAGACCCCAGACCCTGCTGGTTCCACTGAACTAAACATAATCACTTTAAACCCTGTAGTGAATTTCAGCTCATTAGAACTGCAGGAGGTCCTAGTGGCCCAATCATACAGCCAGGCTGTGACCATGGGAAACAGCCAAAGGCAGTTAGTTTTTTTTAAGGTGGGGGGTTGTTGTTGTATGGTGGGAATATAGGGAATAATAGCCATGTTGTATTCAAACAGAGTTACACGAAGGAAAAAGTAGCTGCAAGTCTGTATAGAAATGATGATGATGACAGAAGTAGACTTGATCCATACTTTGGGAGCAGTAATATGGAGGATGCATTCAGCAATTCTAAGAGAACAACCCCTGTGGATTTACACTCTGAAATACCAAGTATCTATAAACCTAGGGTAAGCCTGTACCTTGTATACATCGCTAATATGTGTGCAATAAGAAATCGCCCTTAAAAAGAATAATGTATCTGTGAACAGTGATAAGATTGATATTTCCTTGTTTATGACTATAGTGGGTGGCATGCAACTCTAAAGGTACCGTTATACGAAGCAATATTACTTGCAATTTCACTGGCAATTTGCTGGTTGCAGTGAAATCATGGACACATTGTTCCATTTGTACACAGCCACAAAATAGAACAATGTGTCCATGATTTCACTGCAACCAGCAAATTGCCAGTGAAATTGCAAGCAATATTGCTTCGTGTAACAGTACCCTAAAACAAATGAAGCCCTACACTGATCGTGACCCATAGTGGCTGTTTTACGTTCCAATCACTAGTTTTTATCCATCTAATAATGTTTTTCCTCTTGTAGTGGGAGCCATTTGAAACTGTCCTACAGGACCACATGTATAGTTGAAGTCATAGATTTACACATACTTAGGTTCAAAAGGGTTATTGTTTGGGTGTCACCAGAGCGTGATTACCAGTCACACGTATAGATACCAAATATGAACAGAGACAAGTAAGGGCCCTTTCACATCAGCGTTTTTTTAAATTTGCGGCAGATGCGGTGAAAAAACCGCATCTGCCGCAACTGCCGCATAACGGTTCCACTTGCGGCACGGTTGCGGTTTTTTCCATAGGAAGTATAGGGGGACTTGCGGCAGATGCGGCAAGTGCGGTATTGCACTTGCGGCAGGTGCGGCAGAGAAAAAAACCGCAGTAAGCCGCGGTTTTTTTCTCTGCCGCACCTGCCGCAAGTGCAATACCGCACTTGCCGCATCTGCCGCAAGTCCCCCTATACTTCCTATGGAAAAAACCGCAACCGTGCCGCAAGTGGAACCGTTATGCGGCAGTTGCGGCAGATGCGGTTTTTTCACCGCATCTGCCGCAAATTTAAAAAAACGCTGATGTGAAAGGGCCCTAACGTGTATAATGACTGGGATCCAGTGCACGAGTCAATTGAAGGTACAAATTGACAGTTTATTCAAAAAAGCCGTACAGATAAGGACATTGACATTTAAAGAGGACCTGTCACCAACCATCCATGGTGATCTAATTGCAGCACTGAATGCAGCATGTCTACTGTATTCAGGCAAGGAGTCCCCCATCCCTTGATCCCCCCTGTACCCTGAGATAATTGTCTTTGAAAACTTACATATTGGAGCCAGATAGGAGGGGTCTAGTGGCTGGAGCCACCTCTCCTCACACAGCAGTTTCACGCCCCCTGTATCTTGTATCCGCCTGCCCCCGCCTCCCTCCTGTCATTCATTTTCTCCCCTCGCCTGCTGCATAGTACACAGAACGAGGGATCGCTTATTTCAGTGCTGTCCGCATTTCCCCACCTCCTGCGGTGACGTCACCACCTTTCTTTGCCCTGCTCCATGGTTAACATGGAGCAGGGTGGGAATAAGCGGTGATGTCACCGCAGGAGGTGGGGCGACCGGCCTCCTGCCGTGACGTCACCGCCTTTCCCCACCCTGCTCCATGGTTAACACGCCACAGCACTTATGATTACACTACAGGTGTTTACACTTCTCTAAACAAGTTAAAGCATATATATGCAGCTGCTGCATCATAGTCAGCGTCTCCCTGATGAAGTCACTCCTGATACGCTACGAGTAGGGCACAGAGGGGTCCCCTAACCCGGTGTACACAGTATGACAGGTAACTATGCCCTCTAAGGAGGAATCATTTCTATAAACAGTATCGATTACCCTTATTTTCATGCAATGGTTTGTTTCTTAGCAGTTTCTGTGCAGATTGATATTTATAGCACACTTGTGTCTTACTGCTGATACCTATACCTGGACACTGACATGGTGAAGTTTATATACTTTTCCTATATGTAACCACACAAGCACATTACTCCCCTGAGTGGTGACTGATTGTTACATATAGAACTCCCCCCAGTGGTGACTGAGTTCTTTGTATTGACTGTGCTTGGAAAGTGCTGATCACCTTACAGGGATTGGCAGCTTGCACTGCAGTGTTTGCAATATATTTTATGGTCTATTGCCAGGTTATACTCAAAATCTAATGTGAGAAGCAGCCTTCTTTCTGCAAGAAAATATACTCTGTGATAATAGGTGAATTTCTACAATATCCGTTTCTGTTTCTGTCTACTATTTGTTCTCTGTGGCACACGGGCAAGGGGACTACGCCTCCCACTCTTATACAGGGGGCGTGAAACTGCCCTGTGAGGAGAGGTGGCTCCAGCCACTAGTCTCCTCTTATCCGGCTCCAGTATGTAAGTTTTCAAAGACTATTATCTCAGGGTACAGAGGAGCGAGAGACACGGGTGACCCCATTCCTGAATGCAGCAGACATGCTGCATTCAGTGCTGCAATTAGATCACCAAGCATGGAAGGTGACCGGTCCTCTTTAAAAACAATTCAAATTGTGTATACAATGCACAAGTGGACATAACATCCATAGCAAAATATTTTTATTATATATCTTTTTTGTGGAAAAACACAAGAGCTGAGGGTGTATACCACGTGACAACCCTTGCTCCTATTATAAATACCTCTAGCATACAGGTGAGATAACAATGAAATACAGAATGCAAAAACTTGCAAAAAGGAGCCAATCAGAGCAAATGCCACTACTGCACTCATTTAACAAAAGCCTCTAGCACACAGATGGAAACAGATGTGGAAACAATCTGATAAGTTCAAGATTTTCTCACATGAAACAATCACTCCCTATCAAGGGCAGAGATATGACAAAGGAGTCCCTAGGAATACTCCCCCAACGGTATATAAAAACTGAGCTCCCAGCAAGGGCTATTAAAAAAAAGTTAATAAGGAGAGGGATTGATTGAAACCTAGGAACAAAACAGTATATCAATTAAAGAACCCTCAGGGGAGTCATATGAAGTATACAGAGTAGATAGAAAAAGCCATAAAGTGCAGATGAAATAATCACCTGTAATGCAAGGGCATGCTGCTAAGGGTGCGAAGGGTCCCCCGTTACCCTACGCGTAGCGCCGCCAAAACGACGGCTTCGTCAGGGGTAAGGAGTGCAGGACTGTATGAGATGTCTGTCCTTAAATGAGCGCTTCACATGTGCAGCCGATGCCGCAATCTGGCATCCGGAAGTCGCGTAAGCGGCGCATCATCAGTGTAAGCTGGAAGTTGTCTTCTGGTTACTAAGTAACAATGCGCGTGCGCAGACCTGCCGGTGAACCGCGCATACTCAAAGATGCGCAGTCACCGTTCTAATATGGGGCATGAAAGGCAATGTTAACTAGAGGAGGATAATGTAGCCTGGAGCAATTTGGATCAGCAATTAAGCAAACATAAGGTGGACTAAGGTTAGATAAAGCCAATATCAATAGGTTACAGAATGTGTGAACAATATGAGAAGGTGATGAGAGGAATTGAGAAATGTGGAAATACAAAAATAAATGACACTTGTTATGAATACCTATGAAGAGGAATATAAAACCGTTACAGATGGATGTGCTGGGGGGGAAGAGGGGTGGACGAAATCCTTCCTCACTCCTCACCGCCTAAGCACAAAATGTATTAAAATCAGAAAAAGTTCCACATCCATGGTCTCCAATGAGTAGTCAGAAGGTCTTCCTTTAAAGGATTTTCTTTTCATTTTCTGATGGCATAGTAGATAACAAATCCACATCAAACGAACTAGAAAAACAGAAAAACACTTGAAAAGCTTTTTAGGGAGCCCCTCAGCCAGGGGAACCCTGTATAGAGAAGTCCCAATTTAACCAGACTTCTAAAATCCCTTAAAAAGGAATTCTTCGTTAAGGCCATTGGGGGTCATACTGTTAAGATTAAAAATCCACCGAGTTTCTTCCCTCAACAAATCTCCAACCAACCTGCCACCTCTGAAGTTGTATTTGGCTCGGTCTTTGGAATATCTGTATCGTCATTTTCATTCAGCAGATCCAGAAGGTCGGATAGGGCCTGGCGATCTTGGGTCGGTAATGCTTCCAAAGCTGATGGTCAGTGATATAGAAGTTTAAAAACAAGTTGTCTGCAAAATAAATACACGTCTTTGACAAGTTCAAATTTATCCAAAACGAACTTTGGAGAAAAAGAGAGGCCCTTAGAGAGAAGTTTTGTCTCAGCCTCTGAAAGATGATAATCAGACGAGTTTATAAATTTGCAAGTTACCTTCCATATCACCACTGCTCTGTAACGGTACTAACGCCTCCTCCCTCTCCCAGAGTACAGGTTCAAGATTGGTGACCACTTGCTGGTGATGGGATTCCGGTTCCGGAGCTTTGGTGGGCTTATGTTTGCCTTTTCTTGTCCGACCTCTTGGTCGCTGTCCTTCCCTGATTAAAAAAAAGTGTAATTTTTACTTGTTGAGGAGGTAGAGGGGGCGCTTGGATGACCACCTGTGCTACTTGCCCCACCCTGGGGCCTATTGGGTTTATGTGGTCTATCTGGTTTGGATGGTCTATAGGGCTTTTGGTTTAAGGGGTCTGGTGTTATCTTTATGTGACCACCTATAAACTGTCTGTTCCTCAAGATCTTTTTTATTTCGCAGAAACTTCTGCTGCTTGCCCCTCAAAATGTCTTTTTCATATCGGTCAATCGTCTTTTAGTCGCAGTTTAAAACTGGACACCTGGGACTCCAGATTAAAGTTATTGAGTTTACTCTCCAGAGTTTTAATTTCAGTCCGTAGTTTGACCAAAAGTGCCTTATCGTGATCAATACAAGAAAAAAGAAAAGGGGGCGCAATGTGAAGGTCTGTTTAGGGAAATGTGTTTTAGTGGGCTTTTTTTATCTTCCACCCTCAAACTGAGGAACGTAATAAAGGATTTGGATCATAAACAGACTGTTTATTTTGTATTATCGTGATCAATAAGCATAGAGATGATCTCTGAGCATTTGTTTAATCCAGTCTCCCAAATTTTTTTAAAGCCCTGGTCTACTTCCCAAGCTGGAAAAATTTGGACTCTAATGGTACCTTTACACGCCGCGACGGCAGGCTGGATACATCCCGCTACAGGCTACAAATGTAGCTTGTAGCGCCAATGTAGCCCATCGTAGCGGCGTCTGAAGACGTGACGCTACAGCCGGCAACAGATACATCTGTTTCCTAGGTCTGCTCGAAAACTGATGGCTACAACGCCGATGGTAGCGAGCTGTATCGGCGTGTAAAGAGGCAACGGAAGGGAACTCTGGACACCCGGGGCTGTAGCTGCAATGTAGCTAAGGCGTGACCCAGGCTCCGGGATACCCCGCCCCATCACCGATCATTGGAGGAAGCTCCTGCATGACGATTGGTAGTCGCTGCCTAGGGCGGCATATTTAAGGAGCTGACCAGTCACACTACACAATCGCTCGAGCGTGCTGTATTTCTCAGCCTCCTGCGATGCCTGGCCAATCATGATGATATTGCGCTGTCCTATCATCGTACGGACGGCTCGTAATCCAAGATTGTGGCACGCCTATGTGCTGGCCCTGCTGCACCAGGTACGCCCATAGTAGCTTGTTGTAGCGGTGTGTACATGAGCTACAGCTGGCTACTTGAGACACCCGGCGATGTAGCTAGCTATAGATGTAGCGTGGCGTAGCGCACCTTGTCGCGGCGTGTAAAGGAGATGCGTTGACCGTTTGTAGCCGTTCGAGCGTGCTCGTGCACGTGAAGTAGCGGGATGTATTCAGCCTGCCGTCGCGGCGTGTAAAGGTACCTTAAGGCCCCTAGGGGCTACTCCCAGTTTGATGTACTCCTCCAAACATTTAACATTCCAAAAGGTTTTAGTAAGATGTTTATGAAGTTTAAGTGGGTGGAAACTCCTTTAACACTAGAAGTCCCGGGAATTTAAAGGATCCTTGGTTTTCAATGGTAAAAAGGTCAAATGACCAGTCTCTGGGACTTCTAGTGTTAAAGGAGTTATCCTCGACGACGGGCAGACAAACACTGAAAATACCGCCAGTGTGTTTATTCCATAAAGCCTCTCTGGATTCAAGATCCATAATATCATAAGCCAAAATTTTTTTTATATAAGTAACGCCCAAATGTTTGGGCATGCCTGCGCAATGTGCTTACCCGGAAATTGATCAAAAGAAGACCAACCGAAGAAGATGCAAAAGGGTTATTGTTTGGGTGTCACCAGAGCGTGATCACCAGTCACGCGTATAGATACCAAATATCCCCACCCCCAGCACGTCCATCTGTAACTGTTTTATATTCCTCTTCATAGGTATTCATAACAATTGTCATTTATTTTTGTATTTCCACATTTCTCAATTCCTCTCTTATCGCCTTCTCATATTGTTCACACATTCTGTAACCTATTGATATTGGCTTTATCTAACCTTAGTCCACCTTGTTTGCTTAATTGCTGATCCAAATTGCTCCAGGCTACATTATCCTTCTCTAGTTAACCTTGCCTTTCATGCCCCATATTAGAACGGTGACTGCGCATCTTTGAGTATGCGCGGTTCACCGGCAGGTCTCCGCATGCGCATTGTTACTTAATAACCAGAAGACGGTGTACACTTATGATGTGGCGCTTACGCGACTTCCGGACGCCAGATTGCGGCGTCGGCTGCACATGTGAAGCGCTCATTTAAAGACAGGCATCTCATACAGTCCTGCACTCCTTGCCTCTGATGAAGCCGTCATTTTGGCGGCGCTATGTGTAGGGTAACGGGGGACCTTTCGCACCCTTAGCAGCATGCTCTCACATTACAGGTGATCATGCCATCTGCACTTTATGGCTTTCTCGATCTACTCTGTATACTTTGTATGACTCCCCTCAGGGCTCTTTAATTGATGTATTGTTTTGTTCCTAGGTTTTAATCAATCCCTCTCCTTATTAACTTTTTTTGATAGTCCCTGCTAGGAGCTCAGTTTTTATACCGTTGGGGGAGTATTCCTAGGGACTCCTTTGTCATATCTCTGCCCTTAATAGGGGGTGATTGTTACATGTGTTAAAATCTTGAACTTATCAGATTGTTTCCACATCTGTTTCCATCTGTGTGCTAGAGGCTTTTGTTAAATTAGTGCAGTAGTGACATTTACTCCAATTGTCTCCTATTTGCAAGTTTTTGCATTCTGTATTTCATTGTTATCTCACCTGTATGCTAGAGGTATTTATAATAGGAGCAAGGGTTGTCACGCGGTCTTCACACTCAGCTCTTGTGTTTTTACACAAAAAAGATATCTATAAAAAAAAATTCTGCTATGGATGTTCTGTCTACTTGTGTATTGTATACACAATTATAATTGTTTTTAAATGTCAATGTCCTTATCTGTACGGCTTTTTTGAATAAACTTTGTCAATTTGTACCTACAATTGACTCATGCACTGGATCCCAGTCATTATACACTTTACACATACTTAGGTTGACGTAAAAGTAATATTTTTCCATAGATTTTATGTCAACAAGCTATATAATTTTAGACAGTTGTTTCTGATATCTATTTTAAGATGTGTTGAAAAAAGTGTTTAAAAATGCATTTACAGACTCCATCAATTAATGTTATACTTCACCAAATCAAGACTCAGAACGGTCAGAAGTTTACATACACTACCGTTCAAAAGTTTGGGGTCACCCATTTTCGTATTTTCCATGAAAATTCACTTTTACTTATCAAATGAGTTGCAAAATTAATAGAAAATATAGTCCAGACATTGACAAGTTTAGAAATAATGATTTTTATTTGAAATAATAATTTTCTCCTTCAAACTTTGCTTTCATCAAAGAATGCTCCCTTTGCAGCAATTACAGCATTGCAGACCTTTGGCAGATACTGTTTAATGAAGCTGCCAGATGAGGAACTGTGAGGCGTCGATTTCTCAAAACTAGAGACTCTAATGTACTTGTCTTGTTGCTCAGTTGTGCATCAGGGCCTCCCACTTCTCTTTCTACTCTGGTTAGAGCCCATTTGTGCTCTCCTCTGAAGGGAATAGTACACACTGTTGTAGGAAATCTTCAGTTTCTTGGCAAACTCTCGCCTGGAATAGCCTTCATTTCTAAGAACAAGAATAGTCTGTCGGTTTCACTTGAAAGTTCTTTTTTTCTGGCCATTTTGAGAGTTTTGTAGAACAAACAAATGCAATGCTCCAGATTCTCAACCTCCTCAAAGGAAGATTAATTTTATAGCTTCTCTAATCAGCCAAACCGTTTTCAGCTGTGCAAATGTTTTCTAGATATCCATTAGCTTTCTTACACATTTAGCAAACACAATGCACCATTAAAACACTGGATTGGTGGTTGTTGGAAATAGGTCTCTCTATACACCTATGTACTGTAGATATTGCATTAAAAACCAGATGTTTGCAGCTACCGTGTTTCCCCGAAAATAAGACCGTGTCTTATATTTTTTTGGGCGCCAGAAGTGGCACCCTGTCTTATTTTTGGGGGGGGGGGTCTTATATTGGCAGCCCCAGCCACTGCAGCCTCCCAGCCACACACAGCCACCCACCATACACATACAAACACACATACACACACACATACACACACACATACATACACATATACACACATACACACACACATACACACACACTCACACATACACACCGCTTCTTACCGGCTCCCCTGGCCTTCGGTGTGGCTCCCCGCTGTCCCCCGGTGTGTCCAGGCTCCTCCACTGTGTTCAGGCTCCTCCACTGTGTTCAGGCTCCTCCACTGTGTCCAGGCTCCTCTACTGTGTCCTGCAGGTGCAGCCGCGCTGGAGCAGATGGGGTTAATCACAGCCTAACTTGCTGTGTCCCCCTGCTCATCTCCGCCCAGCCTGACGTCACTGCAGCCCAGCTCGAGCTCTGATTGGCTCCCAGGAAGCAGCGGGCGCGGCCAGATGACGTTATGAGCTCTGATTGGCTCGTCATCTGGCCGCGCCCGCTGGTTCCTGGGAGCCAATCAGAGCTCGAGCCGGGCTGCAGTGACATCAGGCTGGGCGGAGATGAGCAGGGGGACACAGCAAGTTAGGCTGTGATTAACCCCATCTGCTCCAGCGCGGCTGCACCTGCAGGACACAGCGGAGGAGCCTGGACACAGCGATGGAGCCTGGACACAGCGGAGGAGCCTGGACACACCGGGGGACAGGTACCAGGAGGTGGCGGCGGCCTTATATTCCCCAGCGACCCCCCCTAGGCGGTCTTACTTTCGGGGGGGGGCCTTATATTAGCAGACCCCCCCCGTTCCCCCTACCCTGTCTTACTTTCGGGGGGGTCTTAATATCGGGGAAAGACGGTAGAATAGTCATTTACCATATTAACAATGTATAGAGTGTATTTCAGATTAATTTACTGTTAGCGTCATAGAAAAAAATGTGCTTTTCTTTTAAAAATAAGGACATTTCTAAATGACCCCAAACTATTGAACGGTAGTATATATCAAGTTGTCTGTGACTTAAATATAAAGGCCACTTTACACACACAGATATCTGTGACCAACTTCTGAACAGCTCTCTGGTTGCAGTGAAATCATGGACACATTGCTCCATTTTGTACACAGCCACAAAATGGAACAATGTGTCCATGATTTCAATACAACCAGAGATCTGTTCAGAAGTTGGTCACAGATATCTGTGTGTGTGTAACGTGGCCTTAAGAGTTGAATGAGAAGTAATGCCTACACATTTGTAACTCCTCAGCAAATGGTTGCACTGGTATTTGGCAGGTACTGGACTGTTCAGTAGATTCTCCTCTGCAGCTCCGGGTGGGAAGCCTTAGCAATGAATGGTTGTATTGTTAGTTTGAAGAATGGAACCCCTCGCAGACAGTTGTTCAATACGATATAAGCAACGTGCTATCATTGAATTCTTCACAGCAGTAGGTCACCACTGTACGGCAATTGGATACACTTGACAACAATGAACAAGTTTTCTGAAGACTTCACAGAAGACGACAACACTTTTGTTTCCACAACAGCCTGTCACAGTTCTCTTAACGTTTTATTCAGATGCATAGTGATGTCCCTGCAGATCTTTTTTCTTTATCGGAAACAGATGGAAGTCGTATGGCGCCAAATCTGTATTGTTAAATCGTGTTGACCGAACGTCTGTGCAGGCTTCATAAGCTTCTGATAGGCTAATTGTTATAATTTGCGTTATTTGGAGGGGTACATGGGGCAGTATTTGAGGCCTACGTGCCTCTTCACTTCACATTATACAAAAATCAGAACAAATCAGTCAAGAGATCAGAAAAAGAATTGTGGACCTCCACAGATCTGGTACATCCTTGGGAGAAATTTCTAAACTAAAGGTCCCATGTTCATGTTTCAATGGTAATCTGAAAGTTTACACGGCATCACATCATGAAGTAAAGTTATTCCTTGTAAGGTATATACAGGGGTTGGATAAAATAATGGAAACACCTAACGTTTTGGCATCATAATCTTTGAACATGTTATAAACATGCAAACCGTGACATATGTTAATGTTTTGTAGTTGATTATTTGTGTTAAGTGATACGTGTATGTAAATTAACTGTTTGTTTTGACGAATTGTAAGAACATTGATGAGAACCTGATACCAGTGGCAGACCTTTCGGATTTTCAAAAAGGCCAAATTGTTGGTGCTCGTATGGCAGGCGCTGGTGCAGTGATGGCGAACTCCAGGCCTCGAGTGCCACCAACAGTGCAGGTTTTCAGGATTTCCTTACATTGCACAGGTGATAATATAATCACCTGCATTGGTGATGATCCCAACCTCTGTGCAATGCTGAGGAAATCCTGAAAACCTGCACTGTTGGTGGCACTCGAGGCCTGGAGTGCGCCATCACTGCGCCAGTGTAACAGAAAGTGCCCGAATGCTTGGCGTGTCAAGAGGTACTGTCTCCAAAGTAATGACTGCGTTTGAAAGAGAAGCAAAAACGTCCCCAGCAAAGCACAAGTCCGGCCGAAAGTCGAAGTTGACTGAGGGAGACCGTTGGACTCTAAAGCGATTTGTGAGAGAGGATCACAAGACTACAGCTCTGTAAATCACTGCTGAGCTCAATGAACACCTACAGAACCCAGTTTCCCGTGAAAACTGGTCGTCGGGAGCTGCACAAGTCTGGATTTCACTGAATAGCTGCAATTAGAAAACCGCTGCTCTCAATGACAAATGTTTCCAAGCATTTAGAGTGGTGTAGAAACCTCCAGAATTGGTCCCTCGAGCAGTGGAAACGTGATGTTCTCAGACGAATCATCGTTTACCCCATTTTCCGACCTCCGGCCAAGTGTACATTTGGAGACAACCGAATTCCATCCAGACTGACTTCTCCCAACCGTAAAACATGGCGGAGGTTATGTGATGATCTAGAGTGCTATTTCGTGGAGATCTGCCGGGCCAATGATATCACTTTGTATGAATCCATACCTCGGAGAATTGAGGCTGTAATCGCCGCAAAAGGTGGACCTGCACCATATTAAACTAACTTTTGTTGATTTTTCCAAGGTATTTCCATTATTTTGTCCAACCCCTGTATAAGAAAACAAACATACGGCACCAATCTCAGAGCGTTTCCATTGTAACTCTCTGGTGTCCTCTATATGAAGTTTTATGCACTCACCTCTTGCCATAAAACTTCAAGTATATGTTTTTTCTAAAGCCTCCTCATGCTTCAGAGATTTTTCCAGGTCTGCTGCTCACCTTGAATTGATCCTGTGTAGGGTCCTGCCGCGGATTCCCACAGGTATAAAGGTTCAATAGGAAGTAATCCAATTGTAGGGTGGCCGCGCTCCCCGTGGTAATTATTTTAAGAACTTCCTGTCCGCAAATAAAATTTATTGCTCAAATATAAGAAAACATAAAAAGCAGATACAACTAGTTTCGCGGGGGCCACCGGATTCCTCAGGTATCTCAAAGCGTGGCCACCATAGAATTGGATTACTTCCTATTAAACAGCATCACAACGTTCAGCAAGGGAGCCTTATTCTGTGTTCTAGAGGTTAATATACCATGGTATAAAAAAATAAAATCAATCCAAGAACAGCCTAAAAATTGTGATGATGCTAGAAGAAGCTGGTACAAAAATACCTAAATCAATAGTCCTATATCAACATGGCATGAAAGGCTGCTCAGGAAGGTTACAGTTCGCAGATGCACATGGGGACAAGGATCTTACGGTTTGATCCTAACGATTATCAATAGTTATAGATGGCGGAAAAAGGGGGAGGCTTTCAAGCTAAAGATCACCATTCCACCTGTGAAACTCATGGGTGGCAGCATCACGTAGAGGGGGGTGCTTTATTGCAGGAGGGACAGGTGCATTTCAATTTTATTACATACTTTTCCTTCCTCATAACGCCATCTATTTTGTGAAGCAACATCTCAAGTCATCAGCCAAGAAGTAAAAACTGGGGCAGATGTCACGCTTTCAAATATACAGTGACTCCAAGAATACTTGTGAACCTGCCATGTTCCCAAACTCTATTAACCTGCAGATATGGAGTTAATGTGCAGGTTAACAGCATTTGAAGACATGACAGGTTCACTATAAAGAGAATCTGCTACCCCATCTGAGAGGCCTGGAGTCAGCAATGTGTTATTTACTTGGCTGCTTGCTGCAGTTTTGATTAAATCTGTTTTATCTGCAGCAGATCTACCAGTTCTCTCAAGTTAGAGCTCTGCATAACTCGACCCATACCACTGATTGGCAGTTTTTTGCCTGTGCAAAGTGTACACAAAAAGCTGCTAATCTGGTAGGTAGTGGTAGCTATACAGAGGTCATCAATTTTGTGGACTTTATGGCATCAAATTTACAAGTCTTCTAGTGATAAAATAACTATAGTAGCAGCTGGAGTTACTACAGCAAGCAGCTTCGCTAGTATCACATATATCTGTACATTATGTCTGGCAGAAGAGATAAAAGAAAAGAGCACACCGATCTAAATGTAGGTGTATGTTGAGATCATAGGTAGGTGTTCACTTGCTTATAGGTCACTAGGACCACAAGATATACGGAGATGGTTTTCCTTTTTGAGCGTTATGCTGCAGGTTCCTGGTGGCTATTGTTTAACTCAGTCAGAGTTACCATAGGGAGAGTATCCAAATAAAATTTCCTCCAGGCTATCTGCGCTTCCAAGTAACTTGTAGCTACAAGCTTGTTGATGATAAAATACCTGAGGAAGACATTTTGACTGTCGAAACGCGTTGTATGTACATGTTTTTAGAGTTATTCGGGAGTGCAAATAGCCTGGAGGAAACTTTATTTGGACTGTCTCTGCATTATGCCACTCTCAAGACGAGGTGGCTAGTAATCTAGAGAACAAAGTGGAGATAAAAGTGGCCATCACAAAGCAAATATGTATGGGAAAAACTGAAAAAGCGTGCACAAGCAATGAAACCTACAAAACTGATCTGGTTGTGCCAGTTCTGATGAGGAATGGGATAAAGTTCTCCAGAATCTTTTCATATGCTCCCGTAAATGAGTGACTCAAGTTAGACAAAAGGGCAATGCAACTAAATATTAATCACATGTATGTAAACTTAAAATGTCACATTCTTGAAATCTAGGAGTAATGCTGATCTCAGAGGGCGGGGTACTATGATATACATAAACTTATGATTTCAAATGTAGGTCAAGTAATAGGGGGCAGATTAGTTGGAGTATGACTGTGGGATCAGATGTCACAAGGTTTGTTTGTAGCCGTACGAGGCAGACACAGACGCAGTTGACAATAAGAGGTAGGATTTTTATTTCAGATTATTTGTAAAGTTACTTTGTTTTTTATCTCAAAACTCAACATAACAGCTTTTTTATTGCAGACTACAAAATTATTGCTTTAGATTTTGTTCTGAAAAGATTTGTTTGATTTCAGAGAACTCAGACTATAACAGCCTCTCAAGACTACAATGAAGATCCATGTTATAAAGATCCGAAATGTGAACCTTGGAGAGAAAAGGCGTCTTCAACCAAATCAGGCATTCAGGATCGCCAGGATATATACAGATACGGTTTAGCTGTCCCCGTCCTTCTACTGATGATCTATTGTGTAATATATGCACTGTGATGACCTCCACTCCATCTTGTTCAGTCGCTTGACATCCACGGCTTCAGAACGTCTTATTAAGCAGCTTCAGGGTGATTGGCTGAAAATGAAATATTTAGCATATGCAATAACAATAGGCTATACAACCAAGGATACATTTTCCTACGTGGAATTTCCATTTAGGCGACAGGATACACAAACGAATGAGCGATGAGGGAGTTTGGGCAATGTTTGTATATATGAAAACTTGCATTTTTTAGGTATCTTATGTTTCTGAATAAAGTATACTTCTTTGCACTTATAATTAAGTATTTATCCAATGTCTGCTTGAAAATTGGTTATTTGAAATGTTTTATAATGTATTTACAATATGAAACGCCTCATTCTCCCCTCACAGAAACATGCTGTGGAGGCAGGTCAGGCCTTCAGAATTCTTGCATAGAGCTACACTTTGGAAGATAATTTCTTTCTCTGCCTGTCCTTATGACAAGTGAGCAAATCTTGGTGCTGTTTTCTGGGGAACCCCTAAGCATGTTAGCTAGCAAAGCCTTCACCAGGAGCTGGGTATACAGAGTCCTTAAAAATCTAAACGGTGGTTATGCTCTATCTAATAATGTAGAGCAAGTGATTTTAATAAACTTTCAAATATACTTTATAAATTAAATCTGAAAGAAAACCTTTCAAAAACATAGAAGATGTCCCCTTAGGCCGTTTTTATACCAAACATATGCTCATTGTCAGAGACATCCGAATTCAGCTTCACACACTGAGTACGGCCTTATAAGGACCGTGCAGCGTACAAACTCCTGGCTGATGTGGTGTCTCTCAGGTTACCACAGGTTAAGGAACAGTGCTGAGCTTGTCAGGTTGTCAGCACAAGCTCCTCTGTGATCTTATCTGACTCCTCTGCAGTCACATTGGCTCTGCTCCATGCAATCAGCTGATGGCCCCCACACAGCCCCTGAGAGAAGAAAAGACAGATTACAGATCTGGAGTTGTATGGGGGCCATCAGCCGAATGCAAGGAACAGAGCTGATGTGACTGCAGAGTCGTCAGATAAGATCACATGAGCTTGTGCTGACAACCTGACGAGTTCAGCACTGTTCCTTAGCTTGAGTTAACCTGCAGATGCACTGATGAGCTATAGCCAGGCACGCTGTGTAGGCCCTGCCCCACTCTTATAAGGCCATATTCAGGATGTGGCGCTGAATACAGATTTACCTGACAATAAGCATATGTTTGGTTTAGAAACAGCATAGGGGAGACATCTTCTAGAAAGTTTTTCAAAGGTTTCCTTCCAGATTTCATTGATAACATATATTTGAAAGGTTATTAAAATCACTTGCTCTACATTATTATTAGAGACCTTTTTCTGTTAATTTCAGTGGAGGGGCAGATAAGAGCTTTTGTTTCTCTTTTAATACTTCTTCCTGAGATGTGATGTCGAGTGCCAGTGTCAGGAAGCGCTCAGCTGGCAACAATCAGAGCAAGTTCCACTCCTTGATCACCAGTGCCCTTTCCCCCACTTGATCACAGTGACATCTTGGACATCCCATGAAGTCCTACCAGTGGCTAGGTTTCATAGAAAAATGACAATATTACTATGTGCTGCAACACAGATGTTTTGCAATATACAGAGAAAGTGAACACACAATCACAGGTTCTAGTTTTCTAAGGCTGCTTTCACATCAGCGGTTTTCACTGATCGCGGCAGTTGCAGTGAAAAAAACGCAATTGGCGCGATTACCGCATAACGGCCGCACTTGCGGTTCACTTGCAGCAAGCCCCATCCAATGTCTATGGGGCTTGCGGTAGGTGTGCGGCAGGTGCGGCCGCGAAAAAAAAAGCGGTATGCCGCCGTTTTTCCAGGCCGCACCTGCCGCAAGTGCCGAAACCGCACCTGCCGCACACTTACCGCAAGCCCCATAGACATTGGATGGGGCTTGCCGCAAGTGCGGCCGTTTTTGCGGTAATCGCGGCAGCTGCAGTTTTTTCACCGCAACTGCCGCGATCAGCGAAACCGCTGATGTGAAAGCAGCCTAAGGGTCCTTTAACATCAGCGTTTTTTTAAAATCGCGGCAGACAGCGGTTTTTTTTGCGGCCGCACCTGCCGCAAGTGCCAAAACCGCACTTGCCGCACGCCCGCATATACATTGTATGGGGTTTGCCGCAAGTGTGCCGCAAGTGCAGCCGTTATGCGGTAATCGCGGCAGTTGCGGTTTTTTCACCGCAACTACGGCGATTTAAAAAAAACGCTGATGTGAAAGCACCCTAAGAGGAGTAAGAAAAAGAACAAAAAAAAAATACAAATAGAAAAGTGTGTGAAAAAGAAAAAAAATAGTAGATTGCCACCCTTGGAAAAGTCCGATCTGTGTAAATATAAACATAAATAATTAGTAAGGTAAATGCCAAGAGAAAAAAACATCTTATGTATCCCAAAAATGGTATCAATAAAACATCAGCTCTCCCCGACGTCCTCGCACTGCTCCACTAATATGAAAAGTAAAAAGGGTTTCCGAAAACGCTCAAAGCCAGGACTTGAAATTTGTTTGTCATTTCCAGTATATTTAATGGCAAAATGAATTAACTCATTAAAAAAAAAAAAAAAAAAGCCCTCAAAGTTACGTCAAAAGAAAATTGTCTCTAGGAAGAAGGGAATGAAAACCGAAAGGACAATAGCTGAAAATGTCCGGATGTGAGGGGGTTAAACCAATTGAAAATCCATAAGGGATCATGAAAAAAATCTAGTGAATGCAGATCAAGTCAGTGTTGCCCATTCAGATCACTTATTTTCTTCATCACTTCTTTTTTCGGGTGCAGTACAACTGTTGTCTGTGATTAAACTTTTATTTTTTTTTTTGCTTCTAGACTAGACAGAATTAATGATTGTCAACGGGGGGAATCTGAGGCTTATACAGGCCAAATGTTTGTTTTTTCATTAAGTCAATCTCTCTCTTTTGAGAACGAAGCAGAGAAGCGAAATGCAATAAGGAAGAACGCAACAGCGCCTTAAAGGGGTTGTCCAAAGTTCATAAATGTGGAAGATTACAAAGTGCATGTAAAAAACAAACAACTTTGCAATTTCTTTCTTATTTAACACTAGATGGCGGCCCGATTCTAATGCATCGGGTATTCTAGAATACCTTGTAAACAGGAGTGAACTGCGACACACTGACTGACAGCCTTGTAGACAGGAGTGAAGTTCGTCACACTGACTGACAGCCTTGTAGACAGGACTGAAGTTCGTCACACTGACTGAACGACCTCACAGACAGGAGTAAACTGTGTCACACTGACTGACAGACCTTATAGACAGGAGTAAGTAGTGAGGATGGAGGAGGCTGTGAGGATGGAGGAGGCTGTAGGAGACTGAGGATGAGGAGGCTGTGAGGATGGGAGGATGCTGTGAGGATGGGGAGAGGCTGTGAGGATGGGGAGGAGGCTGTGAGGATGGAGGAGGCTGTGAGGATGGGGAGGCTGAGGGGATGGAGGAAGCTGTGAGGATGGGGAGGCTGAGGGGATGGAGGAATCTGTGAGGATGCAGGAGGCTGTGAGGATTGGGAGGCTGTGAGGATGGAGGAGGCTGAGGGAATGGAGGAGGCTGTGAGGATGGAGGCTGAGGGGATGGAGGAGGCTGAGGGGAATAGCGGCGCACGCCATATTTCAAATACAATATGGCGCGAGCCGCTCCTCTGGTCGGCGCTGAACGCGGCAACCAATGAGAGAAGCGGCGCGTGGTTTGAATACCGCTCCTCTGATTGGTCACTCAGTGTATTTGAAATATGGCGCCATGGTGAGCGCCGACCAATCAGAGGAGCGGCATTCAAACCGCGCTCCAAGCCGCGGCGACCAATCAGAAGAGTACTGCGGTTTGAATGCCGCGAAGGGCACCACCGCTGCGAGCAGCTGGGAGATAACCGGCTGACGCCAGTCATCTCCCGGCTAGCTCGCCGCTGACTAGACCTCAGCCGCGGCTACTGCTGCACAGAGGTCAGCGGCTCGCCAGCCAGGAGATCACTCTATGCCACAGGTAGCCGCGACTGAGCTCCAGTCAGCGGCTCGCCATCCGGGAACTGACCGGCTAACGCCGGTCATCTCCCGGCTGGCTCACGCGCGCTGCGGCCACCGTCGGCTGGACCCGTGTATCCCGGCGACAGCGGTGCTAATGTGCCGCTGTCGTCGGGCTGCAAACTGGCGCGAAATTTAAACTTCGAATTTGCGCGCCTATTTGCATAGTCTGCGCTCATAGGTGCCCGCCTCTGGCGGCCACCAATGAGCGGCCTCTGTCTGGCGCGCGATTTCCATGACAGACAGAGAACATTGGACAGTTATATAGTAGATCCTCCCAGTTCTCAAGAACATATAGTTTACAGATCAATGCTTAGGTTACAGGACCTCCTGCAGGCCCAAGCCTGGCTGATGAATCAAGGAGCGTGCGGCACAATCCGGTTTTATGCTCTACACTGGGAGAGTCTACAGCTTGATCTAGCAGTATGGATCTGACTAGTCTCAGTGCTTCTGCATTTTTCCCATGCACAGAGGCAAAGCTGCACTAGAGAGCGACAAGTTTGGAGCAGAGCTCCGAATTGTTAACCTGGTGCGTAACTATCCCCAACAACGCAGGAATCTGGGGGCCAGGAGTGGTACACACTGCATCTAGATACCTCTTTCATGGTGGATGGGAAGGTTTTATACCAGGTTTTAAATCTTGAATGGATTTTTTTCCATACTTTGGTCCAGATTCGTAATGTTTATTTTTGTTTAAGTCATTTTCCTTTTTGTCGTTTGGTATTAGTTGCGGTTTTTTTGCACCAAAGTCTTTAAAATGGTGCATGTGGCTCATGAATTTAGAAGTCTTTAAAATGGTGCATGTGGCTCATGAATTTAGCGATAACTCAAAAACAGACTTTTAAACGCTTTGCAAATTTTTTGTGAAAAACTTCCGGCAAAGATCTTGCATATTCAAATCCACACCAGGGAGGGGAAATAGGATGGCGCTACATCAAAGTTTGTGACTTTTTAAAAAGTTACACAAAAAAAATTAGCCAAAAATATCTGCAGTCGCTAAACTCTTCGGAAAACAAAAAAATACACAAGCAGGTACTTAGGCTACCTTCACACTACGATTTTGAAGGGAGCCGATGTTGTCCGATAAATTCGGACAGCATCGGCTCCCTTCTGATGCCTGGAATCGGATGCCAAATAGGCATCCGATTCCGGCATTAAATCGTAGCCTCCGGGCAAAAAAAAAAAAGTTTATGCTCACCTCCCCCCGAGCCCCCGCCGTCTCCCACCGTCTTCCTGCAGGCTCCCGCAGGCTCCCGGTGGCAGCAGAGGTCTTCTTCTGCTGTTCAGGACCTGCGGTTAGTGCACATCAGATTCGGTCCGATGCCCATAGGGCTGTATGGGGCCAAATTCGGATCCGATGCTGTCCGATTTTGATCGGACAGCATCGGATCTGAAAAATCCGTAGTGTGAAACCAGCCTTAGACATAAAAAGAACCTGCATGATTTTGTCATTTAAAGTATAGACCTGACTGTAATGAGGCTGTAATACTGATTAAATTTATACTTTTTTTGTGAAGAAATCCACTTTGTTACCATTTGAGGTTTTCTCCTAATTAGATTTCGGTGCACAGGGGCCGGACTGTACACTGGATCATCTCCTCTCTGTCTGTGATTTCCCAGCTCCTCCAGCTGCCTCCGGTCTGTAAATGGTCACTACTGAGATTTTAAAATAAGGCTGGCTTCACACCGCGGCAGCATCAGGTCCCAGGGCTGCCTATGTAAACCTGACCACCCCGGACCTGATTTTGTGCTAATATATCCCTATGGGGCCGGATGGGACCGGATGGCAGCTATGTGCCATTCGGTTTCCATCTGTCCAGGAGGATCCTGGTGAATCAGATTTTCCTCCCAGACACAAAAACGTTGCTTGCGAAATTCTGCCCAAATCGGATAATCCTAGATTCGGGGCAATCCGACGCTCATGGGAGTCTATGGCGCCGGATCGCCCCGGTCTGAAAAAAAACATCGGATCCGGGAACCGGACGCCGGCTGCTGAAGTTCAGCAGCTAGCGCTGCTAACACAGCACCACTAGCTGTCCCCTGCTGAGCTTTCAGGACCGCGGCTAGCTCCCAGCTAGCCTCGATCTTGAAATTTCAGCTACTGCGGCAGCAATTGAGGCATCCAGCTGCAAACCGGTTGTTTGCAAATTGGGTCCAGGGTTGTCCGATTCATATCTGAGAGCCCCGGACCTGATCACACCGTGGTGTGAAGCCGGCCTAAGGAGGCTGGTTTTTCACAGACATTAGGCAGGTGAAGGAGCTAGGGAATCACAGACAGGGAGGATAAGACCCAGTGTACAGGCCGGTCCTTGTGCACTGAAGTCTAATTGGCAGGAAAATTCAAATAGTGATTAAAGAACAACAAAGTGGATTTCTTGAGTGGAGGGAGGTCTTTTTGTTATTTATGCTTTCATTTGAAAAAAAAAAACCTTTCAATAAAAATTATTTGTTTAAAAAAAAAAAAAGTGGATTTCTTCAGCAAAGGCATCAATTTAATCAGTATTACAGACGTGTTACATTAAAAAATTGTGCTGACAGGTTCTCTTTAAAAATAAAAAGAAAGTGCAAATGTAACGAATGGGCATCAAAGTAAACAAAAGGCAGAAAACAAGACAAAAAAACAGGCGCAAAAACAATGATCAGTCGGGTTCACAGTTTTAAACCAAAACAGGTCTTAGATGCAAAAGGAAGTTAAAACTTTTTAACTTTTCCTTTTGCTAAATTGAAAAAACTTCACCATGTGAATGGACGGTCATGATTGGACTCTTGACCACAGTAGACTTATGGGATAAAAACTATTTATTTTAACATCCCGGTCTTATCTATGAATAAAGGAACAATTCGAATATATACAATAAATCTACTCAAAGTCATTGAAGCTAAAACTCTTCTATGTGAGACTTTAATGCTTATTAACCTCACCTTAGTGCAGTAAGGGCATTCCCCATAGATAATGTTAAAGCTCTGTCTGCTTGACGGGAGGCCATTTAGCCACTAGAACGAGAAAAATGAAGAAAACTCAAAAGATTAATTATATGAATTAATTTTTAATTTAGAGAATTTTATTGTAAATTGTTATATTGAGGGTTTTAACAGCTGACTATGAGCAGAGGATGCTGAAGGGAATTATATGTTCGTCTGTGAAGGCAGTATTTTATGTAAAAGACCAAAAAAAGCAATGTTTAGGGCTCACTAAGGGTACCTTTACACGCCGCAACCGTGGGAGACATTTTTGGCGGCGATATTTCTCGTTGGAATGATCGTCGCCAAATTGCCTCCTTATTGCGGCGTGTAAATTGGGAATTTGGCGGCGATAAGAAAAATGTCGCCTGGTTCCGATTTCAGAGCACTGCTACGGTTGTGGAGTGTAAAGGTACCCTTAGACTAGCATATTTTCTATCGATGTACTGACAGTTTACAAGTGCAAGCAAGCGCTTTACCACTTGCGACACTGATAGGACTAATAGCCGGTGATAGTTTCCTCTTCCTGCCACTAAGTAGGATGACCCCAGTGTTGGAATAACATTAAATTCACCACATTGGCTGATGAACAGCCAATCACAGATGTCTAGTCTCTGTGACAGAGTCTGTGATTGGCTGTTACACACCACCCATTGCAAATGTCATTGGTTAATGGCAGTCAGTGGGGTGCAACAGCCAATCACAGATGCTCTCACAGACAATGGGCGTATGTGATTGGCTGTTCAGCAGCCAATGCAGTGAATATTACATGAGGCTAATGAGCAGCCTTGGAAGTGACCAGAGTGTTGAGACAGGCGAGTATAATCCTTTAGATCACAGACTTCTCAGTGAAGTCCCTGTTTGGGGTCCATACCCAAACACGCAGGTGTTTGGTACAGACCCCGTACTTTACATGTGCGACGTTACCACACATGCTCAGTGGACATGGTGGATCTGGTTTTACCAGATGGGGAATGATCCAGTAAAATCAAATCTGGCACCCATGGACACCCATTATAAATCATGCCAGTCAGAAATGTTTCTTTATCAAGCCCAAAAAAAGCTACATATTCAGTTATTTGCCTCAGTAAAATAAAATGGTTTCGGCTGGATCCAGCAGCAACCGGATGCAAATGAATGTGCTGGAGTGCCCATTGAAATAATTCGGAGCCACATCCGAGCTCCTTGCTCAGGAACATCGATGTTCCTGAAGAGGGAGCTCGGATGTGGCTCCGAAATGCGTAGGAGGAAATAAATAAAGGAAGTTTTTATTGAAGCATTGCCTTCCATTGTGATCCTTCGTGTCACAGCAGCGCGGACCGTGGTACACCTCTTCCCAACAACAGATTATCGGTTTCCACGTGCAGTGGCGGTAGAGGTCCAGTGGCAGCTGTATTAGGCGCTCAAGCCGGTTGTGGGTATACACAACCAAGCTAGGTGAGTGGACAACACATCACCGTTTCTAACAGTGTCTCCATTGATAGGGCATTAGTCTGCGCCTCGCTTGTATCCTTTGTGTCTTACACAGCATTGAAAATAATTTGCACAAATCGGATTTGGTTCGCATTGCGGTCTTTAAAAAAAAAGGGACAGATCTCTCACCAGATACTAAACAACGCCTATCTGAAGGCGCCTCACCTAGTAAATGTTCTAGAAACACTTTATTACCTCATACAAACAGGCTTGGTGAAAGGGCTGAGCACAGTTTGGTTCATCACACACTTGATCTGGGATAGCAGAGTCTAGCCTATACGCATAGCATATTCCACAGTCCATGGTAAAATCCTGGAGGTAAATTAAGAAGTTAAAGTCACATTTATGTAGCACATTAATACAATCAAAAAAACAAAGACCCACAATAGGATTTGCACTAGGAAAATAAACCTGAAACTTAAAAATGTCTTCAGCTTCACACACTGTGAGGATACACTTTACCTTGCATGTAAATATCCACAGAGAACACGTTTTTGCTTATTTTATATGTATGAATGTGTCCTTCATATAACACAAGTAACCTATTCTTCCCTACAAAATGGGTATAGTAGAGGACACACCACTTCTCCAACATGGAATCCAGCATGTTGTGGGTTAAGACCATTTCAGTGTTCATGTGTGTATATTTTTCACCTAAACTACCTGTATTTAATGCATTTTCTCCTACCAGCACTTTGTGATCCAGGATCTAAGTGCTTTAAAATGAGGAGTTCCATGGAAATTGCAGGTTTCCCAACTCCTGATAAATACGAGGAGAATTCAGAAGTGATTTTCAAGTTTGATAGATTAAATAAATATTGGGCATTTAGCAGTAATGGCTGATCAAAATGACTTGTTTGTTCTGTACAGGTAATTATTAGTGTACTTTACTACTGTTCCTCCTGCTGCTTGTAGCAAAGTACATTATATAAACACACCTTATGGTTTTCCAAGCTATGTGGTAGACTCTCGCTCTGATGAAGATAGATACAGGAGGAGGAACACCGGATGTATGAGCAATCTGATGTAGAAATCCAGTATTAAACAAAAAACTGATTTCTAGTGTGTTCAATGTGTATATCAAATATCTTACTGTGGTAATTACCGGATGGAGAAATAAGAGAATTTTTGATATTCTGTAAAATCTCTTTCTTGATAAACAGGTGCAAAAACAGTATATGAATCACACAAAAGGCGCTCTGCTGTAAAAATATAAATAAATAGCTAGTGCTGTAACAAAAACAGGGCCTTTTGGTTTATACGTTTCTGCAAGAAAACGTACAATAAGCTGTCTCACCCACTCCAAGGTAGGCCCTGATAGAGACAGTCCTAACTCTGTCCCTAGTGCTACGGTAAAAACCTGCCAGTGTGTACATACCTCAGCTGGACAGGGTGAGGGAGAGCACAGGACTATCTCACCTTGTAGGGCTGTGTGGGTGGCAGCTCTGTGTGCAGACTTCATATGGGAGGGGCAGGTGCCTCCAATCTGCTGTTACCAGCAGTGGTGAATACAAGGGCAAAAAAATATGAGTCTGCACACATTGGAAGCAGCAGTGTGAACTGCAACCAATCCCCACCAAAAACATGATAAACAGGTGCAAACAGCTTATTGTACGTTTTCTTGCAGAAACGTATAAACCAAAAGGCCCTGTTTTTGTTACAGCACTAGCTATTTATTTATATTTTTACAGCAGAGCGCCTTTTGTGTGATTCATATACTGTTTTTGCACCTGTTTATCATGTTTTTTGGTGGGGATTGGTTGCAGTTCACACTGCTGCTTCCAATGTGTGCAGACTCATATTTTTTTGCCCTTGTATTCACCACTGCTGGTAACAGCAGATTGGAGGCACCTGCCCCTCCCATATGAAGTCTGCACACAGAGCTGCCACCCACACAGCCCTACAAGGTGAGATAGTCCTGTGCTCTCCCTCACCCTGTCCAGCTGAGGTATGTACACACTGGCAGGTTTTTACCGTAGCACTAGGGACAGAGTTAGGACTGTCTCTATCAGGGCCTACCTTGGAGTGGGTGAGACAGCTTATTGTACTTTTTCTTGCAGAAACGTATAAACCAAAAGGCCCTGTTTTTGTTACAGCACTAGCTATTTATTTATATTTTTACAGCAGAGCGCCTTTTGTGTGATTCATATACTGTTTTTGCACCTGTTTATCATGTTTTTGGTGGGGATTGGTTGCAGTTCACACTGCTGCTTCCAATGTGTGCAGACTCATATTTTTTTGCCCTTAAAATCTCTTTCTTGTAGCCTTCATTGGTGGGAGACAGAAAACCACGGGGTGAAGTCTGCTGCATTCTGGAACCGAACACTTAAAACACACCTCTAAAAAATGTCTGATCTCAATTGTAATCTCTCAAGTTACCTCCCAAACAACTGACACCTTCAGTACCCTTCTGTCAAACTTTACATCTGTAGATGCGAAGATAAGAGCTCTGCAAAGATGTGGACTGAAGAGTAGTGGCCCTATAGAGAAGAACAATATTCTGGTGATTTACAGCACAGAAGGCTCCTACCGCTTGGGTGGAGAGAGTCATGCCCTGGTTGGGGGCTCTCGGGCCAGAATGGCAGCTCAAATTCAGTGAGCAATGGTACACCTAAAGGAGGCAACACCTATCAAGGTGCAAAACAAGGCATTTGAATGAAGCTGTGGTAGACATATAAACCGCAAACTAGACTAGAGTATGAGAAACTCTCAGAGAGAAAGAAGGCAAAGTGCATGAGGACAACAATCTCCTCATTAAGATGGAGGGCAGACAACACAATAGGTAGAAAGCAGGGTAGTGGATGTAAGGATACTCTGTCCTGGAGAAGGATAGAGACAGGCAAAAGTCACCATTTGGAGCCTTACCTGATGGAAGAGGAAAAAAACACCTTGCTGGAAAGCTGGAGCAGAATGCCGTCTCTGATCACATGGAAAGGAGGAACTAATAGGAATTCAGAACTATATTGAGGTCTCATAGATCCAAGGAGCTGAATTCTCCATGCCCTTGTAGAAAGTCCTGACCTGAGGCTAGGAAGTCAAATACCAATGAAAATGGACAGCCAAGGAAGAGGACTGGCCCCTGGAAGACAACTCTGGCTCAACATTGGACAGCAAAAATTAAAATAAAAAAGGGATGGGGTAAAGCCAACCCGGTGGTGGTTGGGAGAAAGCCATGGGAAGCCATATTAGCTGGATTAAGAGAGGCATGTTCGGGAGCCAGCTTAGATGCAATGAAGCCGAGAAGTAAATTTGAGTCCTAGCACTGTCGTAGACTACCAAGCCGGCAGTGGCCCGAACAGACTACCAGCCATTAGGAGAAAATGCCCAAAAACGCAAGTAAGTGTGGAAAAGGAGAGGAGCACAAGAAAATGGAGTGGACCTGTTGCACAACTGCCAAAAATCAAAAACGCACCAGGCCTGCGAGGAAGTTGTTACCTGGAACAGCTCAATGCATGACCTAAGCAGGAACATACTTGAATGTGGTCTTTGATCTATCTCCTCCAAGCAACGAGCCATGTTCTGAGGTGGGTGGTTAGAAGACAAAAGTCAAAGGACTGCCTACCCGGGTAACTGATCACCAACTTCATTGAGGAACTATGGTCCTGCCATCACGTTAAGAAAGGATACGGGCAAAAATAGGTCTAAAATGCAGACATATTTCTGCCTCGTACATGACACTAAGGCTGGTTTCACACTGCAGTTTTTTTCCCTGATCAGGTTTGATCAAGTTTGTCTGCCAAAACCAGGAGAGAAACTGTAATTGAAAGATTGACACCTGTTCTCAGTTTTGGAGACACTCCTAGTTTTGACACACAAACCTGATCAGGGAAAAAACATCAGGGTGAAGCCAGACTAAGCTAAATTTAACAGCTGTTTGTTGACAGACCAGGTTAAGCCAGTTGGGGAGGATTTGACTATTTTCAGTGTGTTATAAGCGTCACTCTTCAGGTGGTGGCAGACTTCTTCCAATTCTTTCCTGCATTCCCCAATGCAGCATTTAAGAAATACAAATGATAATGCACTGATTATACAAAAGTATTGGGGCGCAACTCTTAATCATTAAAATAATTTTTTCCTTCATTCCCATTGGCACAAGTGTATATAAAAAAGCCATGTGAACCCAGGTGTGTAAAACCTTAGCCATGAATTCTGCCAATAATACAAGCTGGTATTTATATACACTGTGTACAGAATTATTAGGCAAGTTGTATTTTAGAGGATTATTTTTATTATTGATCAACAACTATGTTCTCAATCAACCCAAAAGACTCATAAATATCAAAGCTTAATATTTTTAGAGTCGGAGTGTTTTTTTTTTAGATTTGGCTATCTTAGGAGGATATTTGTTTGTGCAGGTAACTATTATTGTGCAGAATTATTAGGCAACTTAATAAAAACCAAATATATTCCCATCTCATTTGTTTATTTTCACCAGGTAAACCAATATAACTGCACAAAATTTAGAAATAAACATTTCTGACATTCAAAAACAAAACTAAAAAAATTAGTGACCAATATAGCCACCTTTCTTTATGATGACACTCAGCAGCCTTCCATCCATAGATTCTGTCTGTTGCTTGATCTGTTTACAATCAACATTGCATGCAGCAGCCACCACAGCCTCCCAGACACTGTCCCGAGAGGTGTACTGTTTTCCCTCCCTGTAGATCTCACATTTTAGGAGGGACCACAGGTTCTCTATGGGGTTTAGATCAGGTGAACAAGGTGGCCATGTCATTATTTTTTCTTCTTTTAGACCTTTACTGGCCAGCCACACTGTGCAGTAGTTGGATGCATGTGATGGAGCATTGTCCTGCATGAAAATCATGTTTTTCTTAAACGATACCGACTTCTTCCTGTACCACTGCTTGAAGAAGTTGTCTTCCAGAAACTGGCAGTAGTTCCGGGAGTTGAGCTTCACTACATCCTCAACCCGAAAACGTCCTACAAGTTTATCTTTGATGATACCAGCCCATACCAGTGTCCCACCTCCACCGTGCTGGCATCTGAGTCGGAGTGGAGCTCTCTGCCCTTTACTGATCCAGCCTCTGACTCATCCATCTGGCCCATCAAGAGTCACTCTCATTTCATCAGTCCATAAAACCTTTGAAAATTCAGTCTAAGATATTTCTTGGCCGAGTCTTGACGTTTTATCTTATGTTTCTTGTTCAAAGGGGTCGTTTTTCAGCCTTCCTTACTTTGGCCATGTCCCTGAGTATAGCACACCTTGTGCTTTTTGATACTCCAGTAACGTTGCAGCTCTGAAATATGGCAAAACTGGTGGCAAATGGCATCTTGGTAGATTCACGCTTGATTTTCCTCAACTCATGGGCAGTTATTTTGCGCCATTTTTGCCCAACACGCTTCTTGCGACCCTGTTGGCTATTTGCCATGAAACACTTGATTGTTCGGTGATTACACTTTGGCAATTTCAAGACATCTCTCAATTTTGGACTTTTCAGAGTCCGTCAAATCTCTCTTCTGACCCATTTTGCCTAAGGAAAGGCATTTGCCTAATAATTAAGCACACCTTATATAGGATGTTGATGTCATTACACCACACCCCTCCTCATTACAATGATGCACATCTCCTGATTTACTTAATTGGTAGTTGGCTCTCAAGCCTATACAGCTTGGAGTAGGACAACATGTATAAAAAGTATCATGTGATCAAAATTCTCATTTGCCTAATAATTCTGCACACAGTGTAGTGCCAACATATTTAGTAGCACTTTACAGTTGAGCCTTTAAAACAAGCCATTCTTTCACATTGAAGCGTTCACTGAATTCCAGCTTTATACAGTAATTTAAAATCACCATTGTAACGTGTCAGTTCATAAAATTTCAACGTTGTAGTGGTGCTTTAAATGTAAGTCCCCCTGTCTTATACTCACCTTCCAGCGTCTTCATCTTTTATCAATGCATCTTCCGTCGGTCTCATGTGATTTGTGACCTGGCCGCAGCTCCAGTTTTTGCTGAAGCGTGCCGGAGTTCAAGTCTAGAAGAGTGTCATTCTGGCTTTCATAAAGTTGCATCGAGCACATGTGACTGACTTCAGGCCATTCAAAAGTTACATTCACAAGTTGGCGTGGTGGAACCAGAGTGATCCCAAAGAAGTATGAAAATGCTGGAGAGTAAGTAAAACGCTAGGGACGGGAGACTTACAGTTAAAGTGCCACTGAACCACTCCCACGCTGGAATTGTGCTCTACGTGTCAACACTGATTAGTGTTACTCAAAGGTGAAGGGTTTTAGGAACCACAGCAGCTCAGCTACATATTGACAGACTGGGGTTGCAGAGTGCTGAAGCACATAATAGTTAACACTGCTATGCTGATTGACTCAATGACTGTGCACCAAGAGCGTCATGGCATGGGTTTCCATGGCCGATCAGCTGCACACAATCCTTACAGCACAATGCCAAGTGTCAGATGTAGTGTAAAGCCACCATCACTGAACTCTGGAGCAGTGGGAGCATTTTGTTGAGTGACTAATTACACTTCTCTTACAAGTCAGGTGAATTAGTCTGGAATTGGAGAATGCCAAGAACGCGTTATCTCCCTAACTGCATTATGCCAACTCCAAAGTTTTGTGGAGGAGAGAAAGTGTAATGGGGTTTGTTTTTCAGGAATTAGCCAAGGTCTCTTAGTTCCAGAGAAGGTTAATCTTAATATTTCTGCATGTCGGAGTCATGGAGTCGGTGTCCATTTTGGTGGAGATGGAGTCGGATTCAGGGAAATTGAGGAGTCGGAGGTATGGCTTATTGACTAAACAGCCCTGCTAATAGCAGTACAGAACTTGTGATGTGAGGCACAGTTTGCAAAATTCAACCCACTCAGTTAATTTCGGAAGGGCCATAGAGGTCTTACGGAAGGAAGGACAACACTTTGTGTGTGAAATAAGGGCTGACATTGTAGGTTCCCGGAGCAGTGAGGATGGTTATCAAAGGTATACAGGAACAATCACATTCTTTTATGGCAGGTGGGTAAAGGAATAAGCTGATCAAAACTAGCCCAGAGTCCCAGGAATCAGGCATATTCCCCGGAACTATAGTGTAGCCATAGTGCTGTACTCACTGTAGTGTGATTTTATGTACATAGTTTAACAACATAACAAATGTTACCAATGGACAACTTACAAATTTCTCACAATCCGATTTAGAGGGGAATTCAGTTTCTAAGATATCTTTCAAGTTTTGCAGCAAACCAGTCTCAGGATCCCTAAAATTGAGAACAGGAAGATTACATAATGTACATTACAGACAGATGTAAAGTAAGCTCTGGGTCCACGCTGCAAAGTGCACCTAAAACTTAGCATGTCAAAAGGAATATTACAACCACAACAAATATGAACTGTACAGAAAGAAAAGAGATGCTCAGTAGGATTGTCACACAGAAAAATTAGGTAGAAATCTGCTTATATAAGCTGTCTGTACATGAACCAGGCACATCACTGATGACCACCACGTGGAAATGTTTGCCATAAGACTGATTCTATGCTGAAGTACCAGGTTCTGAGGTTTTGTAGTAGAAGATAAGGAGACCTGGTTTTGGTGAGCTCTGCCAGTATTGACGGACTGAGTCTAGGTCTGAAGTGTTTGAAAAAAGTACTATTTCACCAACGCGTTTTGGGGTAAATTTAACTTCTATATCGGTACATACAAACGAAAATAACCTTTGAGCTTGTTTACAACATCATGATAAGGTAAAGAATGTTCGTACTGTGTTAGCCAGTAGATAGAAAAATATTGGAATCTGAGAGTCCTCAGTGGTTGATAACTTTTAGTGTCCCAAAAGCTTGCTATGCTTACTATTATTATATTATTTATTTATTTATATAGCGCCATTGGGTTCCATGGCGCTTTACATGAGGATAAGTGAGACAAGAACAAGTGCACTAAATCTAGGCGATCAGGACGTACAGGTACAGGAGGGGCAGGGACCCTGTGTACTATCTTTTCAGTTAGCCATTAAAAGGCATCAATCATTGAGGACTCTCAGATTCCAATATTATACAACATCATGTGATTCTAAAACTCTTCAGCCTTTGGTCCTCTGGTATTGGCATAACTGTCTTCTTCCTTACCCTCTAATAGAACTGAATGAAGGACATATTAGAAGAGGTCTAAGTCTTAGCATATTTATGTTGTATCAAGCAGTAGGCACACTTTAATGATTGGTAAAACAGGATGGGTACATGTTGCCCATTTGACATTACCACGTGAGTAAACCATCAGATTTCCGTATTGTCTAGCATTTATCACTAGTTACAAAAGGCAAATTATTGCCATATTGCAATTATCAGTTTACCTCTTAGTAAAGACACAATACATCTAAGCTACAGAGACAGAGATGTCATTCTGAGAAGAGCGATTGACAAAGAATTGAGCATAGATACTCAAAAAAATCTCCATTTACCCAGACTATTCGGCGGAAGTCCAGAGACTAAGAATGAGATATGGAGAGGTGAAAAGGAGATCAAGAGACTTGGGACTGGCCTATTCTACATTATATCCTGCAAAGTTGAGAGTAGTGGCTTTGGGGGGTATACACATTTTTCAAACCCCAAAGGATGCTACTAAATGGCTAGACCAAAATAGCAAGAGGATCAGAGCTGAAAAGGAGAAAGGAAAGTGAGCAGGAACTGTGGAAACTTTGGATTCATTGCCTAAAAGTTATATATGTGACTAAGTTAAAGGGTTAACAACATTGATAAGGCGGAAGAAGGACTGGAGAGGACGCATATAGTTTTTGGTTTAGTGTGTGTGGTTGTAAAATAGCTAGGAGTAATCTTGCCCACTCTCTACGATAGAGAGGAGGAAAAAGAAACAGAAGTGTTGGTTTATTGAAAATTATGTTATTGGGAGCGGGGGAAGGGACAAAGTATATCTCTGGGAAGGGAATTGGGATTTGAGCGATCAGGGGAAATACTGGTAATGGAAAGGTCTACAGGGTACAGAATGTCATAATGGGAGGAAGAATTAGAATATTTAGTTGGAATGTGAGAGGCCTGTCTGAGGGATCCAGACGAGTGGCGATCATGGACCACATTAGGACTAGAAACCCGATGTAATATGTTTATAGGAGACACATTTAGTTAAGGAGAAGGTGGATATGCTGGGGAAGAAGAGGATTACCTAAGTGGATTAGTGGAGGACATATGGTAATGTTTTTTAACACTGTTAGGTAGGGTCTGTCACAATGGGGTCACCTTGTTGTTGGTGGGACGGCTTGCACATTTTTTAATCAAATAATGTCACCAAGTACCCTGTTTATTTTCATACACTTTAGCATTTACTTTTTATTTATTCTAGGGTATTTGCTCAATTTTTCTTATTGTTGTTTTTATTATTATAAGGCCAATGTGAACATGCACCCACTGCAAGATTACATCTTATGTCCAGCCTTGGTTTTGTTTCATGAGGGGAAAACTGCCTAGAATTCGGATTGATGTCTTGCAGAGGCCAAAAGACGAGGAAGGTTTAGCTGTGCCGAACCCGCGGATCTACTATCCCTCAGCTCAGAGTCAACAGTTTAGAGGGAGGAGTGAAGTAGATAGCGATTGGTCAACACAAAAGATACTGGTACAGCTGATCGTGAGGGAATCCTTGGCACAGGGATTAGAATAGGGAAGTTTCAGAAGGTTGGGACAGTTATATCCAACTCTAGCACTAGTGCATAAGACATGAGATGGAAAATTTAACGATTTTTTCTCTCATCTGGCGAAACACACTACCCACGTTTGATAAAATGGGAGGCTTTGGAAACTGGAGGAAGATGGGAATACAGTGTGTGTGTATCAGTTAACGGATCAAAACGCTATTAAAACTTTCGAGAAGTTGAGGGAGGAATATGCAATTCCTGAAGCATGCAAGTTCCAGTATAGGCCGATTCAACGTGCGTATGCAGAACAAAGTAATTTGGTAAATATGACAGTACTAAAGAACATATTGTTAGAATACATCTGTGGGACAGGGGGAACAAAGGGCGTGGTTTCCGGTATTTACCGGGATTTGATGTACTCCTTTTTGAGAAGGTATCCCGTCAAAAAACTCACCACTTGCAGCCAGAATAATCTAACAAAGCACTTGGCAGGATACAGTCAGACCCAATTAAATAAGGCAAATGCAGGTGCACAGAGCAGATACAATCACACTCAACTCACCTACGTTTGACTTATTTAATGGGGTCTGACTACATCCTGCCAAGTGCTTTGTTAGATTTTTCTGGCTGCAAGTGGTATTTTTGGATACTGTCTTTTTTAGTAGTTTTTTGGGTATATTGATAGGGACTCTTAAGCGTGAGGATCCATGACATAGATTGCGAGATTAAAGTGTTCTGGCCAAAACATCTACCAATACCTAACAAATTTTTTTTATGCTAAAAATTTTTTGGGACTTTATAATTTTTGCAAGGTGCAGCTAGTGGTGCAGAAGTATTGTACTGGGCTGCCCATTTGGTGTAGTGGCAAGACCAGTGGGTTGCATACAGACACTCTGCATCATATGTTATTAAAGTGAATTGCGCCCTATGTATGCAAACCTTATCCTGTGCATAGCAAAATCACCTCCCCCATGTATTGGTAGGTTGAGTGTGATTGTATCTCTGTGCACTTGCGTTTGCCTTATTTAATGAAGTCTGACTGCATCCTGCCAAGTGCTTTGTTAGATTTTTCTGGCTGCAAGTGGTGAGTTTTTTGATACTGTCTTTTTTAGTAGTTTTTTTGAAGATATCATGTCAAGGCAAAAATGAAATGGGAGGAGGAAATAGGGGTTATGTGAAAGAGATTCAAATTAATAATGTGTTCAAGATTGCAATTGTGAGATTATTGTACATCGCTCGGAAACGAATAGCGAAACATTGGTTAAAAGAAGAACCTGCAACAAGACAAGAATTTATTTGACAAGTTACATTTATTATTCAAATGGAAAAAGAAATATATGCAAAAAAGAAAGGGGGACAAAATGTTTGATAAGTTATGGAAGCCCTGGCTGGAACTAGGCTGAAAACCTTGTGAATGTTGTACTCCAAAGAAAACTGTTAAACACTCAAAGGAGATCGGGGTGGAAGGGTGAATTACCGTATTGTTCGGACTGTAAGATGCATTGTTTTTCCCCAAAATTTTGGAGAAAAGTGGGGGTGCGTCTTATAGTCCAAATATAACAATAAGTTGCTGGGGAGGGGTCAGAAGCTGCACAGAATGGTCCTTGCTGAAGAATCAGGCGGCAGGAGCAACCACGTGTCCCCGCTCATTAGGGACATGAATATTCTCTTCACTTGTTCCCCACGCCCATCGATCTGCACTGAAGACAGCGCAGAGAGATGAGCATTTGGAGCTGGGATTCTTCCCTAACTCTAATAGCTGGTACATATGGTCGCTCCCAAGCTTTCTACAGCTGCTGGGGAGATCATGTCCGGGCTATTAAAGTAACGGAGGAGCGTGGTGCAGCAGCAGAGGCAAGTGAATCAGCACTGAGCTTGTGCTGGATCACTGCCGTGATGATAGGGGCAGAAAAGCACATGATCGGTACCTTATGACAGGTACCTTGTGTCAGCGCTCCACGGTCCCTCTGCTCTGTTTAATGTCTCCTGCTGAGTCCTGTCGCCCATGCTGAGATCCAGGAAGTGGCCGATCTTCATTCACTGCACTGGATCTGAAGCTGGCGGGGCATCATCACACTACCGCACAGTGCACAACTCCCCTGGCCCTGCCTCTTCATTACAGGACATCACACATCAGCACTTGATCTAGAGGTCGGTGGACTCACTTCCTAAATTTCATTGTGGCTGCAGGGCTAACAACATTAAACTTAGTACACAGAGCTGGAAAAACTATTAATATATAACAAGAAGACCTAATAAATTAAAAAACACAACCAATAGTTTGCTGAACTATAACTCCAAGCATGCCATAGGATCTACAAGATATGCTGGGAGTTATAGTTCTCCGTAAAGGGGTTATGCACTAGAAAACCCATCTCATTCACCTTTTCACCCTTGTAATAGCAATATAGACCATACTTACCCCTGATGCTGCAGCAGTTCCATCGTTGTCAAAAGTTGCAAGCTCTGTGCTCATGTGACATTGATATGACACACAGGCCCTGCGACCAGTCAGTGCTGGTGTCTGTCTCCCTGCCAGCAGACACTGGAACAGGAAGTTAGTGCTGCGGCTCAAGTGCTGCTTCTGCGTCCGAAGGCAGGGAGACAGACGAGAGCGCTGACTGGTCGCAGGGCCTGAGTGTCGTATCAATGTCATTTTTTGCTTCAAATATTTTTTCCCTATTTTCCACCTCAGAAATCTGGGTGCATCTTATAGTCTGGTGTGTCTTATAGTCTAAAAAATACGGAAATACGTTCTCTTGTTACATGAGAGAAGATACTGGCATATAACACTTACCATAAGTGTACATTGCTATTTAGCTTGTCTTTTAAGGGTTGCACCACTGAAAGTACAGAAAGCAATTTAGGGTGAAATATTTTAACATTTTATTGTAATAAATTTTAACTTTCTTAGTAAAAAAAAATAAAATAAAAATAAGACAAATAGACAGATTGCATTGACACACACAATAAAAGGGAGAATTTAATAGTTTTTTTTAATATATCTTAAAAACAAACCATGGTCTGCTCCAAGGAAATAACATTCTGGTAGCATGGTTGGGTGCCTTGGATTTAGGTCAATTGTAATGGACACATTGTTACCTGCAAAAATAGAATAACCAAAAAATATATTGCATGTAAAACAAAAAATATATTATGCAATTATACAAGGAGCCGATATCATAAACATTACTTGAATCCATGGCGCACCATGCGGTGCATGAACATCACTGGATTCCTGTGGTTGAAACACTGTGCTGTACATGTCCTCTCCGTGAAACACTCAGACCAATAATATTCAATGGTGCAATGCACATTAGCAATTTTTTTCATGGACTCAATCTCAGATTCAGCATTCAGGATCTGCATGATCTTGTGTCTGTGTATTTGAAAAAAGAATTGAAAGGGGGTGTGTTCAAAATAATAGCAGTGTGGAGTTCAATTAATGAGTTTAATCATTGTGTAAAAAGGTGTGAATCAGGTGGCTCTTCTTTAATGGTGAAGCCAGCACATGCTGTACATGCATTTCTCCTTGTAATCTGAGAAATATGGGTCGTTTGAGACATTGTTCAGAAGAACAGTGTACTTTGATTAAAAAGTGGATTGGAGAGATTAAACTTATAAAGAAGTACAGACGATGATGGGCTGTGCAACTAAAATTACCTCCAATGGTTAAAAATGGAAAGCAAAACCAGAGAGACGTGGAAGAAAACGGAAGTCTAGCATTCAAATGGATGGAAGAATGGCCAGAAGGGCAAAGGCTCAGCCAATGAGTAGCTCCAGGATGATCAAAGACAGTCTGAAGTTACATGTGAGTATTGTGACCATTAGAAGATGCCTGTGTGAAGGTAATCTATTAGCAAGAAGTCTCCACAAAGTTCCACTGTTAAGCAGATACAATTTGTCAAAGGACACATCAACCGACTTAAAGAGAAATTGAGAAACATTTTGTGGACTCATGAAAGCAAAATTGTTCTTTTTGGGTCCAAGAGCCGCAAACAGTTCATCAGATGAACACCAAACTCTGAACACTGAGGGCTCAGTGCTTTCAGTACTGGATCCGCAGAAGCACTATACGCGCAAAACGGAGCCGTTGTCCACCCTGCCGACCCCTCCCTGCACTATGTACCCTCATATTTTGTGAATAAAGAGCACGTCAAAGAGATCCGGTGAGTGCCATCTTTTATCTCATTTATATGTGCATGTTTTTCTTACTATGGTGCCACATACCAAGGGTCATGGACCCGTTTTCACATATCAAAATAATTGAAGAGGTCATGTTGCTTTACACTGAAGAGGAAATGCCCTTGAAATGGGTGTTTCAACAAGACAACAACCCTAAACACACCAGTACATGAGCAAAATCTTGGTTCCAGTCCAACAAATTATATACATTTCTTTTCATGATTTGATTTAGAAAACAGTATGCAATGTTCCCAATGCATGGAAATAAAAAGACTACTATAAAAATGTTGGTCTTAACTCATGATTTAGAACACACTGCTATTATTTTGAACAGAATTGTATGAACTAGCCTCTCACTGGCACAGAAACTGAGGCTATGCCATCGCCACCTGAGCCCAGCCTGTCAGCCTCTTAGATACTGCAGCCAACAATGATCACAGCATCTAAGATGTTTGACAGAGGAAGGAGGCTTCATCAATTCACACAGTATTGTCAGCAATTCGCATAGTGAACAACAAAAATAAAATGCGCCATTATTCTAGAAGTAACTAGAGGCAGCTGCAATGCCAGAGCCGAGAGGGCAATGTTACTATCCAGAAAAGGGAGAAGCAAACCCTTTTCCTACACTCATTCAAACCCTACAGAACCTCTGGTAAACTTCTAGAAAAATGTGTACTATCTTGGGTTAAAGATTGTAATTACTCACCGATTGCAATTCTTCTCATGGTAGCACCTCGTGTTGGTTTTTCTGGTTCAAGTACCCATGTCTTTGTGTCAATTTCATCTAATGTATCCCAAAACCCTTTTAGTGATTCCAAGGTTGATAACACTTGGTTGTAGATGTCCTGTAGGCTACTCTGAAACAAAGAATTCATAATTATGTATACACAAGAGTAAATACATCAAGAACCTTTTCTGAACATGAGCAAAATATTACATAAAGAAGTCATTACTATGTACGAGAACACTTTATGTCATGTAACATAGGCACTGGCCAACAGAAAATATCAGGTATGCAGGGGACAGGCAATAATGGTATGAGTGCTGATAGGAGCGTTACTGGGGGGTCCCACTGACCATGTATGAAGCAGAGCTGTTTAGTCAGAGTTTGTGTCCATTTTAGTGAAGTCAGAATAAAATTGACTGCCTCCAACTCCTAAAATATATAATAAATTGGATACAGTACTTCAATGCAGGATTCCAAGGAAAAATGTCCAGCTCACGTCACAATAAAATCTTCATATTTTATTATTTAGAAGTTAAAATACATGGCATTGACGCGTTTCAACCCAGTACTTCAATGCAGTATGTGCTGAATATTTTTTCATAGGAATTTGAGAAAGTTATGAAATGTCCTATAAATGTCTGTTCTATACCTGATCAAAGGATCTAAGCTTTTAGTTAAGCTGAATCTGTGCTGCACTTTATATGTACATAAGTAGTGAAGCTCCTCCTCTACAGATAACACATTTTTTGTTGTCACAAAGAAATCTTAAAGTTCCGTCACACTTGGCGATGCTCCAGCGATCCCGACAACGATACGACCTGGTAGGGATCGCTGGTGAGTCGCTACGTCGTCACTGGTGAGATGTCAAACAGTCAGATCAACGATACGGCGGTCGTTGGGAATCTGTCACTCTCGGGCATAGTATTGAGATCGTTGGTCGTTATCCCTGTCAAACACAGCGATGCATGCTGGCCAGCGAGAGCGCGACAACCAAAAAATGGTCCAGAACAGTTTCTAACGATCAGCGATCTCACAGCGGGGGCCTGGTTGCTGCTACATGTCAAACATAGCGAGATCGCTGCTGAGGTCGTTGTTGCGTCACAAAACTTGTGACTCAACAGCGATCTCGCTTAGTGTGACGGGGGCTTTACCAGTAAACGATACTAAAGCTAATCACACCAGCCAGTTTCTCCAGGCCTTCGTGAAAAAAGTTCTGCTAGATTATTAACTAAAAAAAAAGAACAGGTTCTTGCTATTGTAACGGACAATGCTTCAATCATAAGTACAATTAAACTGATAAATGAGAGTAATGAAGGTTAACCGCAGCTACAAGAAAATATCAGATTCAGTATGCTTAAGGCTGGCTTTACACCACCGTATGGTCCGGTCCGGGGCTGTCCGGTGTAAACCAGACAGCCCTGGACCGGTTTTTGGCCCCATAGCAGCCTATGGGGCCGGATGGAGCCGGTTGGCAGCTCTCTGCCATCAGATTTCCATCTCTCCGGATGAATCCTGGAGAATTCGGATTATTCTCACCGGACACAAAAATGTTGCTTGCAACGTTTTTGTGTCCGGGGACAAAAATCACCCCAAAAAGCCGGATCCCGGATTGTCCCGATTCTCACAGATCTCCCTAACATGGGAGCCTATGGGGCCGGATTGCCCCCGGTCCAGGAGAATCCGGGAATACCGGCGGCTGCACGCTGCTGTTGTTTCAGGACCGCAGCTAGCTCCATGGTAGACGCGATGTTGAAAAATCAGCAGCTGCAGCTGCAATTACAGCCATCCGGCTGCACACAGGACCGGAGGGCACATTTGTCCCTCCGGTTCTGTGTGCTGATCTGGTCCGGGGCTATCTGGTTTACACCGGACAGCCTCGGACCTTGCCGTGGTGTGAAGCCAGCCTAAGATGGAAGGGTTCCTGTAACTGAGGGACAAACAGATATTACTATAGAATACCCGCAAAATGTTACTTTAGAATTAAATGATCTTGTTGAAGCTGCTTCCAATCTCTCTAATATTCATCACATGCAATGTATTGTGCAAACACTGCAGCTGGGAATAAGAGATAGGCTATGTTCACACTGTATGTTGTTGATCTCTTTATGGTGCTGCGTTTTTTTTTTCAAATTGCACCAAAAACGGATGAGTCACTGCGTCTGCCAGCAAAGTGAATTGATTGTCAATTTGCTGAGCACACGTCAGCTTTTTTGCACACTGCGTCAGTGGTGCAAAAAGTGCATCCAAAAAATAATGAGTGTCAATTATTGCTCCATTTTTCTGGTGCCCTTTCTGCACCACTAACATCCAAATTCTTACCCTCCCGGCGAACCCACGGTTAACCCCAGTGATGTCTTCCTTCTGGCCATCGTAGAACCTGTTGGTAGTTGGCTACAGTACTTACAGGACCTTCCCATGTGACTTAGGCTGAGTTACATGGTGCTAGGTCCTGTAAGTACTTGTAATACTCCCAGACCTGCCAGTGCCCAGAAGAAAGACATCACCAGAGCCGGGGAGGGTAAGAACGTATGTCTGTGTGTCTCTGTGTGTCTTGTATGTCTGTCTTTGTCCCCCAAATATGGAGAAAAAAAAGCAGCAGAAACGTATGATGCGTGCAATGCTTTTTTTGCAAAAAAAAAACATGGATCAACAAAACAATAGAGCACAAACGCTCTGTCTGAAGCCATAGTCTGCAAGAGGCTCTGCTTGGCAAAGTAAGGAAATTGTTTTTAGTTGCCAGAACCGCTAAAATTAATTTAATCTTGAAAAGACGTTTAGGAAATGGGCCAATTGTCGATCATGCCACTCGGTGGGGCAGCACTTATTAGATGATTGAGCTGAAACCTTTTCTTGTAGACATGGCCAACCCTCTGGTAGCACAAAATGAAGGTCAATGGACACAGGTGGCTGAATTGAAGAAACTGCTTCAGCACCTATTTACAGTGAATCAAAAAATTACAAGCTGACAATTTCAGTCCTGGCATTTTCACAAAGGAGTGAAAGAACTTGCTGTTTTGCCTGTCCCAAAGAGAAGATTTAAACGCAAAAGGTATTGCTGCTTCAATGAAACGAAGACACTGCTATTAGAAAATAAAATTCTTCTGGCAGCAGTTTATGTGGGACCAAGTCATCAAATATTGCTGGATGATCAACCACTTACTAAAGGAAAAGAAACTCTCACTGAGGTAGCAATTAGGATGAATGGGCTACAGGACTGCCAAGAGCAAGGGGACTTGGGTCCTGCCAGTGCTACTGCCGCCATATCTTCTACCTCATCAGATGAGGATGACATGGACTAAGCAAAGCGTTGCCGCAGGGAAAAAGATTCCACTCCCAAAGCAAACAGACTGACCATATTTCAGCAAACTGTTTCACTTACTTACAAAGAAGTAGAAAAATTCAACCGTTCATCAAAACTGACTGTGCATGAGGCTATTCCTTTATACCCTGAAACTGTCAGAAATGTTGTCCATGTGGTTACGGCTTTGCCACCCAAGTAAGTGAAGAGAGGTTGTTCTCCAGCCTTAAAATAATTCGGTCAGATTTGAGGTCTTCTATGAAGGAGGATCTGATGGAGGTGATACTATATCTCAGAACATATTCATAGACTGCACAAATGTTATGCAGTACTTCTTTGTTGAAAACTTTTTTCCCACTTACTGCACAGTGTTTTGCATGTTTACAACTTGTCAAAGTTTTTGTCTTCTTAAGTTGTATTCCAATAAATCCATTTTATGTTCTATCTAAATAGTTTGATTGTATCATACTATTGATACATTGATATTACCATTTTACTACAGTAAATTTATCAATTAAACATGAGCCATGTATGAGGAAGTCAGAGTGGTGGAGTCGGAGGTTTGGCTTACCGAGCCCTGGTGTTAAGTGTTGGTCATGCATCAATTTATTTGAAGTTTTTGGAGCTGATGAAAATAGTTGAGTGCTAATGTGACTATTGCTATATTCAAACCAGGATGTCAGGACTCTTCTTCTCATGATTGGTGGGAAGGAGGAGTGATCCTGTATTTATAACCAATTTCATTAATAGGTGATACCTCTTCAAAGAGGGCTTGAACTCTTAGAATTCCAGAAGGTGGCACAAAAGTCAAAATCGACCCTTTAATGAGCCTTGTCATATGGCCAAGGATATAAGCCAAACCAGAAGCTCAGTCTGCAGGATGCTTGCATTACAGGTGTTTACATCTACTCATACTGGCATGCCAGGTCCGACCTGTCACTCTCCATAAGGAGAAATGTTATTCCTTACATCCCCAGTCTTAGCCTCTCACCTAGCCAAATCAGATCTCATACATTGCACTGACGAGGGGCAATATCTCGAAACACTGTGTCTGCACACTGAGATTCTGGTTTGGCTTATATCCTTGGTCATGTGAATGACTCATTAAGGCTGGTTTCACATTGCGACTTTCTACCATCCGTGGCTGTCCGATGTAAATCGGACAGCCACGGATCCGATTTGGCCCCATGTTATCCTATGGGGGTCGGGTTGGATCGGATCGGATTTGGCCTAGTTGCCATCTGATTTTGTGGGATCCGATTTGTGTCTGATTTTTTGCTGTGCCCAAAATCAGAGACTGCTCCGATTTTGGGCACAGAAAAAAAATCAGATTCCACAAAATCGGATGGCAATTAGGCCAAATCCAATCCGATCCGTGCCCTTTAACCTGGGGGCTTATGAGCGCGAGTCCGAGGAAACAGCTGATCGTTCCTCGGACCCGATTTCAGTGTACTGAGCATGCTCAGTACACTAAAATTGCTCCTAAGCCTCTAATTTTACTTCTGCAATGTATATACATACATTGCAGAAGTGAAATTAAGTAAAAGAAAGAGTTAAAAATAAAAATCAGTATTCTCACCTATCCGCGATCCACCGCTGCCTCCAGCAAGGTCCGGGTGCTTACAGGACCTGTGGTGATGTCACAACCCGGCAGCGTCATCGGATCACATGACCGCAGTTACTGCGGTAAGTGCGGTCATGTGACCCGATCAGCTGATCGGCTTGTGACATCACCGCAGGTCCTATAAGCACCTGGACCTTGCTGGAGGCAGCGGTGGATCGCGGATAGGTGAGAATACTGATTTTTATTGTTAACTCTTTTATACTATATTTAGTATACTATATTTTTTATACTCTTCATACTGGCATGCCAGACTTGACGTGGTACTCTCCATAAGGAGAAGTGTTATCCCTTAAATCCCCATTAATAGGTGATAACTTTTTTTGTGGGACCACCAATTTAATGGTTGCTCTATGTTAGCAAATTTAAAAAAAATAAATAAATTTAGTCCAAACCTTGTAATTTGGTACAAAGTCAGGGAGAAGGAAGCAGTCAGTGATTGGACACAGAGACTCTGTCAGTAAGAGCCGGCCTGTGGAGTCAGCTGTCATGGCATCTAGATGCACCTTTCAGCTAAGACTACTACCACCTTCTGTGGTTGTCGCGAGAATCTTGGTGGCCCTATTGGGATCCCTCCTCCTGTTGGTGAGGGTATCACGACCCAGCGGGTCCACTCCCGGACGCTTTTACTCCAGTATTACTCCAGTCTTGTGTATTTCGTTCTGGTGGTGAGATTATCTTTGCCTCCACCATGTCTCATCAATGAAAGTAAACACTAAAAGACGTGAAAGGAAACTTCAGATTTGTTCTGGTGTCATGGAACTACATTAATACAAGAAGCACTTCTAACAAAATCTGAGCAAGTACCTGTGTAAAACACGCAACAGTTATTACTTTGAAGAGGCTTTTTTTTAACTTAATACCTGAAAGAATATGATAATGTCAGTCACTTAACCGCCATAAAAGCCCTCATCATAAGTACCAGTATTTCCATTTTTTTAATAATTTTCACACATCCCTGGAATGTGATCTTACGTGCTTGAGGACACTTAAAATTAATAGTGTAATTTTCATATGTCTGCAAAAGTTGCTTTTCATTTCTTTACCTTTTCTTTACCACCGACATAAATTTGCTTATAATCACTTTTATTCCCATTCTATTGAATACATTAAAGTGACAAAAGGAAAAAAAAAATCCATTTGCAGCTGGTTTCCTGAGAACCGAGATTAAAAACGCAAGAGACATGGTGCAGACTCACAAATAAAATGCTGAAAAAGGATGTGCCCTTATAGAGGTGGCGACTAACATTGCATATAGGTCACTGACTGGACTGGGGCCTTATGTAAAGTGTACTATGTTATAAAAGGAAAAGTGCGTAATCTCAAAAAACAATCTATTCATTATATGCAAGAACATCATGCATAGGTTATAAAATGTATCATACAGCTCACTTCAGAAATACATTATCTCTATCTTGAGAGAGAATACACAGCATTTCTGTAGTAACCTGTAGAATAAAATGTATATATACACACGTATATAGGTAGGTATGTATACAGTATATACACACACACATATACTAGTGAATCTCAATCAATTAAAATATCATCAAAAATCAATGTCATATTGCCATGTTTCAGGGAGTCCTGAAACGCATTGACTAATCAATATTATATTCACCCTTTGATGTCTTGTGGAATACAGCAGCGCGGTTTGTAACCTTCATCCTCCCTACTTTAATTTCCTGACAATGGTCTTTTGGTTTTCATTGGCTGCAAGCTGTAATCATCAACATTTACAGAAAAACACACTAGTAATAGATCACACTGTGTGTAATGACTCTGTATAATATATGTGTTTCACTTTATGTATTGAATTACTGAAATCAATGAACTTTTTGATGATATTCTAATTTATTGAGATGCACTGGTATATTTATGTACTAACCTGAATCTCAGAGCGTCCAAATCATGGCCACTGACAAAGCTTGTAGCGAAACGCACATTAAGCGAGTGTGCGGCTTCACCATTAGCACTAAACATGTATTTTATTATGTGCAAATAAAATATTTACACTTTCATTAGTAGTTGGGGCTACCAGAATGTTGTAATTTAACTTAAAGCACCACTACAGCTTATTTTTTTTCCAAAGCTGGAGTCGCGCTTTAAAAGCCCCCTGGCTCCGGACACATGTTCACCTTCTGTTGGCTTCATCTTGTGACTGCAGATTCTAACTTGCGGTCAATCAGAGGTTAGGGTCCAAGCTGCCAATGCATCTCTATGAGAGCTAGAATGAGACTCCCATAGAGAAGTATTAAAAAGTGACCTCCAGCGCACTCCATAAAACACTGGAGCTGCCTTGGAAAGTCACTTTTCACTGCAGACCAACCAGACAGTGCTGGAGAAGTATGAAGGTGACGGAAACTGAATATAACATTAGGGACAGGGGATTTATATGTAAAGCAATAACACAGCAGTGCAATTAAAAAAAACACACTGTAGTTTTGCTTTAACAGTTATGCCCAGAATTTGTCTGTATATCAAAGAAAAAAAAGCACCCTCGAGTGGGTATATTTCACAATGCAGCAGTGGTGCTTTAAGGCTACGTTCACACATTGGGCATTTTTGAGCACTTTTTTGCGCGCGCTTTTCAAAAATGCGCAATGTGCCTTGTGTCTACCGGCATGTGAAATTCACTTTTGCCCTACAGGCACAGCGTAAAAATATGCAGCGCATTTATGGGAGAAAGCGCGGGCGTAAAGAATGACCATGTCAATTCTTTACGTACTTGCACCCGCGCTTTCTCCCATAGGAGCACATTATTCCGGCCGTAATTACGCATCGCCGTTCAGACGATGCGCAGTCCCAGCGGGAATATGCCGACGCTGATGTCACAGAGGGGAGGAAGAATCCTGTTCCTCCTCCCCTGTGTTACATCTGTGACAGCCTCTTTGGGTTTCGTAGTGTATTAATATACACTACGAAACCCAAATTAAATTAAAGCAAATGTGTGAAAAATAATAAATATTGAATACTTACCCCCCGCCGGGTACTTACCCAAAGGGGCTGTGACAGATGTCACACAGGGGAGGGGGAACAGGATTCTTCCTCCCCTCTGTGACATCACTGGAGAAGTAGCCCCATAAAAAAACGCGGTGTGTGAATGCGCTGGTGCAAAGCGCTGGAAAAACCGCCCATGCAAAAAAGCGCTATGTGTGAATGTAGCCTAAATGTAAGTCCCCTGTCCCTGGTCTTACTCTCACACTCCAGCTTTTTCATCCTTTTTCAGCATTTCTTCAATTCCACGGACCGAAGCTAGAAATTATGTAACAAGCGTTCAATGCATCTCTATGAGAGTCAGAACGAGGTCAGAACAAGATTCTCATAGAGATACATTGAGTTGTGACCTCCAGCTCGATCCATGAAACAATGGAGCTTCCAACATATCACAAATCGAAAAGGCACTTGAAACAGAAGACGGTAGCAGATGAGTATAAGACAGGGGTTAAGGGACTTAGATATAAAACACTACTCCAGAGATGAAAAAAATGCTGGAATACTGCATTAGGCTTTATCACTTTAGGATTAGATTCTATCTAATCGGGTGCAAACTGTCTCTTCAGGTTGGTAGTAGACGAACTCTAGTGCCACCGATTGGAAGTAGCAATCCTAAACGTCTAAACTGACTCTTTAACAAGCCTTTTAATATAACTTGGGGTTTATTACAGATCAGAGCCCCAAACTGCAGACGCCGCGTTTTGGGGTGATTGCCCCTCATTACTGTCGGATTGGTGCGTCAAGCTCCACAAGAAGAAAAGATTTCCCTTAAGGCCACGTCACACGTGGCAATATCGCCATCGATTACATAGGCGATGTAGGGGCGTGGCCTATCGGCGGCGACATCTCCCCTGCGTCGCCTAATGTAAAGGGGCGATGGTGACGCCTTTTACTGGTCGCCTGCTTTCAGAGCAGTGCTCTGAAACCAGGCGGCCGATCTGGGGCGATGTGTACACATCGCCCCATGTAAACGGCCGCCGGCGAGCTGACAGGCGATGGGAGCCATATGCTCCCATTGTACTGCATCGCCGCTGGGGTTTTGAGACACCCCGGCGGCGATGCTGCCTTTCAGCTCGCCGGCCCATCGTCGGACATGTCTCCCGAGTAAACGGCGGGGGGTGGCGACGCTGGTGGGGCGCCAAAAACGTGTGCGCTCCCGCCCGTCGCCGCCGACATCTCCGGGGCCATCGCCAGGTGTGACGTTACCCTTAGACCCTATGTAATAGAGTGTGACAATACTGACCAGGGGACACAGGACCATGCAAAATAACAAGTTGTCTAATGATGTCAAAACACACATTATATATATATATTGCACATCATCTAATCTGTAGATTATATAAAATTCCAGAATAAAATAGATGTCTGTGGCTGATGTGCCATTTCAGATCTATGACTTCATTTCAGATGCTTTAAAAGAGCTCTTTTTCAACTCGAGTACCGACACACAAAGGTGATTTTCTTTTCCTTTTTTTCTCTTTTTTATCTGCGAAAAAAAAAATGTAAAAGCCGAAAATGACACTCCTTTAAGCAAAGCCATCCGTTGACACATTCATTTCAATGAATAATCATAGCTCGTACAATGTCGCATTAATGATGGCAAAAGGATAGTGTCATTTACAACGGCCCTCTTTTCAGGCCTTCATACTTTAGGGCATCTTGGGTTGCACAGCCCCATTAGTCATTTTCAGTCCACATATGTATCACGGTGATGCATGGTCAGAGTGTTTTGGCAATTATTCTTATGGGGCGCGAATATTGTCTGCGATCGGCTTTCGGTGACAAAGCCGCGAAACATTTAATGAATAATAAATTATCCCGTTAATTAAACTAAAATCTACAACTCCGGTAAATGAATGCTTTAAAACTTGTCATTGAGAAGCACTTTGCATTTATTTGACTTGCACAGGAACAGAAGCAGCGGCAGCATCGCCCTTGGTGCTGATTTCTTACCACTCTAAATGTCTCCTCTGAGCCAGAATACACTAGCTGTTTCTGATCATGCTGTGAGACACCTGCACTGGCTAGTAGACTTGTCATGACGCACAAAACCCTACCATCTTCAGCTTGACATTGTGCAAGTTATAATTATTCATCCAAATGAATATGTCACTGCACCAGCGGCAGACCTCTCATCAGAGCAAAAGAAAAATACATCAAAACATTATCAACCCAGCAGGAAGACAGGGGCCATAAGGAAAATTACCCATTTTTAATATGGATGCAAGAAACGCCATCTATTATTTTTTGGTTTTTTTACAAAATAAAGAAAAAAAATAAAAATCTTCCAAGTTTTAAAGTCCGGTAGCATTAAAAGAATCTCTATAGACAAAGGGAACGATATAAAAGGAACAGAATCCATCTCCTGCCTTTTTAGTTACAATGTATTTTCTCATATGGCAATGGCTGAATCTAATAGAAGAATAAAGGATCGTCAAAGCAAATAACCAATAAGTAGATGGTGACAGCCCGATATCCCAGGGCAGCGAGAAAGGATAGCAGACAAGCACGCACGGTGTATATCCCTGCTTTAGGAGTCTTCAGTTTCTACTAAATACAACTAAAGGGCCCGTTACAAGCTACGATATCGTTAACGATATCGTTAGTACGTCACGGCGTTTGGGGCGGAGCAGCAACGTCGTGACAACGTCGTAACGTGCGACACGTAGATGAGACCAACGATAACCCGGACCATAAATCAGTGGTTGATCGTTCGTTCAATCTGCTGCGTCGTCGTGTGTGACACCTCGATAACGATCTCGTTAATGACCTCGCCTATTCAGAACTGAAGGACGTAGACGACCAAACAACCGCAAGTATCGTTCGCTTGTCGCAGAGTCGTTGCTGCGTCGTTCACGATATCTGTACGTGTGACACCTCACTAGCGATCATTGAACGACGTTCAAGCGATCCAGGGCAAGTTGGATCGCTGGGACATTGAAGCGTGTAACGGGCCCCGAAGACTATGTACACACTGTGCGTTTTTGGGGGTCAAGTTTTGCCTTGGTTTTATGTAGACCTATGCTAATCCTTTGCTGCCTTCTTGTTTCCCAGCAAAACCTGTATGATTCAGGGATTATCTGTCCACATATATTGGTTTTATTTTTGTGCAGAAAGTGGAAACACCCCAGATTTTGCTGCAGAATTGAAAGAATGAGCGTGTCAATTGTTCTCTGCATTTTTGCAGTGTTCTATGACAAAAACATAGAAAAAAACATAACAACAAAATCTGCAGCAAAAACGCGGGAAATCCGCAGGAATAAATGCAGCAAACCTCCTTCAAAAACTCCAGGGGATGCTGGAAACACCTTAGGTTTTGCGGCGGAGTTGCAAAACAAAAAAACAACGTGTCTGGACAAAGCCTAAGCAAACCACCAAAGGTATGTTCACACCTGGCATCTCAGCCTGGTATGTGGAGTCAGTAAGCCAAACATCCGACTCCTCCATTTCCCTGAATCCGACTCCACGAAAATGGACACCGACTCCATAACCAGGGCTGTGCGTCAGTAAGCCAAAAACCTGACTCCTCAATTTCCATGATCTGACTCCACAACTCTGACTCTGTAACAAGGGCTATGCATCAGTAAACCAAAAACCCGACCCCTCAATTTCCATGAATCTGACTCCGACTCCACCAAAATGGACACCAACTCCGACTCCGCAACCCTGGATTTTGCAGTGTTTTTTACGCAGCATATTGGGTGCTTAAAATACGCAAGGTTGTACAATCCCAGCATAATCAATCAGATTTCTGAAATCTCATAAAATACGCTGTTTGTTTTTTTTAATGCACAGTTTTATAACTCCTGTTGCATTTTTGGAAAGACGCACCAAGTCAACTCTTTCTGCAGTTTTTGGTTATGTTCACACAGGGCGTTTTTGCTGCATTTTTTATCTTGGTTGACTGCAAAACCTATATGATTCTGGAAAAGTCATGCACACACATAGCTTTTTTCCCCTGATATAAATGTGACTCTGCTTGGTTTTTGCTGCATTTTTGAAAGAATAAGTATGTCTATTCTTTCAGCGTTTTTGCATTTTTTCATCCACACTAATCAATGTGGAAGTGCAAAAATGCTGACATCAAGTCTTGCTATGTTTTTGGTCCCATAAATATAAACAGTAGACAAGAACGTAGCAACGAAAGTGCAGCAAAACTGCAACAAAAAACACAGTTATTTACTGCTAAGAGATCTTTATTTAAAAACAACACATCAGGTATTGCTGCAGTTTTCATGCCCTGTGTGAACATAGCCGTTAAGGGTACCGTTACACATCGCAACTTTGCATGCAATTTCACTTGCAACTTACTGGTTGCAGTGAAATCATGGACACATTGTTCTATTTTGTGGCTGTGTACAAATGTAACAATGTGCATGAAGTCTCTCAATCACAATGACTAATCTCTCTCAAGACTCAAAAGTGGAGCCACTAGTACTAGCCTGAATCGTTAACATGCCCGTCATACTGACACCAGTGACCGGCTGCACTATTACCAGGGCTGTGGAGTCGGACACGTGGAGTCGGTGTCCATATTAGTGGAGTTGAATTTAGGGAAATTGAAGGGTTGGAGTCGGATGTTTGGCTTACTGTCTCCACAGCCCTGTTAATATTTACTAAAAACAATGATGTAATTAACAACTAGAAATAGGCTTGATGCTATTGCATCTGGAGCGCGGTGAAATGAACATCTGTGTATCCTTAGTGGTGCTAACAGGAGGCACGAGCTGCCTTGCTGATTGGTCGCCGTGGTGAGCGGCAAGTAATCAGCGAAGCAGCTTGCGCCTTGGCAGGAGATTTGAATTCCATGCCGCTGGTTGGCTGAGCGGCGCAGGATTCAAATCTCCTGCCAAGTCGCGAGCCGCTTCGCTGATTGGTCGTCGCGATCCGCGACAACCAATCAGCGAAGTACCATTTAAATCACACGCCAAGAGTGCTGATTGGATGCCGTGGACAGCGGCGACCAATCACCGCTGTTGGCACGTGACACACTTTGGCGGTGGATTTGAATCCCGGCCGCCATATTGGAATTTGGGTGTTCCAATATGGCGGTAGGGGCACTTCCACTGCGAGTAGCCGGGAGATGAGCGGCTCGCGTCGCTCATCTCACGGCTGCGTCGCTGCTGACTTCCGTACGGCAGGTGATGAGTCGCGGCTACCGTAGGGAGATCAGGGGATAGCGCCGCTGATCTCCCGACGGTAGCGGTGGCATTTGTGTCACTTTGACTTTTGTCGCCTGTGTCGCTATCCCACAATGGTGCTGCGGTGCACTGTGGGATAGCGACATAAGCGCCGTAAGTCTGTGACACATATTATTGCTGATTATATATTAGATACTATGTTTTACTGGAGCCCCAGGTAAAAAGCTTATAAAAAAAAAAAAACATTCAAAGAATTTCCAACATTACTAAATTTTTCTATGGTTTATGCCTTCTAAAGACATTGGAAGCAGATAGCTTTCCAAACTTTGACAGAAACCCCATTGAAGATAACTCTTCCAAGTCAAGAATGATTATTAAAATAAAAGAAGAATATTTAAATTAACCATAAAGCCCCTAAGACTACTGCCCGTTTCATAGCTAGGCGATTGTGAAAACTTTCAGAAGCAAGTCTTCTGCACTTTTCTATGAAAGTTCATAGATGGATGAGGGTGGAATAACACAGTAAAATATAGAAATGTGACTTCGACAGCGCTATCAGCATACTATCACGAGATATTTAAGACATAAGTAAGACTCCAAAGAGCAGGGCTGCAAAGGAAAAATGAAAGAGTGAAACTAATTAAGGTGGTATTTCAGACACCATAGTTGGCGGCATTCTGAAGTGACAACGTGACGTTTGCCTTTGATCTCAAACTACAAGACTGATTCTTTTCTGCGTTCTATGTATATGCGGGGTGGTGACATACATACATCTGCACAAAGGCATAGGATTCATTCATTGGCAGCACCTATTGTATGTCATACTACTCTGAAGGTGCGCTAACTAAAGTGCAAAGGAAACTAAAGCCCATGTCTTATAGGCTGCTAATATCATTCTTAAATATGGATATCATCTTCTGAGAATAAGACACATATTTACCTGGTTCAGTCTTGAGGAACAGTACAGTCAGTCTCTCCAATAATTATAGCAGTTTACCAGATAGACCTAACGTTTAGGCTGACCAAACATAAAATGGCTGATGGCTGGATGATTCATTGGCCGATCATTCAGCCGGCAGCCATCTCTCCCATACACAGAAGCACTCGCTCAGCCAAACTATCCTGTGTTCTCCATGAGAAAACTGCCAAGTGATATATGGGCCAGCAGCTTCTCTACGGAAAAACAGTGTGATCATCAGTCCAATACTGAACATGCCCTATTGAGCTCTCTCCAGGCCATCATTAGGCCAGCACTTACATACACATTAGACAGTGAGCCGAACCTGTCCGCTTAGGTTTACATTAGTCTAATGTGCGTGGGGGCCTTAAAGGGGTATTCCTACCTCCAAGGTAAGAGACATGGCTAATCAGGTGAACTATACTACATTTCTAATTGGAGGTATTTGCTAATATTATTATTATTATTACACCTATTACATATTGGGACAGGATCCTGGAGTTGGGAATTCCCATTTAAGTATCCCTGTATAATAGTCTGCACTCAGATAGAATGACACTGTTACAAAGTAACCAGATAAAGAGATGAATCGGTCTTGTAGGCGCCGGGCAGTAGAGGCAAGGAGAGATAGTTATGGAATATCTTCTCTTTTAGTTATAGATCACTACATGTTATGGCGGTCTAGCCGCCTTTTTAAGGTGATCACCAGAATCATTTCTCCCTGCCTCTACAGCCCGGCACCTACATCTCTTTATCTCGATTTCTACTTCCTCCGTGAGGGCACAGCGGCCAGTGCAGCACAGGAGCAGCTTGCAGACCCCAACTACAAGACCTAAAGTGCTCAAGGAACTTCTGTGATACCTTCTGGCATATGTGACCCGATCACGTGACCTGCTGTATAAAGCAGACCATATACTCGTGCGGCGTATGACAAATGCCAGAGGCTTCTACCAAATGTGTGCAACGGTGCACAACTCGTACAGGTCAGTGCACTACAAACCCTGCCCACTAGATCACCAGGTTTCACCCAGGAGTGCCCCCTTTATTTTCTTTTTATTGCATATAATGTTACAAAGTAGGTAGATTCAATGGTAATGGTCTTCATACCACAACCATAATAACTTGAAAATTTACTCTATGGAAAACTAGCAACTAGTTTTGAAACTCCCAAAATCAAGAGGCACCTATTGCAGATAAAGCCAGTTCTAGCTTACAAGAGTCAGAAAGAGCTGCTGGAAGTGCTGGGATGGAACAATACAGTACTTTTAGCACAGACAGTGCATTACAGTACACGAAGTACAGGTAGAGTGCAAGGCAGTAAAAGTAGTACTGATCGAGTACAGTACACTACTAACATTTTTTTATAATTCTATTTTAAAGAAAAATACATCACAATACAAACTTCACAATAAATCATTGTTATGACAGGAGGAAACACCATCCATGAGCGCACATTATAGGGCTAAATCAAAACATTCTCTATGAAAGCTATTACATCGCGCCACTGAAACTTCCATCCTATATCCATCCATTTATATACACCTACTTCAATACTACATAGTTATTTTGACAAGTAAGAGAACAGAAGATCAAAGACATTGAAAAAGATAGAAAAAGTTAGAAAGAAGCAAGTGAAAGAATTGTGGGTGGAGAGATAGATATGAGGGGAAGGAGAGTTAGAGAGAGGTAAGGGTGCAGGGGTAACACCTACTATGCAAAGTCCGCGTCATCTCCACCGTGGCCACAATTCCCATAAATACCACCACGACACCTTTTGTACTCATCCGTCTGCTGGAATTCTAACCAATCACATACCACATGTTTCGGAACTTCTCATACGTGTCTTGAGTGTGGGAAGTCAGATCCTCCATATGCATTACGTCATTAACCCTTGATATCCATACTGAAATAGAAGAGCACTCAGATTTCTTCCAAAGTGTGGTTATGCAGGCATGGGCCGCCATAACCAAGAATCTCAAAAGAGAATGCTTGTATATTTTTATGGGTATCTTACAATTATGGAGCAGAAACAGAGCTGGGTCTATCACACCCCCACACCCCTATACCCTGTAAGCTAACAAATGACCTCAGAGACCTCTGACCAAAATGTATTGAGAATTCTCCACTCCCAGAAAATGTGCTGAAGAGTGCCTTCTGCCTCACCACACCTCCAACACACAGGGTCCACCCTTGGGAACATCCTATGGAGATGAGTGGGGACTCTATACCAGCGTGATAACAGCTTATAACTCGCCTCCTGAAATGTGGAGCTGATTGAGGATTTATGCGCAAGTGAAAAAATTCTGCTTATTTGTTTTGGACTGAAACGTAACCCCAGGTCCCTCTCACATTTTGACATGGGGGGCTCCTGTTCCATTGGGGAGACCAGTAAGGAGTATATTTTTGATAAGGCATGTCTGCTCGGGCTAGACCCAACACAAAACATTTCGAATTGGGTTTTGTCTTTGCAAAAGCTAGTTCTCAGGGGCAAGGTGTTGAAAAAGTGTCTTAGCTGCAAATATCTCCAAAATCAAAGCAGCAATGGATCAGCCATTTAGCTCAAGAGTTCAAACAAGGGCCATTCGTCTCCCCGACCCCAGCTCCCGACTCTATCAAGGTCTACGTCCCTCCATGCTTTAAATGTTGGGTCAGAAGCGCTGGTTAAACTCTGGGTGGCCGAGTATTGGAGGTCATATAGAGTAGCGAAGGATAGCTACTGCTCGTATCAATTTCCTACAGCAGATGCGTGAGGTGGGTCCTAACGTTGGATGATTTTATAAACCTTTTAATACTGAAATAAAGGCCCAGGAAAGGGTACACAAGAGGTATGGAACAAAGCTCTGCTCAATCTGAACCCAGATCTTGTTTCTCCTGTTACGACACCAATCAATTATCCGAGTGAGATGGCGTGCCAAGTGATACAGTTTAATGTCAGGGAGAACTCCCCCTTGGGACGACAGCGTATCGTGCGTTTAAGTCTGGCACTTTTTTTTGACCAGATAAAGCCATTTTGGATCATATTAATCATCTTGAAAAATGAAGAAGGAATACTGACAGGGAAGGCCTGTAGATAATACAAGATTCTAGGGATTACCGTACATTCATTTTGAAACTCTGTCATTTGCTAAACCATGTGAATGATGGTTTTTGCCACCTATCACAGTCGGTTTGGATAGAGTTGATAAGGAATAGAAAGTTACATTTAAGAAGTGTCTGGATATCTGCAGGGATACGTAAACTCAGATATCTTAACGACTGTGGGGAAAACTTAAAACTGAAAGCCGTTTCCAGGCGATCCACAAGAGATGAAGGTAAATTAATGTTCAGGGCTTCAGATTTAGTCTGATTAATCTTAAAATTAGAGAAGCGAGAATAGATCTCCAGCTCTTTCATATGACTGGGGATAGAGATAGCATGCCTAGTTACAAAAAATAAGAGATCGTCGGCATAAGCCGCAATTTTATGCACAGTGGATTGAAGAAAAAAAAAGAGAGAGAAAATCAAGCTTTAAAAAAGGGTAGTAGAAAGAATGCAAAATACGCCCTTACCGATCAATGGCAGCGAAAAGGGCCCCCCTCATAAAAGAAAAGAAGGAAGCCGCTGGGAACGCAGATGACCACAGGGTGAACCACCACAAACCCATCAATATTATTAATAATTTGTTTGAACCAACACCCCCACCCCCTTTACGTCCTAGTGTTCTTCCAATGTAGGAATAAAAAATACAATATTGATAAAGATATAAAACCCCTTAAATTTAAACATGAGGGGACGTTTTCAGTGGATCAGAGCCATGCCTGCACACTGCCCCCCTCCCGATCACTAGGGGACTACACAGGCTCAGAACGAATCCCACGAAAAAATATGAAGGCTTATAATCTAATTTCATGGAGGGGATTTCCTCGTCAGCACCCCCGAAGCACAGTTGGACCCTCTCTCTGTGGTCCTGTGACGATGTCAGACAGCCAGATCTTCTTTAACCCTCGAGAGGATAGGCAAGAAAAACCCTCCACTGAGAACCAGTAAAGAACGGGTATTGAGGTACTGCTCAAAACAGAAAACAGTCCCTCCAGGTCCTCCTTTCTCCACAAGTAGTATAAACGATCCTCCTTTTTCGCTATCAGATGGAAGGGGTGGGGCCCCAGCGGTATGTAACATCAGCTTCCTCAATTTTGAAGAGCGGACCTGTCTCCTCATGAGTAATGTGTGACTGGAGATGTCCATAAATACGCAAATGTCAGCTCCATCTACAGTGATTAAGCTGTACGACTATGCAGCTCGAATAATATCATCCTTTTTAGTGAAATAGTGAAGCCGACATAATACATCAAGTGGAAAGGCATTGCCGATGGGGCCAGGACATGAAACCCTGTAGATTCTGTCAATTTTATACACAGTCCCTGCGGTTTATGCTTAACTAGGTTGAAGATGTCTATTGCCTTCTGTGGGAGTTCTCCAGTGTAATGGTTACAAGGATCCCCTTAAGTCTCACGTTATTTCTACGACCCATTTTCCTAGTTATCCATTAGTAAAGGGAGTGTCAGCATGATGGCTTGTGATCTGGCCATTGTAGATTCTACCCCGTTTCCCCAAAAATAAGACGGTGTCTATTATTAATTTGTGCTCCCAAAGATGCGCCATGTCTTATTTTAAGGGGGTGTCTTATTTTTCCATGATCCTCATGCAGCCCTCAATATCCCCATGCAACTCCCAATATCCCCATGCAGACCCCAATATTATAATGCAGCAAACACACACACTCTCACCAATCTTGCCGGTGGACACCACTGCCGCCAGGCGCTGCACTGAACCCTTTCAGCCTCCATACAATTACTTGAAGATGCTGGCCAATCAGATGCCGTTGGCTGCTGGTGTCTGATTGGCCTTCGTTGCTGGCATCTGATTACCAGCGGCTTCTTGTCATTGTATGGCGGCTTAGAGAGCACAGCACTCAGACAGAGGAGGAGGAGGCAGCAGAGGCAGAAGTAGATGCATGTCCTAAGGTGGGCATGCCTAAAATAAATGCTTGATATGCCTTATTTTCTGGGGGAGCCTTATATTTAGCAGCTCTACAAACCCCCTAGTACGTCTTATTTTCGGGGTATGTCTTATTTATGGGGAAACAGGGTAGGTCGGTAACTCTATTCTCTAGTGAGAACACACAGCTTTCTCCTTTAGGGACTCTAGATCTTCTCTGATAATGTTGATTGCCCTTTCCTGAGAGGCCCCGACTAGAGCCGGTGCATGGCACTTGATACAGGCAGCTAATCTAGGATCTACGGATCCAATTGGCAGGCCATAACCCCAGACCTAGGCACTTCGGTGCCAATCAAGGGAATCAGAACTTGGATTATAATAGTACAAGGACTTCAGCATCGAATGTTCGGATTCGGCTGGGATATCAAAGACTGCATAAGGAAGCAACACAGGTTGGGACAATCCAGTCACCCAGCTACAGACTTTGCTGTGATGGCTCTGAGGCACAAATTTTTTAATCCCTGGTGAGACAGCAGAAGGAGGAGACTGCTGCCTGTTACATTGTGTGTTTTGCTGATTATGTGTTATATGCTGCTAACTGTTGGGGATCCAATAAAGTGTTGTTATTGTGGTTCCCTCACCCTGTGTGTGTCTGAGTAGTGTTCTGCCCACGGTTAAGGAGCTCGGGCGTTCAGTTTGTGATGAGCCCTGGTCCATGATGTCTTTCTAGATGCAGCTGGGCCAGCGGACGAGAGCACTCACTGACTCCCATGTCTCCACAATTGGTGGCAGCAGTGGAATACTATTCAGCCTGGTTTATCCAGGGGAGCTTCAGGGGACTGGTGTTCGTGGACACCGTCTAAGGGCTCAACAACCAGGGAGGCATATAGGCATACCCAGCAGGCCATAGGTGAGGCATTCAGGTTTCGGACACTCCCATATCCAACCCCACCAGCTCAGCCATGGGACGAGGAACAGAGCGGATATACCACCGTCACAAGAAACAGCTACTACAGGAGCTGTGTCTGTATCATCGGATCAAATTCAGGGGCACCGACACCAAGTCAGATTTGATCAAGAAATTGGTCCATTCGAAGGCCCATAATGATGCGGAGGATGATGAGGACCTTGCCGATATTGAACCAGAGGATTTAAATTATGTGTCACATCATGTATCCAGTGACAATTGTGAATCAACCTTGTCTCTAGCAGCCCAAGCCGAAATGTGGTTGGCAGCATTGGGGCCCAACTCCTCAAGAGAAGAGAGGGCTGCTGTACTGGGATATGTGTATGGAATTCCATCTGCCCGACTGCTAGCACCAACCACTCGAGAAGGATGGTTCCACTACCCAGCAGAAGCCCCACCAGAACAAAAGTATACAGACGGGATCCGTGACTTGCCCAATCCACGGCGATGTTACACATGTGGACGCCTTGGTCATATGGACAAAGATTGTCTCCAAAGCCGGGGCCCCATGCCTGGAGCTCATCTGCCAGCACAACCAGTCCAGGTCAGTGACGTACAAGCCCCAGGACTACCAGAAGCTGATTCTGCCAACATATTGGTAAGCCCAGCTACTGTTTCCCCCAACCATTTACCATGTTCCCAATTAACCATCTCCCTGGTGGAGGATCAGTGCTCAGACATCCCTCTGGAATGTGTGCAGCTTGATGGGGCGATCGACCAGGGAGAGGGCAAGTTGGAGGTTATGGACAGCGTTCCCACCCCTGTTATTGTGGAGCCTGAGCAGGGAGAGGTCGAGTTGGAGTGTATGGACAGCGTTCCCACCCCTGTTATTGTGGAGCCTGACCAGGAAGAGGTTGATGTGGAAATTATTTACAGTGTCCCCACGCCTGCTATTGTAGAGACTAACCAGGAAGAGGTTGATGTGGAGCTTACAGATTACAGACCGTGTCCCCACACCTGCTTTTGTGGAGACTGCCCAGGAAGAGGTTAATGTGGGATTTGTGAGCAGCCTTCGTACACCTGTTGTTTCAGGGGCTAACCTGAAGGAGGTTGAAGTGGGGCTCATGGATGGCCTCCCCACATCTGTTGTTTTGCGTGCTGACCCAGGACATGGACTATCCAGCCAGTTTGTCACAGCCATAACCCACATCCTGAACCAAGCAGCACCCTGATGTGGATCTTGCTACCCCAACTTCTGAGGATAAACCATGTTCCCAGATGCCATCATTCTCCTCTGAGCCATCAACAGTGAGTGAACCTAACTAGACTGTGGCCATTGACTGGGGGGGGGGGGGAACTGATAGCAAGACGTTTATGTGAGCCCAACTCCTGAATCCCATTTTAGTGCTTGTCCACAATATGTCTGCCCATCCTGGGGGAGGTAATCTGGGGAGGTGTATAGATGGAAGCCTCGATTGCTGACTTCACCATTAAAAAAGACAATGCCGCCAAGAGGAGAATGAAGACCAGAAACTTATCACATCTGACTGTCCTGTCTGGCTAAATAAGAAGGGGGAGCTATGTGACGAAATGGGCTTCTTTAATGTATAACATAGGATGGTTTCTTATGTAGCCACAGTATTTGTATTTTGTTTTCTACCTTATGATGGCCCACTCATTGTTCCTACAAGTCTTGTAGATGCCTGGTAGTGTTTAACGTGTGTAATGTAATTATGTCACATCTTTGTCATAGAAGGCCAGAGAACATAATCCTCCTAAAAGTCCTTTCTATTACTATGTGTATTGCTGATTCTATCTAAACTACTTCAGCCACTATTGTTTGTGGTCAGGATGCATATTAAATGTCACCCTCTTTGATCCCTCTCTGCCCACATCATTTAAATGAACATTGTCCAGGCAGTTTGAAATCTAGCCAATGAGAGCACAGTCTTATTCCACCAATAGTGACGTCCCCAATATCCTGCAATGAGTGGTAAGAGGGATATAAGCAGATCTGTTCATTAACCAGTGAGATTTTGTCTAGTGACCTTGGTCTAGGAACTTCGGCCCAAACTAGAGGTCCACAGGACTTGATACAGGATCTACGGATCCGATTGGGAGGCCATAACCCCAGGCCTAGGCACTTCGGTGCAGACCAAGAGGATCAGAACTTGGATTATAATACTACAAGGACTTCAGCATCGAATGTTCGGATTCGGCTGGGATATCAATGTTATATGCTGTTAACTGTTTGGGGATCCAATAAAGACTTAATATTGTGGTTCCCTCACCCTGTGTTGTCTGAGTAGTGTTCCGCCCATGGGTAAGCTCGGGCGTTCAGTTTGGGATGAGCCCTGGTCCATGCTGTCTTTTCTAAAGGTGGCTGGGCCAGTGGATGAGAGCACCCACTGATCCCCGTGTCTCCACAACTATGTATTGCTATGTTGTACTATGTATTACTATGTTTTGCTATATTGTGCTATGTCATGCTATGTCATAGTATGTTGTTCTATGTTGTAATATGTTGTGTTATGTCTTACCATGTTGTAATATGTTGTACTATGTCTTAGTATGTTGTGCTATGTCTTACTATGTTGTTTTAGGTCTTATGGCCACTTTACGCGTCCCGATATTGGCGTCCAACTCCGACCAAAAGTCACGTGGTTCGTGCGTTGGCCCCGATATCGTTCGTGCGTTGTATGGTATAAATGTCCAATACGATGCAGGAACGATGCCAAACCGATATCGGGGATCAAATCAGCCTGCTCTCCAACGGCCCGATATTGGATGGACGTTGTGGCCGGATCGTGCTGTGTAAAAGCCCAACTACGATGTGGAGTACAACTTCCCCTATCCTGTCCCATGTTAAATGGTCGTTCTTGGGTCGGCCGTACAAGGGGGTGTACACATCGTAGTGGCGTTGCCTGCCGATATCGCGCTGTCTAACATCTCCTATGCGATCTTGGAATTCTGCCCAGAAAAAGCGCGCTCCCGCGGCGTTGGATCCAATATCGGACCGACGTTGGGACGTGTAAAGTGGCCATTAGCATGTTTTACTATGTCTTACTATGTTGTACTATCTTGTGCTCTATTTTGGCAGCAGTTCAGCTGTTATATAAGAATTCTAGAACTGCTTATGTAGAAAATTAGATTAAAAAAGACAAATCCTTCATACTCAACGTTTTTCTCCACTAAAATAAAAAATCCTCTCCAAAAATAAATAGCGGGTATAGAACAAATTGGGCATTTGCAGAATGTGATTTTTACCTTTATAAAGTGTTTCAAATTAATTCACATCTGACTGATCAGGTAAAACACTCCAGACAAGCATTAAAGATAATGGCATTTATCAAATTAATCTCCTCAAAATGGACCCTAAAATGAATGGAATTTTCCAGGATTCCAATATGGAGGACCAATCTTTAGGATAGGCTGTCATTATCAAACCAGTCGAAGACGGCATTAAGTAGAAAGTGCGCCATAACCAACAAAAGGAGTCTACAAAAATTCAGTTCAATATGCTGACGAAAATCTGCCATTGTCTGCTATGTGTAATACAATGTGATCTCATGTTTACATCTCCACATACACCGCCTGTTCCTATTACCCAGCCTATATGAACATATATTGTGATTACTACCATATGTTGTACGCAGAATTCTGACTATTGCTTTGATGGAGAAGAAGAAGAATATCTAGAATTAAGGAAACCCTCATGTTTTCATATAAATATTTTATTGAATGGTAGCAGGCAGGTTATACGAACTGGAGAGATCAAAAGAAAGAAATCAGTGGACATGTTTCCCACAAATACCAGCCGTCTCAGAGGCGTAGTCTCCTTGCTACAAACTGACTTCATTATTATAGACAGGGCTACGCCAAATCACCATCTGCAAACATGTCAGAGATGGGACTGGAAAAAGTAAAGTTATAAAGCAACTGGATATGTTCAATTAATTACGTTGAAATTTGAATACATCTTTGTATTCTGTCTTCCTGATCTGCAGATGTAACTGCGCAGGTACAATGGCCATCATGTTTGGTGCGCATTGGGTTTTAGAGTAAATTTAGAGCCGATAATGCTGGACGTGAAAAGATTAGCCTTATCGCAGATGCAGAACAGAAACTCTCTCACAAGTACCACCTCTGACAGGTAGCTGCTCTACAAATCTAAGTTCAACCCTTTAAAAGGAGGCAAAGACCAAAAATACATGCCAAGCTATGAACTCATCTTCAGACAGCCCATGTCTGGGTGTTTGCCCATCATCAGTGCGAGCAGAATCTGCATTGCTGAGTGCAATACCCTTGAGGCAACATTAGGAAAGTGCTGATTCTTCTTAGACCGGTTCCACACTTCTGTGAGGTCGTTTATTCAAATCTATCTTCTCTACCTACGAGTGGCGTCACAAACTAGCCACGAAATACTGTATTGGCTTATTAGGATAGGACTCTGTTATCAAATAATATACTATGGACTTAGTGACAGGATATTACATACAGTTTTATATGACTAAGTAGATGATAGGCCACGGACTATAATCCTACACCCATTATAAATCTCACTCCATATGAGACCTGTGGACTGAGTACCTTGAATGATACAATACTGCTTGACAGATCTACCCTTTACAAATGACATACAAGGATTTGACTGATTTCAAAAACCCTACAACAACCACTGAATAAAGTTCCTTAGGGTCAGAAGGGTGAGCCTTTCAGTAGCAAGGTCACCACTGTCGATTACAGGGTGCAGACCCACGCGACCAGGCAGGAGTTTTTAGGAGTAATCTTAGAAATAGGAATGTATTGTTCCATTTTTCTGTGCCTTTTAGCACATTCTGTTAATCATCTTTGTACGCCCTTTGTACTTTTTTGTACTGTAAGTATGCACCTTAGTTACTTCGTCAACAAGTTTTGAAATAAAATAAAATAAAATATTGTTTTAGGAGTTACATTTGTCTTCTGAATACTCTAGATACATTTTTAAACTGTGAATCATTCCACACTTTTGTGAAATACAGACAGTTCTTGCATCAGAAGATCTAGCCAACTGGAGTCGGAAATCCAAACATCCGACTCCGACTCTTCAATTCCCTGAATCTGACTACAACTCCACCAAACTGGACACAGTCTCTGACTCCATACCCATGGCTGTGAAGTCAGTAAGCCACATATCCGACTTCGACTTCAACTCCTCAATTTCCCTGAATCCAACTAAGACTCCACCCAAAATGGGAACTGACTCCAGGACTCCGAATCCACAGCCCTGCGGCTTTCCCAAATTAAGTTAACATTTTTATATAAGCCTATAATGAAGTTAGCACAGGTTAGGAGACCCGGTGATTGGCCGGTCTTCTGGTGTGCGAATGATATGCATTTCGTGGAACCAGCCTTATCAAGACTAGCTGAGTGTGAAGTCTTACAGACAATGCTCCGTGGAAAAAAAAAGTATAGAAATTAACTCACTTGCAGAATAACAAATTTTCTTACATAAATCACCTAGGAGAGGTAGTTGGAAAATAAGTAAAAGTCTCATCTCTACATTAGTGAAGGGCAAAGAACCAAATCTACTGAGAGGTTTCTGGCTTGGCATTTATCCATGGTCACAGTCTTTTTGACTATTGAGCATTGCTTGTACAAATCCAGAATCAGCTGACCTTTTTAAAACGTGCTTCATAAGAATACCATTATAGCACAGGTGTCCCAAGCAGAATCATATTAGCGGTTTTGCTGATAACGCCCAGCACGGACCTCCCAAAGTCTGCAGGCTTCTGCAGCGTTCTTCTCCTGCCCCAAAACTGCCATCTTCACTGGGGAAGTGAATGTCATAAGATCTTATATCAATGGCACTGAAGACTGAGGCTAAGAGTGATAAGCAGGACTCTGCCTAGTCTAATGTAGCCCAAACACAGACTAAAGGCAGTCCACACTACGTTAAACAAAATGCTGTGAAAATGGTCACCTTCATGCAATAATGGTTTATAGAAAAAGAAAATTAAAATGCATGAAAATTGTAGTTAATATACAGTACAAGCAAAGCCGAAGGAACTCACTGTTAAGGTATTGCAGAGATCAAATGCGCTACAAATGAAAATATAGATCTTTACACTTGTGCACATATTCAGCAGGGTCGATGTGTGGCCCGACAGGACACAGGACTAATTAGATGTGTAATAGCTCATAATTTTAACACTTAAGTGTATGAAAATATAACAGATCAGAGGTCATATATCCACCATGATTAATGAAATGACTTGTAACAGAGCAGCGTTCCTGTACCCACCCTGGAGGCTGTCCTGGGAAAAAGAGGACAGACTACGGTTACACCCCTAGGGTTGTAAGCATTCCACAAACGTATTTAGAAAGGAACCTCTTCAAACATCTTTGAATTTGATGATTGAAAAGTAAATATTCTTCCCCTCTATTAAACCCTACAGCACAGAAGTCCTATCATACAGTCACCTAATGAACCTATATAGAAAATATACTGTGTATATACAAACATATTCTTACCTGTGGTGTCCATGAGATGGAAAATGCGACAGGTAGGTCTACACAACATTCTGGAGCTTTATATGGGTACTACAACAGGAAAATATAAAAAATAAAACAGTTAGAAATAATAGCAAGAATAAGCAGATTAAGTTATTGAAGGCATGACATTACTGTACAGTATACATGGATATACAGTGGGTATGGAAAGTATTCAGACTCCTTTACATTTTTCACTCTTTGTTTCATTGCAGCCATTTCATAAGTTCAAAACAGTTCTCATTAAAGTTCACTCCACACCCCATCCTGACTGAAAAAAAAACTGAAATGTACAATTCTTTACAAATTAAAAAAGAAAAACTGAAATATCACATGGTCATAAGTATTCAGACCCTTTGCTCAGACACTCATATTTAGGTCACATGCTGTTTATTTCCTTTTGTTACTCCTAGAGATGGTTCTACTCCTTCATTGGTGTTTAATTAAACTGATAGGACTTGATTTGGTAAGGCACACACCTGTCTACATAAGACCTCACAGCTCACAGTGCATGTGAGACCAAAAGAGAATCATGAGGTCAAAGGAACTCAGAAGCTCAGAGACAGAATGGAAGAAAGGCTCAGATCTGGCCAAGATTACTAAAGAATTTCTGCAGTACTCAAGGTTTCCCAAGAGCACAGTGACCTCCATAATCCTTAAATGGAAGAAGTTTGGTACAACCAGAAGTCTTCCTAGACCTGGCTGTCCAACTGAGCAATCGTGGGAGAAGACCCTTGGTGAGAGAGGTAAAGCAGAACACCCAACATCACTGTGGCTGAGCTCCAGAGATGCAGTAGGAAGATTGGAGAAAGTTCCACAAAGTCAACTATAACTGCAGCCTCCATCAGTCAGGCCTTTACAGAGTGGCCTGACAGAAGCTTCTCCTCAGTGCAAGACATATGAAAGCCTGCATAGAGTTTGCAAAAAAACACATGACGGACTCCCAGACAATGAGAAAGATGATTATCTGCTCTGATGAGATCAAGATAGAACATTTTGGTGATAATTGTAAGCGGTATGTGTGGAGAAAACCAGGAACTGCTCATCACCTGCCCAATACAATCCCAACAGTGAAACATGGTGGTGGTAGCATCATGCTATGGGGATGTTTTTCAGCTGCTGGACAGGACAACTGTTTGCAATTGATAAAAACATGAATGCAGTAAAGTACAGAGATATCCTGGATGAAAACCTCTTACAGAGTGTTCTGGACCTAAGACTTGGCTAAAGTTTCACGTTCCAACAAGACAATGACCCTAATCACACAGCTAAAATAACAAAGGAGTGGCTTCAGAACAACTCTGTGACAATTCTTCACTGGCCCAGCCTGAGCCCTGACCATCTCGGAGCATCAATTGAGCATCTCTAGAGAGACCTGAAAATGGCTGTACACCACCATCCAACCTGACGGAACTGGAGAGGATCTGCAAGGAAGAATGGCGGACGATCCCCACATCCAGGTGTGAAAAACGTCTTGCATCATTCCCAAGAAGACTCATGGCTGTACTTGCTGAAAAGTGTGCTTTACTCAATACTGAGCAAAGGGTCTGAATACTTATGACCATGTGATAGTTCAGTTTTTCTTTTTTAATAAATTTGCAAAAATCTCTACATCTTCTGTTGTTTTTTTTTAGTCAATATGGAGTGCAGAGTGAACATTAATGAGAAAAAAATGAACTTTTTTGAATTTATCAAATGTCTGCAATGAAACAAAGGGTGAAAAATTTAAAGGGGTCTGAATACTTTCCGTACCCACTGTATATGGATATGAACATACTTCAATACGAAGACAGGTCATTAAACTTGGGGTTATTCAGTTTGGAAAAACGAAGGCTTAGGAGCGATCTTATTACAATTTACAAATATATGAGGGGACAGTACAGAGACCTTTCTAATGATCTCTTTACACTTAGGCCTGCGACAGGGACAAGGAGACATCTTCTACGTCTGGAGGAAAGAAGGTTTAATCATAATCACAGACGTGGATTCTTTACTGTAAGAGCAGTGAGACTGTGGAACTCTCTGCCACATGATGTTGTAATTAGTAATTCACTTCTAAACTTCAAGAGGGACCTACCGTATATACTCGTGTATAAGCCAACCCGTGTATAAGCCGACCCCCCTACTTTTGCCCCCAAAACCTGGGAAAACCTATTGACTCATGTATAAGCCGAGGGTGGACCCCAGCACAGGTATACAGCCCCCAGCAGTGTGGTATACAGGCCCCCCAGTGGTAGTATACAGCAGCCTCCCCAGTGGTAGTATACAGCAGCCTCCCCAGTGGTAGTATACAGCAGCCTCCCCAGTGGTAGTATACAGCAGCCTCCCCAGTGGTATATACAGCAGCCCCAGAGGTATATACAGCAGCCCCAGAGGTATATACAGCAGCCCCAGTGGTATATACAGCAGCCCCAGAGGTATATAGCAGCCCCAGAGGTATATAGCAGCCCCAGAGGTGTATACAGCAGCCCCAGTGATATACAGCAGCCACAGAGATGTATACAGCAGCCCCAGAGGTATATATCAGCCCCAGAGGTGTATACAGCAGCCCCAGAGGTATATAGCAGCCCCAGAGGTGTATACAGCAGCCCCAGTGATATACAGCAGCCCCAGCGGTATATAGCAGCCCCAGAGGTGTATACAGCAGCCCCAGAGGTATATAGCAGCCCCAGAGGTGTATACAGCAGCCCCAGAGGTATATAGCAGCCCCAGAGTTGTATACAGCAGCCACAGAGGTGTATACAGCAGCCACAGAGGTATATAGCAGCCCCAGAGGTGTATACAGCAGCCCCAGAGGTATATAGCAGCCCCAGAGTTGTATACAGCAGCCCCAGAGTTGTATACAGCAGCCCCAGAGGTATATAGCAGCCCCAGAGGTGTATACAGCAGCCCCAGAGGTATATAGCAGCCCCAGAGGTGTATACAGCAGCCCCAAAGATATACAGCAGCCCCAGAGGTATATAGCAGCCACAGAGGTGTATACAGCAGCCCCAGAGGTATATAGCAGCCCCAGAGGTGTATACAGCAGCCCCAGTGATATACAGCAGCCCCAGAGGTATATAGCTGCCACAGAGGTATATAGCAGCCCCAGAGGTGTATACAGCAGCCCCAGAGGTATATAGCAGCCCCAGAGGTGTATACAGCAGCCCCAGTGATATACAGCAGCCCCAGAGGTATATAGCAGCCCCAGAGGTGTATACAGCAGCCCCAGAGGTATATAGCAGCCCCAGAGGTGTATACAGCAGCCCCAGTGATATACAGCAGCCCCAGAGGTATACAGCAGCCCCAGAGGTGTATACAGCAGCCCCAGAGGTGTATACAGCAGCCCCAGAGGTGTATACAGCAGCCCCAGTGATATACAGCAGCCCCAGAGGTATATAGCAGCCCCAGTGATATACAGCAGCCCCAGAGGTATATAGCAGCCCCAGAGTTGTATACAGCAGCCCCAGTGATATACAGCAGCACCAGAGGTATATAGCAGCCCCAGAGGTGTATACAGCAGCCCCAGAGGTATATAGCAGCCCCAGAGGTGTATACAGCAGCCCCAGTGATATACAGCAGCCCCAGAGGTATATAGCAGCCACAGAGGTGTATACAGCAGCCCCAGAGGTATATAGCAGCCCCAGAGGTGTATACAGCAGCCCCAGTGATATACAGCAGCCACAGAGGTATATAGCAGCCCCAGAGGTGTATACAGCAGCCCCAGAGGTATATAGCAGCCCCAGAGGTGTATACAGCATCCCCAGTGATATACAGCAGCCCCAGAGGTATATAGCAGCCCCAGAGGTGTATACAGCAGCCCCAGAGGTATATAGCAGCCCCAGAGGTGTATACAGCAGCCCCAGTGATATACAGCAGCCCCAGAGGTATATAGCAGCCCCAGAGGTGTATACAGCAGCCCCAGAGGTGTATACAGCAGCCCCAGAGGTGTATACAGCAGCCCCAGTGATATACAGCAGCCCCAGAGGTATATAGCAGCCACAGAGGTGTATACAGCAGCCCCAGAGGTACATAGCAGCCCCAGAGGTGTATACAGCAGCCCCAGAGGTATATAGCAGCCCCAGAGGTGTATACAGCAGCCCCAGAGGTGTATACAGCAGCCCCAGTGATATACAGCAGCCCCAGAGGTATACAGCAGCCCCAGAGGTATATAGCAGCCACAGAGGTGTATACAGCAGCCCCAGTGGTATATATATGGCTCCCAAATGCTGGCACTCGCCCCCTCCTTGTAAGGTTTCCCCCCCCCCCCCGGCTGCTTAAGTTACCATCCTTGCTCTTCTGCTCCGCGCCGGGCTCCATGCTCCGTCCTCTGCTGCATCTGGGGACCCCGGCCTGTAGCGATGACGTCATGCGACCGGCCGGTCACATGACCCCGGATGCTGCCGAGGACGGAGCATGGAGCCCGGCGCGGAGCAGAAGAGCAAGGATGGTAACTTAAGCAGCCGGGGGGGGGCCTTACAAGGAGGGGGACGAGTGCCAGCATTTGGGGGCCATATATGAACTGCTTCCCTCTGCCGCTGATTGACAGGGGGAAGCAGTGCATATATAATGAGCGGCCCCACGTGACGGGGCGCTCATTCAGCAGCCTCCCCCCGCCTCCTCCAGCCTTGTTGCTACCGTATTGACCCGTGTATAAGCCGAGGGGGGGACTTTTCAGCCCAATATTTGGGCTGAAAAACTCGGCTTATACACGAGTATATACGGTAGATGCCTTTCTTTAAAAATATAATATTACTGATTATGTGTCCTAAATTCTTTGACTTTCATCCAGGGAACTAGTCTCATTGCTGTATGTGGAATCGAGAAGGAATTTTTTTCCCCAATATGGAGCTTAGTGTATGCCCCATAGGGTTATTGCCTTCCTCTGGATCAATTTGTTAGGCTATAGGTTTTACTTGATGGATATAAGACTACCTTCAATCTTAAAAAACTACAAAAATCTTACAATATAGAGCCATAAAAATGTTGAGAATAAAAAATTACATTTTGTCCACTAAAATGTTGCATTAGCCCTACATTTTTTGTAGATTGTATGTAGCAATGCTGTGTGTATAATACACACCACAAAGAGATGGTAAAAAATAATGGATATATTACCTCCCTATTCTACACTAGTACGTTAAAATTAGTGAATTAGACCACTCTACATCATCTAGGATGTTTTAGTTACTAGGAAAAATTCCAATTCAGCTTCATATTTTTAAAACCTAGATGGGCAGGACCTCTTCTGCAGAGTACCATTGTTTGCTATTCCCCAAATGCCTACTATCGGCATGTAATATAGTTCCCCCCTATGTTGTGTAAACCTAATCTGGCATCGTTTGTGTGGTTAGACTAAGAACATTGACAACACTGGACTCTTTCTCAGGGAAACATTATTCTTAGCTAGGAAACCATTGCTCTCCACTGGATGACTGGTGAACCACCCAAAATTTGCAGATGGAGAGCCCTGGTTAGCACTATTATTTCATATCAAAAAGTTATCTTACAAAATAGGAGTTGCCGATCTAACTTTCAAAAGAGCTGAGGTATTTGGGTGGCTAGTAGTTATGAGCAGTGGTGTAATATTCGCACTCACTGTAGTCATAACGAGCACTTTTTAATACTCGCATATTCGTCTGAATAGCAAGTACAATGTAAGTCAATTAGTGATAGGCTCTGCCCGCACACATCCAGCCATAAAACAAGTATTTTCAGGACAGGGCGGGAGGGCGGGCTTTTCTACATTTCTACTGCATACAACACCTTGGTGTGCCTCCCAGAGAGAGTCTAACATCCAATCTGCTCTCAATTCCAATTAGTGGACACAATGTCGCGAATGGAAAGCCCTGTGTGCTTAAACATTGGAGTTCCCACACAAGTGACCCCATTTTGGAAACTAGACCCCTCAAGGAACTTATGCAGATGCATAGTGAGCACTTTCAACCCCCGGGTGCCTCACAAATTGATACGTAAAAATGAAAAAGTACTTTTTTTTCACAAAAATCTTTTTTTTTTTTACGGACTAAGGCCGGCTTCACACTGCGGTCAGGTCTGGTCCGGAGCTGTCAGGGATGAACCTGACAGCCTTGAACTGGATCAGCACACAGAACTGGAGAGCTAATTTGCCCTCCGGTCCGGTGTGCAGCCGCACACAGCTGCCGCCGCTGATAGGTCAGGGCCGCGGCTCGCGATCTAGTTGCGGTCCTGACTCATCAGCGGCGGCAGCTGTGTGCGGCTGCACACCAGACCGGAGAGCAATTTAGCCCTCCAGTTCTGCGTGCTGATCCAGTCCGGGGCTGTCAGGTTCATCCCTGACAGCCCCGGACCGGACCTGACCGCAGTGTGAATCCGGCCTAATTTGTGAAGCACCTGAGGGTTCAAAGTGCTCACTATGCATCTAGATAAGTTCTGAATCACAGAGCACCGAGGCCTGATGGCCGTTATCGCGGCAATCGCCATGATGTTGTACAACGTCACGGGTCGGGAAGGCACCGACTTTCATGACTTTGTACAACGTCAAAGGTCGGGAAGGGGTTAATATTGTATTTTTCTTGCTGTGTTTTTAAAGATCCCAAAGGTCAGCTTTTCTTTCACCTTGCATTCAAAGGTCATTATCTATTTAACACTTGGGTAGGGCACTGAATAATGAATAGGCTAGTAGGGCATTCAATACCAAATAGATTGGTAGGGCAATGAGTTAACCGGGCATTGTTTACCTTAATACATCACTAATTCAATTAAAACTGTACTTGAAGTCAGGAGAAGACTATATGATTTATACTTCGGAATATCACAAAAATAAATGGGAAACAGATCCTCCTTTACCCGCGATTCTTCACCTAAAACTATGCAAAAACGAATAGCAGAGTTTTAGCACTTACTTATTGCTTACTCTAGGTGAAAAACACTGCAAAAATGCTGAAAGAATTGATATGATACAGTTTTTAAAAATGAAGTTTTTCAATTCAGTCAAGAAAAAATAAAGCTGATTGTGTGCATTAGATTTCTGAAATTTCATAGCTTATGTTGATACTGTAAAAATCAGCTTTTAATTTGCATTAAAAAAAAATGCAGCAAAAATGCAACATGTGAACATAGACAAAGCAGCAAGAAGCAGTTGGCTATCACTACAGTGATGCTTTGAAATGAAAGTTAGGCCTCCAAGGAGAAACAGAGCTGCCCAAGGTTTGTTGTAAAGTTGTGTCATTGTGGAAACTTCCATATTCTACTATGGGGAAAAGTAACAAAACTTGCATCTCTTAACAACTCAATAGAAGTTTTCTTACCTATGAACAAACATTGATGTTACCTATGTGTCACCGTAATACTCTGATGTAACCACAAGTCGCAGGTGGTGGTTTTACCACGGTACACAAATCATTAACGTTTAATTACATTACTTTGCATTTAATTCAAACCATTCTATTGAGTGTAATTAATAAAGTAGTATTAATTACAAGGAGTCCTTAGCACTTATCAATAACTTTAATAGCATGAGATAATTAACAATAAACTTCCCAGAACCAATTAATTACTTTAATTGGTATCTAAAAATATACAGGAGTACCTAAGGAATTAATTACATAATAAGAGAAAAACTATATTACCTATAAATGTATATAATAAAAAACTAACTACATCGATTAATGGAATTAACTAATGACTGGAAACAAGCGATAATGCTACATGTTATAATTGCTATTAAGTTATTAATAACCTAACAAATCATAAAGGTACAATAATGCGACATACCAATCAAACTTACAACTTTAATAACTTGTTAAAATAAAACAAGTTTTTGATTTAGGTATCCCCTTCACTTATATCTTAAAAGAAATGGGGATTGAAAGACAAAGAAAAGGGGGTCACTAGTGATGATCGATCACTACCATTCTCGGCTGCTCGGTACTCAAAATGAGCTGGTCGGACGCTCGGATGGGCACGACTCGAGCACAGAGTATATTGGAAGTCATGGGGAAACTAGAGCATTTTTCCAGAGGATCTTCCAGAAAAATGCTTAAGTTTCCCATAGACTTCTTTTTACTCAGTACTCAAGTTGCGCCCATCCGAGCGCCCAACCAGCTCGTTTCAAGTTACAAGCACCCAAGAATGGCAGTGCAGTCTCATCACTACAGGTCACAGTTGTCTTTTTTAAATGACAGTGTGGTCAAATTTGGGCAAAGTTATTTTTCTGATGCATTCCTGTAATGGTGATCACATTGGAGGGAAATCCATCATCCTCCCTGTGACGTCATAGACTTTTTCAATGCATAGCATAGGTTAAGTTTCTTAAAATTTAGCCAGACATGATGTTATTTTGTTTAGTTTTGTGATATGCCACTCATTGTTTCTACAAGACTTGTAGGAGTCTGCTAGTGTTTAACATTTGTAATGTAATTATCTCACCCCTTTGTCAGAGAAGGTCAGAGGCTCAGAAAACTTAGTTATGCTAACCTTGCATTGTATTACTATGTGTACTGCTAGATTCTATGTAAATTATCTGTTTTTGAATCTCCCCTGCCTGCAATGCAATACTACTAGAGATATTATGTATGCGGCTTGAAATCTAGCCAATGAGAGCACAGTCTTAGTAAACCAATCATGAAGTTCCCAATGTTTGAATTAGTGGTCAGGGGGGATATAAACAGACCTGTTCATAACCAGAGTGATTTGTTTTGTGGCCTCAGTCTAGGGATTTTGGTCTCAACTAGAGGTGCACGAGATTTGATACATGCTGCTAATCTAGGATCTACGGATCCAATTGGCAGGCCATAATCCCAGGCCTAGGCACTTCGGTGCTGACCAAAAGGATCAGAACCTGGATTATATTACCACATGGACTTCAGCATCGAATGTTAGGATTCTGGTGGGATATCAAAGACTACATAAAGAAGCAACACAGGCTGGGACAATCCAGTCACCTGGCTACAGACTTTGCTGTGCTAGCTCTGCTTCTTAAATCTGGCATTATTCCTTTCTCAGTGGTTGCCCGTCAAAACCTGGGTGCTGCTGGTTTGGAGTAAGCAGCCCTGGAAGCTCTGAGTCACAAATATTCTAATCCCTGGTGAGCCAGCGGAAGGGTGAGAAACTGTTGCCTGTTACATTTTGTGTTTTGCTGGTTATGTTTTATATGCTGTTAACCGTCTGGGGATCCAATAAAGCTTTAATATTGTGGTTCCCTCACCCTGTGTTGTCTGAGTAGTGTTCCGCCCACGGGTATGGAGCTTGGGCGTTCAGTTGGGATGAGTCCTGGTCCATGTTGTCTTACTAAAGGTGGCTGAGCCAGCGGACGAGAGCACCCACTGACCCCAGTGTCTCCACACTCCCTAAGGCAGCTTTCTGGCACAAACGTTATAAATTATGAATACCTTTTCCAACGCTTATGCCACTTTTCTAAAAAGAAGGGGTTATTGGGTCCGACACGCAACAAAATTACTACAATGTACACTACAAAATTATACACTGTCAATTTACACTAGAGAATATTGCATATTCCATTTGTTCAAACTTACTCCAGCACTGGCTAGAGCATTTAAATCCCACCGAGGAAAACATCTGCAAGTAGTTTGTATGTTATGATGTTTGCATAGGTTTCCTCTGGGTTCTCCAGTTTTCTCCCAACCTCTAAAGACATACTGATAGGGAATTTAGTTTGTGAGCCCCAATGGGGACAATTAATATAATGACTGTAAAGAGCTGCGAAACATGTTTTCGGAAGTGACCATAATAAAATGTAGACTGGCATATGAATTGCTACCCCTGATAAAGTCTTTTCCCTGTGTTTCCATCCATATAACCTCATTGTTCAATTGCAGTGTAGAGGGAAATCTGGTGGCAAGAAAAATCATCAAGTTGCTATAATCAATTCCTGTCCATGTAACATGCACATATGCTGGTTCAGCCAGAGACACACAATTTCTACTGTAGTGCTGCCACTACCAAAGTTCCCATCTCCCACACTGCCATTACAGAAGACTGCGCTCCTCTTCCCAGGGACAGATAGTGATGACATACCCAAAACTGACCTCACTGCCAAAGCATATGGCCTCAGTGGTCTGCATGTATAACATTAATATCAAATTGGAAGGGTCCAACTCTAGGTTCAGGCCCAACGTAAATCCACCCAGCACCCAATATTAGATAAAGATAATTTTGAGCATTGTTTTCTTTTAAAAACATGTGACAAACACCACAGATGAAATTTCACTATACAGTGGTACCTCAAATTAAGAATACACAAACACACAAATATTTTAAGATAAGCGTTGTCACTCTATCTTTTATGATGCGAGCACAAATGTAATGTAAAAGCAGCTGCTGTGTGATCACTTGTGCCCACTCATTAAGTGACTGAATATTCTCTGCATCCCATGCTCATAATCCAAGGTGTGGGGAGCAGAGTATACAGTACACCGGCAGCTAATCAACATGTGAGAACGCGGGGCTCCCACACACTAATTAGCTCTCCGTGTCATGTCACACACACATAAAAGAACTTACACTCACCCTCCCGCCGATCCTCAGCGCAGTGTCCTCATCTGCATGCAGCTGACCGTGTGTTTGTGGGAGTCAGCTGATCAGCATGTGAGCCTTACGCTTTCAGACACGGTTAACTGCTGCATGATGAGAATGCAGTGCTACATTGCGGGGGACCGGAGGGCGGGTGAGTATGAGTTGGTTTTGTTTTGTTTTTTTTACATGTGTGGTGTGATGGAGGCCATGTACCAGGATGCGGGAGGGGCCATGTACCAGGGCCATGTGCCAGGATGAAGTGCCATGTACTAGAATGAGGGGCTGTTTACCAGGACCATGTACCTGGTTGGGGTGCCATGTACCAGGATGCAGAACTATATACCAGGATATGGGTGCCATAAACCAGGGCCCTGTACCAGGATAGAGTGCCATGTTTGAGGATATATACCATACCAGGATGGGGGCCATAGGTAGGGACTGAAACAGATTAATAGAATTTCATTTAATTTTAATGGGGACATTATATTTGACATAAGAGCAAATTGAATATCTCAGTCAAAGAACAAAGTAAACTCGTAAGTACAGGTATTACTGTATTTGTTTCAGGCCAATATGGCTCTAAGGCATAGTAGTTGGTGTTGGGCTGTATTGGCCTGAAATGCGTAAGTGATATTTGGACGGTGTACTTGCTTAAAGGAAAACTTTCAGGTCAAAAATCCATATGTAACTGCAATCATTTTCTAATTCCTCACTCTAAACCAGAGGTCCAGAAATCCAGGCCTCAAGGGCCGCCAACAGTGCTGGTTTTCAGGATTTCCTTAGTATTGCACAGGGCTTGGAATCATTACCTGTGCAGATGATCACATTAGCACCTGTGCAATACTAAGGAAATCCTGAAAACCTGCACTGTTGGCAGCCCTTGAGGCCTGGAGTTGGGGACCTCTGCTCTAAACTCTCTCTATTGATGTATTTATTTTATTTATACTTCCCTCCTATGTTCTGTAAAGCTCAGATTCATTTCATCTCTCAATCACAGTGAATGATCCACTTAGTTCTCTGCTGTCACCATAGGATGAATATGCATGTCACAAATTCACATCACTGCACAGGAGATCACTGGGGGGAATATCCCCCTCTCTGCTCTCTTTGCAGCAAAACCAAGAGATCACATAAAACACAGAATATCTCAGAGCACAGCAGGATCTGCTTAAAGAATAAAATGGAGTCTACATCAGATAAGCCAAACCTGCAATAGCTCTCTCCCTCCATGTCCTCAACAAAACAGAAGCTCAGGGAAACTGAAACCTGACACTGCACTGAGAGCAAAGGGAGGAGAGAGCTGCTGAGAGGGAGTGCATAATTATATGACAGTTTATTACAGAGCTGCATGATTCCTCTGTGAATATAATAGACAAGACTAATGCAGCAGCTCCCTGCAGGATCTAAAAATGCTGATAACATGAAAACTACAAAGAGTAGAATAATGATTTTACATGTTTTTAAAAGGTCTGCCAAGGGTCAAAGGTAACATTAGTATCATACTGAAAAATGACCTGACAGTGTCCCTTTAAAGGGATTGTTCGCTATACAGAGAACTCCTTCCCAACCAGTATATTCCTCCCGCTTGTAAAAATAATAACACTTATCACATCCGATGGTGGCGTTCCAGCGGTGTTGTCTCTGGCTCTCGCTGGCTATATGTGGCAATGTTATTATACACGATCTATGCGTTTAATCAGTGGCCACTTCACTGTCCAATTCTTTGGAGAGCAGCACAGCTATCACTTCTTTCAGATGTCAATTATATCTGTTGTAGGAAACAATGAAATGGCTGCAGATGGACTGCATGGATCTCATAACATAACAATACCACACGAGCCCTGGGAGATCGAGGGTTGACGCCAATGTAAAGACACTGGAGATGAGTATAAGGTTGCGTGCTCACAATCAGCCTACGCAGCCTTTTGGATGCAATGTCTTGCCACTGCGTAGAACAGTACAAGCAAAGTGAATGGGATTTTAAGAAATCCCATCCTCACTATGCTTAACCCGACAGCAGCGATCTGACAGCTACGGTACGGGTTGTCGGCATTTTGCTCCTCCTCCGCATGTTCATTTCATGAAGCAGCTGCCATCGGGTGCACAGAGAGAGAAGCTGCCCTGCACCCGCCGCACATGGCGAGTACAGGGTGGCTGCGCTCTCCCTACGGGCACCCGCGTCCAACACACAGCACCTCCGGATCATGAGCTCATAGTCTAAGTGTTCTTATTTTACAACGGGTAAACATAATGCTTAAGAAGGGGTTACCCGAGTAATAAACAACACCTTTAAGGGCAGAATCAGCCTAAAAAGTGTAATCCTCCGGGGATGGTTTTTTATGTCCCATGTTTGAAAAAAAGATAAAAAATAGCTAAACAATTTTTATCAGATATTGGATGCTGGCTTCTCTATCTTGTTGGTTTACGTTTCATCTTCGGGTTTGTTGCAGGATCTCCTTGTGCAGACTCTTATTTGTGCACATTAAACGTGTGTTCTTTTCCCTTTCACACCGAACGTCGGATTACACTCGCACCATCACAAATATTCTTTGCCCTGTTTCATTCATCTTCTCCTGGGCAAAGATAAAAGCTGAAAAATTGAACTACTTAGCTTTGTGAGCTTAGGGAAGTCTGAGTGGCTGGAGGCAAGAGAGGGTATTACTGAAAAGTCACAAACAGTTCACAAAAGCGAGGTTTAAATAATGAGAGTCTCGGTTTTAATGCGGGCACGTTAGCTTCTTCATTTAATGTACCAGCTGCTTCTTTATACCCAAAATAAGCAGTAAAAGCACGGCTCTCTTTATACCTGAGTCTTCATGCTGATGGCAATGCTGCCTTTAACAGTAAAAACAAGCAATATTAGATTACTGAAAGGATTAAAAGAAAAAATGACGGCATTGTCTATTGCGGGGAAAGCTGCTCTGTTTCACTAACTTAATGATGTAGGGTAAAATTAGCGAGATACCTTCCGAGGAAGAAGGCACATAGTAATCACCTTTATCGCATTGCTTAACAGACTAGTAAGTGAAACAGTCATTTCGCCAACTGTGAAATGGCTTTAAAAGAAAACAATTCTTCAGACAATTTACTTAATAACTTAAGCTCTCAGAAGTAACGGTAGTCCTTACTAACGACAGTACGAATTCATTACAATATCCACTTATATATGTATGAAAATAGGCAGAACATTTATGGAGGCTCTTAATGCCAATGCGAGACTCGTGTAGAAGAGATTAATACTTTCGGCACGGCGATTTCTAATTATTTGGTCTTGACTATATACACAAATAGAAGAACTGCTTTGTTGGGCTGAAACGGGCAAAATCGAATCCGGTTTATTAAAAAAGGAAAAAGTATTAATTGGATAGAAAGTTTTCTTAATATTCACTGGTAAAGAAAAGGGTTGTAAGTATTCTACTGGAAACAACAGAATGAGGGGTATTAAGAGCCGAAAAACAAGAGTATAGCATATTTTGGTCTTATTCATATTAAAACAATAGTTAAGGGTTATAAAAGTAGCTGCCAAAGTCTAAAGTAGGGGCTGGTACAAGTGGTGCTAGTGTAGGTAGCAACTATAATAATGAAGATTGTGCCACTCTCATTGCAACTAAGGTGGTCTACAACAATGGTAATTGTACCAGTTCTCCTCCCAGCTGTGATGGACAATCTGTATCTCATAAAGGTCTAAGATTCCTAAAAATCCTACTATACATTGAGCATTGGGACCCTTGCTCCTTTGGCATGGCTGTGAAGATGGTAAGCTAAACCTCCGACTCCTCTATTTCCCTGAATCTGACTCCAACTCGATTCCAACACAATGGACACAGACTCTACAACTCCAACTCCACAGCCCTGGTGTAAAGTCAGTAAGCCAAACCTGTGACTCCTCATTTTTCCTGAATCCGACTCTGACGCCACCAAAATGGACACCGACTGACTCCACAGCCCTGCCATTCCAGCCTATCCACAGTCTTACACTAAAGTTCCTAGTAATTTTTTATTATTGATGGGCATAGCCTCCAGCATGTAAGTGTCAGAATTGGCAGCATTGTGCTTCCGCCAGGTTATGGTAGTCCTCCACTTGACACCATTGTTTTTATATGAAGTTGGCATTCCACCTTAAAAAGGACATTCTAAAATCTTCTTCCCTCCCTGCCTTCAACACCCAAAGAACCTCTATAATCTGGTCTGTGTACTGTACATCTATCGCTCTCCAATTGTTACTTCGGTGCACTTGGTTTCCCTCTTCCTAAGGGTTCCTAGATAAAGTTTGGCGATGGCAAACAAAGCCCATTTGACCCAGTTAGCTATAAACCTGGCCTACTGCTCAAAAGAAAAAATGTAATTCTTTAGTGTCATGGCTCCTTAAAACGGAGTGGTGTGGTCATGAATGTATCACAAACCCGCTTCTATACAGCTGAGTATAGTGACCACGTCATCATCACTTCACACTTTTGCCAAATTTTTAGGATGCACATTTTTCCATGGATTGATGCAGCTCGGAGATGCACAGTTGTGGATCACTGAACTTTACCATCACAATTGGTTTGTCCCCACCCTGGGACTTCTTCAGGTCATCCAATGGTTTTGTTGCCAAGGCAGAGAAGAAAAATTGCTTTTTGTTACTTACCAAGAATCCTTTTTTTTGTGATGTTCTCTGGAAGACAACACGCTCCCAATAGAATTATTTTTTTTCTACAGTTGTGAATGTTTTCTACCTTCTTCATTCTTTGGGTTCTTTTATGGTCAATGTTCAATGTGCTGAACACATGTATTCTTTTATGGGTTATTGCTTCTCTTACAGTTAGTAAACAAACTGGCGGCTGCAGGAGGGGAATAGCTGGTGGAAGTAGCAAACACTTTTCCTGTTTAGTGTCCTCCTTCTGGTGGCAGCAGCTATAACCCAAGACCCTGTGTCCCCCAATGAACACTACGAGAAAAGGCCATTATTGGTAAGTGACAAACAGTTAAGTAATTCAGAATTATTGATAATTCAGCACTTCTCATGCAATGAAACAATCATTAAATGGAACTTTAAGAGAAAAATAAATAGCAAAATATCCACACTTACCCTTGCACCGAGCCTCACAATAATTACATGTTCACGTCCTGAAGAATCTTCAATTTTTAATTTAATTGTACTGAACTCAGTATCTACAAATAATAATCTAAAAAAAGAAAAAATGTTAAATATGTCAGAACACCCAATTTTATTGCTTTTTAATTAATATTGGGTTGATTTTTGTTATATTTACAACAAATAATTGACAATCCATTTTTTGATGAAAACTCCATAAAGATTTTGAACAAGAAGATCTATAAAAGACTTTCCAGGGTGTTCGACTGTTTCTACGTATTTTCTCCTTTTGCATTTTATTATTGTCATTAATTACTTTTCCATTTTTATATAGTCCTATTAGATGACTTTTAAAAGAAATGCTAAATTTCAACATTATGTCGTACTGCATATGACTTTACAGTAATCCTTGTAAATGTGAAAAGCCAAATCCTACACTTAAAGAGCTATGGAGGCCTTTCTTAGACTCCAAACAGTCACCTCTCTTGCTTCTTTGGAAAACATTTTTAATACTAATGTATTTAATGCAAATAATGTGTCCAGCTCACCCGTGGCCAGTGGCACCTGGATCACCCATGACCAGTGGCGCACAGATCACCAGTGGCGCCCTGATAAACCATGATCGGTAGCACCAAGATCACCCGTGGCATCTGGATCAACCATTACTGGCAGCACCCAGATTACCAGTGGGGTCCAGATCAACCATGACCGGCAGCACCCAGATTACAGGTTGGGTCCGGATCGATCATGAACAGCAGCACCTAGATCACCAGTAGGGTCCAGCTCAACGAGGTGTGGCAGCGCCCATATCACCAGTAGCATCCAAATCAACCATAATCGCTAGAGCCCAAATCACCCATTGCATCCGGATCAACCATGACTGGCAGTGTGTAGATTACTTGTGGCATCTGCATCAACCATGACCAGCAATGCCCAGATCACCAGTGGCATCTGGATCAACCATGATCGCTAGAGCCCAAATCACTCGTTGCATCCGAATCAACCATGATCGCTAGAGCCCAAATCGCCCGTGGCATCTGGATTAACCATGATCGCTAGAGCCCAAATCACCTGTGGCATCCAGATCAACCATGATCTGGCACACCCAATAAATTTGCTATGTTGGCAGATGAGGGGGGTGTGAGTTCAGGTACAGCACTGCTGCAGCAGGGCATGACCTCTGAAATCCAGAGGAGTGTCTGCTCCAGTAAGGGGAAAAACAGGAGAGGGCAGGCCAGACAGGTGCTGGTAGTGGGGGACTCAATTATTAGGGGAATAGATAGGGCAATCTGTCACAAAGACAGGGATCGTCGAACAGTGTGCTGCCTACCTGGCGCTCGAGTCCGGCACATCGCTGATCGGGTTGACAGATTACTGGGAGGGGCTGGTGAGGACCCAGCGGTCATGTTGCACATTGGCACAAATGACAAAGTTAGAGGTAGGTGGAAGGTCCTTAAAGATGATTTCAGGGAATTAGGCTGCAAGCTTAAGGCAAGGACCTCCAAGATAGTATTCTCTGAAATACTGCCTGTACCACGTGCCACACCAGAGAGGCAAAGGGAGATTAGGGAGATAAATAAGTGGCTCAGGAATTGGTGTAGGAAGGAAGGTTTGGGTTCCTGGAGAACTGGGCCGACTTCTCTGTTGGCTACAGGTTCTATGCTAGGGACGGGCTACACCTCAATGGGGAGGGTGCAGCTGTGCTGCGGGGAGAAAATGGCTAGAAGGTTGGAGGAAAGTTTAAACTAGGGATTGGGGGGGAGGGTATTCATTGTATAGGAGGGGAAGATAGTGTAAATAGTAACCTGGGCACAAGTAATAAAATTGGGGGTGGCATGGGGGGTGGAGTTAGAACAGTCAATATAGTAGGAAGGAATGGAGGTAAAGAGAGATGCATAAAGTGCATGTACACTAATGCCAGAAGCCTCACCAACAAAATGGAGGAATTAGAATTGATTTTGTTGGAAAATAATTATGACATCGTGGGGATTTCGGAGACTTGGCTGGACGAGAGCCATGACTGGGCTGTTAATTTACAGGGCTATTGTCTGTTCAGAAATGACCGTACAAATAAGAGAGGGGGAGGTGTATGTTTATACGTAAAATCATCCTTAAAACCCATCCTGCGTGATAATATAGGTGAATCTAATGGAAATGTAGAGTCCCTGTGGGTGGAGATAAGAGGAGGGGGAAAAAATAATAAATTACGGATAGGGGTTTGTTATAAGTCCCCAACAATAATGGAAGTGGAGAATATCCTCATAAAGCAAATAGATGAAGCAGCGACTCAGGGAGAAGTCATTATTATGGGGGACTTCAACTACCCTGAAATACATTGGGGATCAGAAACCTGCAGCTCCAGCAAAGGTAATAAGTTTTTGAAAACTATGAGAGACAATTACCTTTCACAACTGGTTCAGGACCCAACTAGAAGGGGGGCACTGCTGGACCTAATATTAACCAACAGGCCGGACCGCATATCAAATATACGGGTTGGAAGTCACTTGGGTAATAGTGATCATAACATAATAAGCTTTCAAGTATCCTTTACTAAGATGTGTAGTAGAGGGGCTACAAGGACACTAAACTTCAGGAAGGCAAATTTCCAACGGTTGAGAGATGATCTTAGTGCAATAAACTGGGACGATGTCCTGAGACATAAAAGTACACAAAGATGTTTATTAGCATCCTGAATTGGACCTGTGCACAATATATACCCTATGGGAATAAACATGCTAGAAATAGAAGGAAACCACTATGGCTAAATAAAGCGGTAAGAGGTGCAATAAGTGACAAAAAGAAAGCATTAAGGGAATTAAAGCAAGTAGGTAGTGATGAGGCATTAAATAAATACAGAAAATTAAATAACATCTGTAAAAAGCAAATCAAGGCAGCAAAGATTGAGACAGAGAGACTCATTGCCAGAGAAAGTAAAAAGAATCCCAAAATATTTTTTAACTACATAAATAGTAAGAAACTAAAAAATGATGGTGTTGGCCCCTTTAAAAATAGTCTGGGTGAAATGGTGGATGAGGATGTGTTGGGCCCGCTTCTATTTAATATATTTATTAATTACCTTGTAGGGGGCATACAGAGTAGATTCTCAATATTTGCAGATGACACTAAACTCTGCAGGGTAATCAATACAGAGGAGGACAATTTTATATTACAGGAGGATTTATGTAAACTAGAAGCTTGGGCTGCTAAATGGCAAATGAGCTTTAATGGGGATAAATGTAAAGTCATGCACTTGGGCAGAGGAAACGAAAGGTATAATTATGTGCTTAACTGTAAAACACTGGGCAAAACTCTCACTGAAAAAGACCTGGGTGTATGGGTAGATGACAAACTCACATTTAGCGGCCAGTGTCAGGCAGCTGCTGCAAAGGCAAATAAAATAATGGGATGCATTAAAAGAGGCATAGATGCTCATGAGGAGAACATAATTTTACCTATATACAGGTCACTAGTGCGACCACACTTAGAATACTGTGTACAATTCTGGTCTCCAGTGTATAAGAAAGACATAGCTGAACTAGAGCGGGTCCAGAGAAGAGCGACAAAAGTCATTAGAGGACTAAGGGGTCTGCAATACCAAGACAGGTTATTAAACTTGGGGTTATTTAGCTTGGAAAAATGAAGGCTTAGGGGTGATCTTATAAAAATGTATAAATATTTGAGGGGACAGTACAGAGAACTTTCTAATGATCTCTTTACTCTTAGGCCTGAGACTGGGACAAGGGGGCATCCTCTACGTCTGGAGGAAAGAAGGTTTAATCATAATCATAGACGTGGATTCTTTACTGTAAGAGCAGTGAGACTATGGAACTCTCTGCCACATGATGTTGTAATGAGTGAGTCACTACTAACATTTAAGAAGGGCCTGGATGCCTTTCTTGAAAATTATAATATTACCAGTTATACATACTAGATTCTTTGATAGGGCGTTGATCCAGGGAACTAGTCTGATTGCCATATCTGGAGTCAGGAAGGAATTTTTTTCCCCAATGTGGAGCTTAATGTTGCCACATATGGTTTTTTTTGCCTTCCTCTGGATCAACATGTTAGGCTATGGGTTGAACTAGATGGACTTAAAGTCTTCCTTCAACCTTAAAAACTATGTTACTATGTTACTATGATTGCTAGAGCCCAAATCACCTGTGGCATCCGAATCAACTATGATCGCTAGAACCTAAATCACCTGTTGCATCCGAATCAACTATGATCGCTAGAACCTAAATCACCCATGGCATCCGGATCAACTATGATCGCTAGAGCACAAATCACCTGTTGCACCTTGATCAAACATGATCTCTATTGCCTAAATCACTAGTGGCATCTGGATCAACAATGATTGCTAGAGCCCAAATCACCCATGGCATCCAGATTAACCATGATCACTACAGCACAATCACCCGTGGCATCCGGATCAACCATGATCGCTAGAGCCCAAATCACCCATCGCGTCCGGATCAACCATGACTGACAGTGTGAAGATTACTCGTGGCATCTGCATCAACCATGACCAGTAGCGCCCAGATCACCAGTGGCATCCGGATCAACATTGATCGCTAGAGCCCAAATCACCTGTGGCATCCGAATCAACCATGATCGCTAGAGCTCAAATCCCCCGTGGCATCCGAATCAACCATGATCACTAGAGCCTAAATCACCCATGGCATCCGGATCAACCCTGATCGCTAGAGCCCAAATCAATCGTGGCATCCGAATCAACCATGATCGCTAGAGCCCAAATCACTCGTGGCATCCGAATCAACCATGATCGCTAGAGCCCAAATCACCCATCGCGTCCGGATCAACCATGACTGACAGTGTGTAGATTACTCGTGGCATCTGCATCAACCATGACCAGTAGCGCCCAGATCACCAGTGGCATCCGGATCAACCATGATCGCTAGAGCCTAAATCACACATGGCATCCGGATCAACCCTGATCGCTAAAGCCCAAATCACCCGTGGCATCCGAATCAAACATGATCTCTAGAGCTCAAATCACCCTTTGCATCTGAATCAACCATGATCGCTAGAGCCTAAATCACCCATGGCATCCGGATCAAGCATGATCGCTAGAGCCCAAATCACCTGTGGCATCCGAATCAACCATGATCGCTAGAGCTCAAATCCCCCGTGGCATCTGGATCAACCATGACCGGCAGCACCCAGATCATTCGTGGCAGCCGAGCCAACCATGTTGACAGCGCTTACATAACCACTGGTGTCCAGATCAACAATGACCGGCAGCACCCAGATCACCAATGGGGTCCAGAACAACTATGACCGGCAGCGCCCAGATCACCCGTGATATCCCAATCAACCATTACCGGCAGCATCCAGATCACCCATGGCGTCCAGATCAACCATTACCGGCAGCATCCAGATCACCCATGACGTCCAGATCAACCATTACACAGGTCAACAAAAAAAATTTTTTTTTCTGGTGCCCAAAATATTTTAATGAATTTGGGGTATTTTTGGGGTGCCGATTCTGAATATGCTATCAGTTTTGCCAGATTGGCTCAAGTTTTTGAGATTTTTGGTATCTTATTTATAGCACTTGTTGGTAAATGCGACGCATCATCTCATTAATTTCTTTGGATTAGTACTTGAACTGAGCAGTTCTCAATATAGTTTTGTGTTAATTAGTGTTCTAAAAGTTTGTTCATAGCTTGATTTTTGCACTAACTTTATGTTGTTGTCTGTTTTCCAGTGAAAAGCATGAACTCATCAAGAAGAAGTTGTCTTAACGATCCAGACTCATTCTGTTACATTTGTGGTGAATATACACTGACAAAACATAGAAGAAACATAACAGACTTCGTTAAAAAAGTGTATTTTGCCTGATGATGATGATGAAATGCAGGGTATGGAGCTAAGCATTAGTTCTGGAAGTGAACTAGAATATGAAGGAAGTTTCAGAACACCTACGCAATTTACCCAAGGAGAGCTCAACGATCTAATAAGAGACCTCAACCTCTCAAAAAGTGCATCCGAACTTTTAGCTTCAAGGCTAAGTGAAAAAAATTGTCTGACGCCTGGAACTAAAATTACATCTTACAGGACCAGAGAAGAAGCACTTCTTCCATTTTTCTGTGAAGATGACCTACTTGTATATTGTAAGGATATTCCTGGCCTGATGCTGCAAATGGGTTTACAAGTATATCGTCCTGTAGACTGGAGGCTTTTCATAGATAGTTCTAAAAGGAGTTTGAAATGTGTTTTGTTGAACAATGGCAATCAGTGTGCATCTCTTCCAGTAGCTCACTCAACTAAACTTGCAGAACAATACCAAAATGTCAAAATGGTCTTGGAGAAACTGTGCTACCATGAACATTCGTGGCTGATATGTGTTGATTTAAAAATGGTCAACTTTTTACTTGGACAGCAAAGTGGATACACAAAGTATCCTTGCTTCATCTGCATGTGGGATAGTAGAGCAAAACATCAGCACTGGGAGAAACTGAATTGGCCTCCAAGGGACACCTTGACAGTAGGAGCATCAAACATAGTGAACGAACCTTTGGTGGACAGGGAAAAAATCATTCTACCACCACTTCACATAAAGTTAGGATTAATGAAGCAGTTCGTCAAGGCATTAGACAAAGATGGTAATTGCTTCATGTACATCTGCAGATCTTTCCCTGGTCTTAGTAGCGAAAAAACTGAAGGCAGGAATCTTTGATGGTCCTCAAATTCGGAAACTCATTAAAGATTCAAATTTTCCTAAGGAAATGAATGACATTGAAGCTGCTGCATGGTGTAGTTTTGTGTTGGTAGTGAAGAACTTCTTGGGAAATCAAAAGGCAGACAATTATGAAGAACTGGTACAAAACATGCTATTGAGATTTAGAAATCTGGGTGTACACATGAGCATTAAATTGCATTATCTTCACAGTCACTTGGACAGATTTCCAGAAAACCTTGGAGATTTTAGCGAAGAACAAGGGGAGAGATTTCATCAGGATATTATGGTGATGGAGGAAAGGTACCAAGGCAGATGGGACAGACATATGATGGCTGATTACTGCTGGAATCTACAGCGTGACTGCCCCAATAGCTCACATAGAAGGAAATCATATAAAAAGCGCTTTTCCAGCGATTAAATGTCTATCTTTCATGTCTTGTTCATTTTTGAAGATTACTTTCTAAAACTAGTTAAAATAAACTAAAATCAACATTTACTTTGTTAAATTTATTGTATTCATGACAATATCAATAAAGTTAATGCGCGTGTAGCAAAAAACGTCTTTTTTTTTACACATTTTACGAAAAATCTCAAAAACTTGAGCCAATCTGGCAAAACTGATGACATATTCAGAATCAGCACCCCAAACTTACCCTAAATTCAATGAAATATCTTTGGCACCAAAAATGCTGTTGACCAGTGTTATCGGCAGCATCCAGATCACCCATGGCGTCCAGATCAACCATTATCGGCAGCATCCAGATCACCCATGGCGTCCAGATCAACATGATTGGCAGCTCCCAGATCAACGGTGGGGTACGGGTCAACGATGGCCGGCAGCGCACAGATCACCCATGACCGGTAGAGTCTGGATAGTGTATGACCAGTTTCCAGATAGTATTATGAATGGCAATATTGCAGATGTAAACATAACAGTTAAGTCTACTGGTGTCTACATAGTTTGCCTGGACGCAGCTGCTCTAAATGCCCTGTATCAAGAGATTTCACTGCTGTTTGCCCAAGTCTGAACAATGTAATTAAGTTTCAGATGTGCTAATTTAAATGAGATTAAACTTTGACAGACGTATTTGCATTGTAAATGTGAAAGCGTGTTTGCCGTTTCTAATAAACATTTAAAAGTATAAATTATTTGAGTTATTATAGAGGGTGAAATACATTGTTCATTAGGCCCTGTACCAGTGCTGGGGTGAGCACCACACTGGAGATTGCTTGATACCATCGTGGATCATGAGCTTTACACCATGTTCTCTGGCCTGATTTCGTCTTTCTTCTACATTTTGTCAGAGCCTTGGAATAGGAACGTTTAAAGGGAAATCTCAACATGAAAAGGTAAACAGAAGAATATGAGATTTCAGAAAGAAATAGAACGGGCCATTCATTATAGCAATGATGTCAGAATTTGGTGTAAAAAGAAAATTATGGCAAATATTTCTAAACCATAATTTCGAATGTCTAATTTTTTTTCGTGGTTCTCATCCCTTTTAGAAAATGTGAACAGCGTTTAGAGCAAGGGGCCGTGCTACACACCTCAACGATTTTATTATAGTGCGGGCAAGAAAATGGCTGGTGTAGAATGTTATTTCTGAAGATCACAGAATGGGACCATCTTCATTAAAGCGGATCCGTCACCAGGCTTTTGCCACCAAATCGGAGACCAGTAACAATTAAAAGACCCGGACTCCAGCAATGTGTCACTTACTTGGCTGCTTGCTGTAGTTTTGATAATCTCTTTCTGATCAAACGGATTTTATCACTAGAAAAGAAGTACACCTGCTGTCATGTAGTTCTTCACATTCATGAGCTCTGCATAATCCCACCCCACCTGATTGATAGCTTTCTTTTTTTTTTTACCAATTAACTTTTTATTGAACATTAATCATAATATACAAAACCAAACAAATGAGGGTCAGACCTTCGGGGAACATACAAAAGAAAGGAAGGAAAAAGGGGGGGGGGAGAGGGACCAATTCAGGTACAGACAATGATGATACAGTATGTAAATGAGTTCAAATAAGTTCAAAACAAGACCACGTTTTCACAAAATTATAACAAGTGCAATGGTTTACTGTAAAAGATGGGCATGAATATCCGAGGCGAGGGCAGAGGAAGTCCAGGGGTCCCACCACGTAAGAACCTTGTTCTTTTTAGAAAGAGAGGGCGCAGAGAGAGATTCGTAGCAGTAGTGGAGATTGAGTCTAGAAATCAACTCTTCTCTAGATGGCACCCCGGTGACCTCCAATGCGCCGCCAGGCATAGTCTAGCAGCAACCAGAATATTAAACACAATAGGCTGCAATGGGGAGGGAACTTCTGATAGTGAGATACCCAGGAGCGCGAGTGGGCCTGACAGTATCAGGGGCAGATGAGTAATCTCACATAGGAGCTTTTCTACCTGAACCCAGAAGGGCTTGATGAGAGGGCATTCCCACCACACATGTGCCAGGGAACCCGACATCCCACAACCCCTCCAGCAGGAGGCAGATGAGGAGAGATGGAGCCGGGCCATGCGTGCGGGGGTCAAATACCATTGTAATAGAATCTTTCTCGCCTGCTCCATGTGTCCCAAACAAGAAGAAAATTTTTTCGGGTGGGACAAGGCAAGGGACCAGTCCTCATGTGTAGCCGAAAAGGATAGAAGGGACTCCCAAGATGACATGAACGGGAGTTTATGGGGGACATCATGGAGTAACAGTGAGGCATACAGCACTGAAACCCCGTGAGAGCTATGAGTGCCGGGCTTAAAAAATCGGTCACCCGGGGAATCTCCAACCACTGGGGGCTCCTGAAAATTCAGGAAGTTGCGTAAGCAGCTTGACAACTGTAGGAAGGTGTAGAACGACGAGCTTGGTAGGGAGAACCGAGATTGAAGTTCACCAAAGGAACGTAAACCCGATGGACCAAACAAATCCACTATATGCAAGTAGTTGCACTTTTTCAGTTGTTGTAAAGATATATTGGGGATTATTTCCGACATAACATCCAGGGATATATATCTAGCCATGTAAGGAAATACTGAGGGACCCGCTGTAGCCCAAAGCTTGGAAGCTGAGATCATAGTATGAAGAAGCGTTCCCCTACAGCGGGACTGCAAGAACGACATTTCCATCAATCGCCTAAGAGAGCCTTGTGGGGCAAAATATGATTCAATGGTAAGCCAAGGCAAATGTGAGGCCTCCTCCCACCACAATTTAAGTGGTTCAAGCATCGCAGCTTTATGATATATTGCTAGGTTGGGAGCTCCCAAACCACCTTTAGAATACGGGAGTACCATCCAACGATGTTTGATTCTGTGTGGCTTACCATTCCATATGAAGGAATCTAATATAGACTGAAAGAGGGAAATGCGCTTCGCAGGTATAGTTAAGGGCAAACATCTGAATAGGTAAATTAACTTGGAGAGGAGCATCATCTTGGTCGTCTGAATGCGCGCCATCCATGAAAGGGGGGTATCAGTAAATTTTTGGATAGTAGCTCGCAAGTCCGCAGCAGTTGCCTCACAGTTCAATCGTGTTATGTCCGCCAGGCGTGTCAATTTAATCCCTAAATACGTAAAACCCAAGGGAGCCCAGAGGAAGTTATAGGTGGATTGGATAGTAGATTGGAGGTTAAGCGATAGAAAGAGAGGGAATAACGTGGATTTGGTCAGGTTGAGCTTGTAATACGAGACCGCAGAGAAGTCATGCAGGAGAGAGGAGATCGCAGCCAGCGAACGCAGGGGATCAGTGCAGGTAAATACTACATCGTCTGCATACAGACCGATTTTGAATTCAGCAGATCCAACGGGGATGCCTTTAATGTCTGGAGACTGCCGAGCAATAGCAGCCAGAGGTTCCATAATCAACGCGAAGACCAGCGGGGAGAGGGGGCAGCCCTGGCGAGTACCATTGGAAATAGTAAAGGCCCGGGATTTAAACCCCGAGGCACGCACCGAGGCATTCGGATTAGAATATAAAGCCATGATGGCAGAGAAAATAGGACCAGTGAGGCCAAATTTGAGCAAGGTACTCTCCAAATAGCCCAGTGCACCCTGTCAAAAGCTTTTTCAGCATCAAGAGACAGGAATACACTGGGGAGGCGACCCCCCTCCACCACACTCAACAGGTCGATTAACCGTCTCGTGCCATCCCTTGTCTGCCTGCCCAGCACAAACCCAACCTGATCAGGGTGAATTAGAGAAGGTAAAATAGTAAGAAGACGATTGGCCCATATTTTAGCATAGATTTTTAAATCTGCATTCAGCAGAGCAATTGGGCGAAAGTTCCCAGGGGATGTAGGGGACTTCCCAGGTTTAGGCAGAGTGGCTATGGCGGCCTCCAAACCTTCACGTTTGATAGATCCCGAGGAGGCCCAAAAGTCAAACAATCTTTTGAGGTAAGGACAAAGTATAGGTAGAAAGTGAGAATAGTAAGGGAAAGAAAAGCCATCAGGACCCGGGGCCGAGTTTTTCTTTGAATCCTTAATGATCTGCGAGATTTCAGAACACAGTACAGGAGCATTCAAAAAATCTAGTTGAGATGGGGAAACCTTCGGGAGAATGGCCCTATCTAAAAAGGACGAGATACAGGCCGGGGAAGGTTGTGGAATGGATCCATCATCTTGTAAGTTGTAAAGCCTAGAATAATAAGTGGCAAACTCATCTGCAATATGGATCGGGTTATAAACCCGTGTGGAGTCAGCCCTAACCAAGAAAGGGATCCTAGACTGGATTTCCCGCTTTTTGACACGCCTGGCCAACAGAGCTCCAGCTCGGTCACCCATGGAATAAAAGCTGGCCCTGGATTTTTGCAGGGTCTTCGCTGTACTGCGAAGCAAAAGCTGGCGGACGTGCATACGGGCTCTGCCAAGTTCCAATAATAGATGGGAAGACTGGGTCTTTTTGTGCTGAGTCTCTAGTGACTCAAGGGCCGCCACAGCATCCTGCAAGGCTTGATTAAATCTACGTTTACACAAGGCTGCCATTTTGAGGAAATGTCCCCGCATGACAGCCTTGTGTGCAAACCAGAGAGTGTCCGGCTGTACCTCCGGAGTATCATTAATGCTAAAAAATTCTTGGAGGGAGGTCTCCAACCGGGTCACAGAAGGTTGGTCTGTTAATAAATGAGTGTTCAGGCGCCAGTGGGAGGGCGGTTGAATAGCCAGAGGGTCGGTCAATGAAACGGTGACAGGGGCATGGTCCGACCATGAGATGCTCCCCACAGTGGCAGTATTACAATGGGGTAAGGCCACATCATCTACCAAAATGTAGTCTATTCTGCTGTAGGTGGCATGCCTCGGGGACATATAGGTATAGTCCTTTTCACTACAGTGTAGGTACCTCCATATATCATGCAGACCGTGGGTACGAACCAGTGCGCCAGCTTCACCTCTAGAAGACGAGGGAGCGGAGCAATCCCATATTTTGGACATGGGAATGTTGAAGTCCCCAGCAATCAGCTTATGTCCATGCTGGATACTATCCACGGTCTGCAATAGGGTTCTCATAAATTTGAGCTGTCCAGAGTTAGGGCCATAGACTGATGCTATAGTGTAAGGTGCATTATTAATTAGGCATAATAGTAGCAATGACCTGCCCTCCTGATCTGGAATCACACGTACTAGCTGGAAAGTCACGGAGTGATGAACAAAAATAGCAACCCCTGCCTTTTTCATACCACTCCCTGCAAAAAAGCGGTGAGGGTAGAGAGTGGACTTCATCCTAAAATTATCATGCTCCAAGAGATGGGTTTCCTGGAGACATACCACATGGTGGTGCTGTTTGGCCAGTTGCTTCCACACCATAGCTCTCTTACAGGGGGAATTAAGCCCATTAACATTATGGGACACTAGTGTGATACTCATAATAACCTAAAGAGAAAAGCAAGCGCCCCCACAGCCTTGTAAACCAACATAATAAACAATCACAGTGGTAGCATAAAGTCCGAGTACCTGAAAAGGAAGAAGGGAAGGGGGGAGGGAGGGAGAGGGGGCTGGGAGAGAGAAACAAACAAAGAACAGCAACCAAAAAGTCCATTCGGACAAAATATCCGAATCCACAGGTGAGAAAAAAAAAACTCACCACGGAGGCATAAGCTGACAAGTCAGCAGCAATGTAGAGCAGCAAAAATGAAAAAGAAAAACCACTCTACAGTAGCAACGGGAATGACCAGGAACCAAACTGTTTAGAGTACCTTCAAGCAACCTCCCATTCAGTGTCAATGTGGCGGTCCGTGGCCTTAGGAGGGGAGTCTCCAGATCTTCTCCGTCCATCAGCTGAGGGAGAGTTAGCATCAGAAGTCATAAGGCCCCAGGAGGCCAGAGCCTTGGCAGCGTGATGAGGGGTCAGACAGGTGATGAATTTGCCATTCTTCTTTATCAACAGCTTCGTTGGGTTAAATCCCCAGCGATAAGCAATTTCCTTGTCCCTCAGAATGGAAGTGAATGGAGTAAAGGAACGCCGGAATGCTAAAGTACCAGGGGACAAATCCGGGAAGACTTTGAGCCGAGCAAACTTCTCAGGAAGAGCCGGCAGTTTCTTTATGGCAGCAAAGAATTCCTCTTTTAACTCAAAAAAATGAATGCGCGCCAGGACGTCTCTAGGAACCGACGACGGCAGGCCAGGAGGCTTGTGAAGGCGGTGAATGCGATCAATCACCAGTGACTTCTTGTCAGCATGAGGGAGCACCGTGAGGATGAAATCTTGCAGGAAGGGCTTTAAGTCTGAGTCTGTGATAGATTCATCCATGCCCCTCAGTTTGATATTATTCCTCCTGGACCTGTCCTCTAGATCCAGGGACTTGAAATGTGTTTTAGCCGCCCGGGTATTCAGTGCCTCATGAGCGTCCCACAGGTTATTGTGAGAGGCCACCAGTTCCGCCATCTTCCTCTCTAAATGGTCGGTACGGTTCCCCAGCTCCTGAACCTCACCCCTAAGAGATGAGATCATGGAGCGCATATCCTCCTGCAGAGATGTTCTGAGTTCCCCTAGCAGAGATTTCAGCAGTGAAGGGGTTACTGCAGCTTCAGTGTTATCTCCAGCCAGATCTCCAGATGGGAAGGAGAGGGAGCTGCGGCGTGCAGCGCGGGCGGCCCTGGGGGACTGAGGCGCCATCTTCTCTGCCTGTGTGAGGTGGGGGGGAGGCACAAAGAAGTCTGGAATTCGCCGGGATGGGTCGCGGGACATAGCCTTACTTTTCCCCATGTCTGCTCCAGGTCCTCCGGTGTCCGTGTATCAGGATTTAAAGTCAAGGAGGGCGAAGGGCAGGTGATTAATCTTCGTTTTATGGCTCCTGGTCACAGAGCTCCCGCTCAATGCGTCCTACACCATTAGAGGTTAGGACACGCCCCCCTGATTGATAGCTTTCTGTGTAAGCTGTGCATAGGCAGAAAGCAGCACCCAGTGGTGGGGGTGTGGTTGGATTACAAGGTAGCAGGTTTACTAGTCCTCTAGTGATAATTTCTTGCTGAAAAATCAGTGATTATAGCAAAACTATCACAACAGGTCTGGGAAGTGGAATCAGAGTCTATGTCTCTACACTATGCTGTTCTATTTATTGGCAATTACCTGGTCACAGATTCCCTTTAAAAGAATGCAACCCAGCAGCAGTAGCTATGGACGGCTACTACACACCATTTTGAGCTGTGCTGTTCCAGCACATACAAAGTTTACTTTTTGCCATGAAACCGGTGAACAGCTGGTTAGTAAAGGTGACAGGATTCAGTACTCCACACTTCTGACATTAATGACCTTTTCTCGTGAGAATTTTCCCTTGATATCACTGATGTTTGAGTGATAAAATATAAAACAGGTGGTGATCAGACCATTGTATAGCAGATATCCAGTAATGTATCAGGTGCCAACCACTAGTTCTCTTAGGCCTCTCTCACATCAGCGGTAATCGCTGATCGCAGCAGTTGCGGTGAAAAAAAAACCGCAACTGCCGCGATTACCGCATAATGGCCGCACTTGCAGTTCACCAACGCCAAGCCCCCTGCAATGTCTATGGGGTTTGCGGCAGGTGCGGTATAGTTGCAGTTACGGCACTTGCGGCCGCAAAAAAAAACGCGGTCAGACGCGTTTTTTTCGCTGCCGCATCTGCCGCAAGTGCCGAAATCGCACTTGCCGCACACTTACCGCAAGCCCCATAGACATTGCATGGGGCTTGCCGCAAGTGAACCGCAAGTGCGGCCGTTATGCGGTAATTGTGGCAGTTGCGTTTTCACCGCAACTGCCGCGATTAGCGATTACCGCTGATGTGAAAGCGGCCTTAGCCATGTACATTCTGTGGATACTTCCAAGCTGTTCTCTGTAGATAAAGTATAGCTACTGCCTGCTCCGGTAGTGGGATGGAATTATTTTTACACTTTTATGATGTAAAAATTGTAAGGAGCTGATCATCCGAACTGGTGTGATACTGGTGACAGAAATCGAATATGTTAATATAGCTAATACAGAGGACAAAGATGTCTCCACACATACTTATCCCAGCCTAAGTTCTCGATGTCCTTAACAAGAGAAGAATAATATTGGGGAGCAGGTGACGCTTCGATGGAGTGTGTGTTCTTCAGAGCCGCATCCTGCAATACAACATTGTTCAGATTGTGGATCTGTGACATACATAGTGCAAATATGTGTCTAGTAACCCTCCATATGCAGTATATCACAGACTGGAGGTAGAAAACCTATGACCCCACACAGCGGTATGTTACATAACAATGTTTACTGGGCAGTATCAGCATATATTTATAATGGACGTCTTTGTATAAATTAGTGCACTAATTCAATGGAGGAAAAAAGTAAATCAATGTACAGTACAACATACAGTCATGTGAATGCACCATAGTGCTATAAATATCATTTTACTGGAAAAATAGACATTATCAAGAAATACTCAATGCCATCCTGAAATAAGACATAATAATAAGTGCTATGTTGGTTCTGCATGTAAGAAGTATTGTGATGAGCAAGCACTACCATGCTCGGGTACTCGAAACGAGCAGGTCGGGGGCTCAGATGTGCGCACCTCAAGTACCAAGTAGAATGGAAGTCAATGGGAAACTTGAGCATTATTTTGTAAGATCATCAAGAAAAATGCTTGAGTTTCCCATTAACTTCCATTATACATGGTAGTTAAGGTGCGCAGGTCTGAGCGTCCAACCTGCTCATCTTGCTTACCAAGCACTCCAGCAAGGTAGTGCCCACTCATCACTAATGAAGCAGGTTCAGGAGCTAAGGAACATGAACTACACACGGGAGATTCAGGCAGGGTAGGCAGGCACCAAATACATCGGACCCAATCAATGCAAATATCAGGATTGCTCAGCCATTCTACCTTGAGTATCCAAAGCAAAAAGACAGAATCCAGAGAAGATCAGTGGATATTAGATCTGCGCTGCTGTTAAATGATACAGATCCAGAGGCAGTACTAGTCCAATGGTGATTCACTCTACGCATTTCGAATTGTATCACATTTCCTCCGGAAATTCAGGTTCTCATATTGGTAGTGCTACAACCACACTAAGTGAGTAACTAGCTCTTTTCTTTACTTTTATGTATACTGGGTAAAACCCTATTGCACCATTTTATCCACAGCCTCCTGAGTTTCTAAAGTAAGCAGACCAATGTCATCAGGTCTAATGGCCACTTTACACGTCCCAACATCGTTTCGATATTGTATCCAACGGCACGGGAGCGCGCACTTTTTTGGCTGAAATCCAAGATCGCATAGGAGATGTCACACAGGGAGATATGGGCAGGCAACACAACAGCGATTTGTACGCCCCCTCGTACGAGCGACCCAGGAACGACAAGTTAACATGGGAGAGAATAGGGGAAGTTGCTCTCCAAGTCGGTGTTGGGCTGTCACACAGCACGATCCTGCCAGATCGTCCATCCAATATCGGGCAGTTGTAGAGCCTGCACAATTCTTCCCCAATATCGTTTTGGCATCGTTCTTGCGTCGCATTGCACATTTACACCATACAACGCACGGACGATATCGGCGCCAACGCACGAACCACGTGACATTTGGTCGAAGTTGGACGACAATATCGGGACGTGTAAAGTGGCCATAAGACATTTCTTTAATTTTGATTGCAGTTTATATTGTGAAATGTGACAACAGATCAGCTTCACAGTATAACGGCTAAGCTTCTCTAATGGAAAGGGGCACCAGATCTAGACTAGGTGAGTTCTGCTGTATATTAGGCTTTAGAGGTCATTTTCTCTAACACCTCTGCAATAATGAATGTGATTTATTAATGTGTTGCAATAGCAGGACTGTGTGGGGCAAATAAAAGCCAAGTTCCAGACAAGTCGCATGCAAGTTGAAAATCAAGGGCAACTTGTATTGATGTCTTGATGTATTGATGCGAACGGCTAAAGACAACTCAACACTTGGCGACGTTTGCGACTGTGTCCTAGGTTCAAAGGCGATGTGTAAGAAGTCGTTACATCTAACTCTACAATTTCAGTGTCATGCGACACTTCTCACCATGTAGCCTTATGGCCTAAATGATTATTGGGAGAGGCGCTAATCGCTGTCGCTATAAAATAACAAATGTTCAATAAGCTCTGAGTGATTCTGCCTTATTGTGTCAAAGTGAAACAGTAAATGATATAATTATTTTCATTTAATACATACTTTAATATCATGCAAAAATATATTTTACATGACTGCCAAGTTATATAACACAGATCAATGCTACTTACCAATATGGTCTTTAGCTCCATCATAAAGCTGCTCAGATTTGGACTGCGCTGTAACCTCTACAGAAACAAGTGAAAGGAATCATTTTCATAAGAGCCAATAAACATTTGTCCAAAATATCAACATATTTTACAAAATGTATAACTAGCATGCTATAACCCACCTTTATTCACAATTACATCAAATTATACATGTATTTCAAGAGTGTCTAAACTTTATGTTTTTAATTTAAGGGGTTGTCTAGGCTTTTTGGATAATTTCTATGTGTATCCAGGCTGCAAGATGTTGACAGTTTGTAATAGACATCCTGTCAACATTTTGCATAGTTACCCAGATATCACCTATTTGCGGCAGCCAGAGAACATCCAGGGGGCGTGTTTGTGTTGGAGCCTTCATGAAAATGCAAAACTGGATGTTATGCCCAGACTCTAACAAACACACCCCCTCCCCCAGTCTACAGTATGCTTGGCTAGCCCCAGGATCATACAGGCCCGCCCCAGCCCCTAATGTCACCCCCCACCCCATTGTACACAGCGGTATCCTGCTCCACTGACACACTGTGCCGAATCTGCAGTTGTGAAGGAGAGTCGGTATACTATCAGTGCAGGAGGGGACCTCTGCATGCGTGTGCGCTCACCCTGTGGGCTCTGTGCAGGGGAGCCAAGGTCCGCAACCCAGGATTCTGTGCCCTGGAGATGCTCCTCTCTAATACCTCCTGTACCATAGAGCGGGGCACCGAAACGATGGAGCTGGTCCTCTCTATACCGCAGCCGCTGACTCTGTGCCCCACTCTATAGTACAGGAGGTGTAGAGAGGAGCATCTCCAGGGCACAGAGACCCGGGCTGCACTGAAGTAACATCCAGTTCTGCATTTCCATGAAAGTTCCAACACAAACATCTGGATGCTCTCTGGCTGCCGCAAATAGGTGATATCTGGGTAAGTATGCAAAATGTTGACAGGATGTATATTACAAACTGTCAACATTTTGCAGCCTAGATACACATAGAAATTATCCAAAAACCTGGACAACCCCTTAAATCCCTTCCTGCTTGCTCCGATCTCAGCATTTTATTCCCTTCATGAGCTGCTATTAATAGTGACAACAGCATGTGAGAGGATTGAGAGGATTGAGAGGGGGAGAACGTTCCACCTGTCGGGCACTTCCCCCAGCACAATCATGGGTTGGAAATGGCAACAAGGAGCAATAACAATAGCCTCCATGTCAGCCTATCAGATCTATACAGAGGCGGAGTCTGATAGCCGGTCAGACACACACTGACAGATTAAATAATGCACAAGTAGTACAGCGTATTATCAATGCAATAAGGACCCATGGGATCAACATACCATATAATCCCTCTACAATGGCAAAAAAGTCCATAACAAGGCATGTGATTGATGCCATATTTATTTATCCAAAATCTAATTGGTATTAGGGCATAGCCACCCATTCCAGCACAGTTTAGCTACCCTGTGGCCTAAAAGCTAAAAGAGGGCTTAATGCTGTGCTGCCTTCAAAAAACATGGATATGAATGAGCAAAACAATAATGTGAAGATCTGCTATCAATTTGCTTGTTACTTTTGCTGAACCCTTAGGCTATGTTCACACAGAGCGTTTGTGCTCCGTTTTTTTATTGGTCTTTTTTGGTGCAGTTTCTGCACCAAAAACGGGTCCTCTTTTTGCAAAAACGCATCATCCGTTATTGCTGCTTTTTTGCTCTGTTTTAAGGGGACTCAGACAGACACACTTTCTTACCCTCCCTGCGATGATCCCCAGTGAGGTCTTCATCCTGGGCAGCAGCAGGACCGGTCTGTGAGTTGTTCAGTGCTTCCAGGACCTTGCATTGAACCATGTGAGTCAGTCACATGGGGAGTTACATGGATAGGTCCTAGAAGCACAACTCAACTCAGAACTCACACACAGGTCCTACCACTGCCTGGAAGGAAGACATCACCGGGGCTCACCATGGGATGGCATGTGAGGTTAAGCAAGGCCGTATCTAGGGGGGCTGGTGGGGCATGTGCCCCGAGCACAGCAGGCAGGAGGGCGCTGTCAAGCCTCCTGCTGTAGTGCCTGAGGAGTCTCCCCCACTGGCCGCATGTTGAGCCCCCATCCCAACGCTGTGGGAGTCAGCTATTCTCTGCTCCCGCGGTCAGATGATGACAGAGGGAGTAGAGAATCTGCAGCCGCCGGCTCCTGCCGTCCATGTACAGGCATCTATCAGACGCCTGTACTATGGAAGCATCGTCTTCAGCCGCCCTGTTCCCCGCACTTCCGGGTCAGGGGGACCTCAGCAGCGTGATCAGATCACCTGACCATGCTGCTGACTTCACTCAGCAGAAGTAGCACAGTGCGGCAGAAGGCTGGGGAAGAAGAGCGCTCCACATGGAAGCTGAACAGAGTAATGCAACTAGGGGAAGGGGGCCAGCGTGGAGGGAGAAGGTGGGGGGAGTTTGAGCAGAAAAATGTGTGTGGTGGGGGGAGTGTGAGCAACAAATTGGGGATGGAGATGTGAGCAGAAAACTAGGGGGGTGGGGGGGTGTTAGTGTGAGCATGAAAGTGTGGGGGGGAGTGTGAGCATGAAACTGGAGTTGGGAGTGTGAGCAGCAAATTGGGGTTGTGCGAGAAGAAAACTGGGGGGGGGGGGTAGTGTGAGCAGGAAGCTGGGGTGGGGGCGAGTGTGAGCATGAAACTGGGAGGGGGGAAGTGTGAGCAGCAAATTGGGGGGGGGGGGGTGAGCAGAAAACTGGACTGGGGGGGAAGGGGGAGTGTGAGAAGCAAATTGGGAGGGGGGTTGAGCATGAAACTGGGGGGGACTGTGAGCAGGAAATGGGGGTGGGGTGAGCAGGAAGCTGGGGGGAATTGTGAGCAGCTAACTGGGGGGAGGGCGTATGATCAGGAAACTGGGGGTAGTGTGAGCAGGAAACTGGGGATGGGGGTGTGGTGAGCAGAAAACTGGGGGATGAGTGTGAGTAGCAAACGGGGGGAAGGGGTTGAGTCTGAGCAGCAAACTGGGAGGGTGAGTGTGAGCAGCACACTGGTGGGAGAGGGTGGGGGGGGAGAATGAGGAGCAAACTGGGGGGAGATGATGGTGGGAGAATGCGTGAGCCAAACTGGGGGAGGGGGGGAAATATGTGAGCCAAACTGGGGGGATGGGGTGGGGGCAGTATATGGTAGCCAAACTGGGGGGACTGGGTGGGGGCAGTATGTGTGAGCCAAACAGGGGGGACAAGGTGGGGGGCGGTATATATGAGCCAAACTAGGGGGGAGAAGGTGGGGGGAATATATGTGAATCAAAGGGGGTAAAATTGAGGATCCAGTATAAAAGTGAGGGGGGATCAGTGTCGACACTGTATGAGCAGTGAGAGGGGGATGGCTGTGGCATGATATGTGGCGTGAGGTGGGATGAGTGTGGACACAATATGAGGAGTGAGGGGGATGGCTGCCAACACAGTATGTGGAGCAGGGCTGTGGAGTCGGTAAATCATACCACCGACTCCAACTCCGACTCCTTTGACTCCTTCAGTCATGGCTCGTTTTTAAGTGATAAAATTATTGTAGGTCAATGGTAACATTAGGCTTTAATCATTATAATGACATAATAATAAAGATATTTAGATAGAACATAATAATAATTCATAATAATAATATTCGGCACATTCTGCATTGAACTACTAGACCCAATTCATTATATATTTTAGGAGTCGGAGTCGGAAAATTTTCTTCCAACTCCGACTCCACCAAAATGGGCAGCGACTCCGACTCCACGACTCCGACTCCACAGCCCTGATGGAGTGAGTAGATTGGTGTGGACACAGTATGTGAAGTGAGGGGGATGGCTGCGGCACAGTTTTTGGAGTAAGGGGGGTGGCTGTGGCACAATATTTAGAGTGAGGTGGATGGCTGCAGCACCAGTATCTGGAGTGAGAGGGGAATGACTGCGGTACGGTGTATGCAGTGAGGCAGTAACATTGTGAACACAGTATGAGGAGTGAGGGGGTATGGCTGCTGACACAGTATGTGAAGTAAGGAGGAGATCGGTGTGGACAGAGTATATGAAGTGTGGGGGATGGCTGCGCACAGTATGTAGAGTGAGGAGGAGATCAGTGTGAATACAGCATGTGGAGTGAGGGGGAGGGAGTGAGGTAGTGAGGAAACAGTAGGGGATGAGAAAAATGTAAGGGTTCTCAGATTAGAGAGTGAGTAGTGTGGGGGTGTATGGAGATGGGCCACTGTGTGTGGACAATGTGAGGCCACAGCCAGGAGGGGACAGTATATTGAGTAGGGGGAGTGTGATGAGGAAGAACAGTATAAACAGTGGGCAGAATAGGGGGACACAGTGTGAGAGGACAGTGTGACCAGGGAGCCCAGTATGGAAAGGAGAGGGCAATGTGGAGGGTAAGTTCCAGAAGAGGGAAAGCATGTAAATCATATTTTGTGCAGGGAAAAGTGAGGAGGAGCAATTATTTATTTAGGGACACAGTGTAGGGCACTTATTTTTACTGAGGAGAATTTTGATCATTCTGCTATTTTTAAGGATATTGTGCCAGGATGTGCTGAAGACCAGAAAAGATGGACGTCTTCAGAGACGAGCTGTGGGTGTGAAACGTTATCATAGTGTCTGGACAAGATGAAAAGAAAAAGACGACTCCGATCAGAGACATGGTTATCTATAAGGTACTCAGATGTAAATATTTGTGATACTATTTCTCATCAGGGCTGTTGTTCCTGTATGGTCTGATGGTGACTGGTATCAACAACCCCCAGTAAATCCTTACCAATGTTAAAGATGTAGTAGGAGTTGTAGGGTTCATGCAGCACAAATGTGTATGAGTCTGATCTGACAATACAATTGTTTTACCATGTACTGATGAATTTCTGTACTGATGAGGGTTGTGATGCTGTGTTTCTATAGTGAAGAGGGGTTATATGGCTGTATACCTGTACTGATGGTTCTGATGATGAATTTTGTAACCGATGAGGGTTGTGATTTCTGCACTGATTGGGGTTGTAGTTAAGTATTTCTGTACCTCTGGTGGGTCTGGTGATATATTTCTGTACTGATGAGCGTTTTGACATTGTATTTCTGTACCTCTGGTGGGTCTGGTGACCTATTTCTACACTGATGAGGGTTGTTATGCTGTGTTTCTGTACTGATAGGGGCTATATGGATGAATGTTTGTATCTCTGGTCGGTCTGGAGATGTAGTTTTGAGCTGTTATTGGTTCTGATCCTGTACACGTCACAATCAATGACTTGTAAAATTACGTTAGACATGTCTATGTTAATAAAGTTTTGTGCCATGGTTACTATGTTTATTTGTTAGGAGCATTAAAGGGGTTGTCTAAGTCTGTGATAAGTCTGCAGTCACTCCATTTGTCCCTCTATGTGACTGCAGACTTCTGAATTCCACAAAGTGCACACTGCTCACTGTCAGGATTCTCTGGTGCCGGCAGTGTGCGTGGTAGGTCATGAAACTGAGTATGCAATTTACATACATGCAGTCACATGCTGACTAGACATGCCTGGCCTCGATCAATGAAAATCAATTGAGTGAGGCCGGACATGTCTAGTCAGAATGTGGCCAGAAGTATATAAATCACATACTTGTACTCACACGACCGTCCAATCTTACCATCAGCACGAGAGAATCCTGACAGTGTGCAGCTCACACGCTGTGAGAATTCAGTGGCCTACAGTCACATAGAGGGACTACAGTCTGTCATCTCAAACCTGGATGAGCCCTTAAATTATAACATTAAGCCCTGTAGCCCAATCCTAACAGCGTGTAATATAATTTGTTTTTCAGTGAACCCTGAGAAAATTAGGTACAGCAGCGCATTGGCATGTGACTAAGTGTGCAAATCGCAAATGAAAGATCGGTCACATGAAGGCTATTCAGGCTGCATGGGCAGGGGAGGGGGGGAGGGGGTCGCCAAACTGAAGTCCTGCCCCGGGTGCCAGAAAACCCTAGATACACCTCTGTGTTAAGTAACTGGATGTTAGTAGTGCAGAAAAACGGAGAAATTGATGCTCATTATGTTTTGGATCCGCTTTCTGCACCACTAATGCAGCAGTCAAGAACGCTTACATCTGCACAGCAAATTGAAAATCCCATTCACTTTGCTGCAGACGCAGGGACTGATCCGATTTAGAAACATTTTTCAAAAGAAAATGCAGCACCAAAAGCGGAACTGAAACAGCCAGTGTGAACATAACCTTCGCGTTCCCTTACAACTAAATGGGCAGAATGTCCCTTCCTCTCGGAGATCTGTGTGGGAGACTGGGCACCTGGACTCCTATCAAAACTTTTGACGTTATTAAAACATGTCAAAACTTTTAAGAAACGACAATTACTCTTGGGTTTCGAGTGGAAATCCTCTGTAGGATCGGCAGCATTCTTCTTCAATGTGTGGCTAAGTATAATTAGAAGATCCTTTTTTTGCACTTGAAGAAAGGTCAGTAAAGAGTGATACCTAACCGTCTACTCCCCAGATGGAGCCATTAAAAGGAACCGAGAATGTGAAGAGGCCACTGACACACAGTAACAAAGATCAACTTAAAAGAGATGCAAGAGCTAAAATCAAACATAAGGAAATATATAGATGAAACTTTACAGCTTCTGTGTCTTTCTCAAGTCGTTCTGAAGTCAGTCTTCAATGTGACAAGTTTGTGCTCGCCTTTTAGCCAGAATTTAACAAAACTGGAAATATAGGTTCTCACGTAAAACTTCATGTTTCAATAAATGCAGATAGCATGTGGGCATCTACTAAAGCTTACAAGTATCATGTGATACACCTGAAGGCACCTGTACTTCCCTTAAAGGGAACCTGTCGCGTCCTTTTTTGTTATTAAACTGTCTCCAATGTTGTTTAGATCATCTACTGTGCATTAGTAACCTGATTTTTAAAAAATATAAATCATATTTATCCCAAAAAAGGACATGGGATACTTAGATGTTTTCATCATCTACCTGCCCAAAAAGTCATCCAGGTGGTTAGCAGACATGTCAATCAATTGCAGACCTGCCGAAATTTATCTAATGCTCTTTACAAGGACCTGTGTGAGGTCACGACCATGTGACCGAAATGTATGGAACTAAGGGCCCTTTCACATCAGCGTTTTTTCCAAATCGCAGCAGATGCGGTGAAAAAACCGCATCTGCCGCGATTACCGCATACTGGCTGCACTTGCGGCACGGTTGCGGCGCGGTTGCGGTAAACGCCATACAAGGTATAGGCGGACTTGCGGCAGGTGCGGCAAGTGCGGTTTTGGCACTTGCGGCAGGTGCAGCCGCGAAAAAAACCGCGGTCAGCCGCGTTTTTTTTCGCGGCCGCACCTGCCGCAAGTGCAAAACCGCACTTGCTGCAAGTCCGCCTATACCTTGTATGGCGTTTACCGCAACCGCGCCGCAACCGTGCCGCAAGTGCAGCCGGTATGCGGTAATCGCGGCAGATGCGGTTTTTTCACCGCATCTGCCGCGATTTGAAAAAAAACGCTGATGTGAAAGCACCCTAAGAAGGCCTTGCGTGAAGGTCAGCAGAGACTCAGGTCCACCCATTAGAGTCACATGATATTGACATCATCACAGGTTCTACCGCATTAGATGAATTTCAGCATGTCTGCAGTTGATTGACAAGTCTGCTAACCGCCCAGCTAGCTAATGAAAACATCTAAGTATCTTAAGTGCTTTTTGAAGATAAATATGATTTATAAAAAAAAGGTTACTACTGAACAGTACATAATCTAAATAACACTGGGGGCAGTTTAATAACAAAAAAATGACATGACAGGTTCCCTTTAATTAACTATTAGCTGTAAGCTTATTGAGTCGACACCGTTTTTCCCAACTCCCCCAACACAACTACATTCGGGGTGAGTGCTCATGTGTTTTCTATGGGGGGAGCAGAGTTAGTCCCTGCTAGACTCCGGAATGACTTCTCAGCCTACAGAACAAAAGTATTTGGGCAATTAGATTTAATCCTTATCTCCTTTGTTGGGGAAGAGTCAGGAGGGCCCCTCTACACATTAGAAGGTCATCCGGTCTTGACATGCTTTTTCAACTTTTATGTAATGCGTATTGGGGTGTTTAGATGACAAATAATATCCATATAGATGTCATGTACCTGTTTTACGATGTGCAGATATCCTTGCAGTACTTTCTTTAATTGCCAACAGCACTCTAACCTACCAAAAAGTAAAAAATCTGGTTAATTACACAATAGCAAAAAGGCACAGTGAGGGAAGGGGGTTGTCGATTGGGAGATTTCACTGAGAGTGTCATGCCGGTACATCCGGTGCTGGGACCCTGTAAGCAAAGATCAACGGGGAATCAGAGAAGTGCCCGCGTGGAAGCAAGTGAAGTAATAGAATCTCTGTCAATAAAGAGCTCTATAGTGTAGCGTACCTGCAACATCACGTCACACGCTTCATGATGGATGAAAAGCTACAACTGAGCAAAAGCACAAAGTGAACAGGTCTGTAGGACCGTGTTCACACTACCGAATAGCTAAACCACAGAAGAAACAGTATAACAAATGTGTGGAAGTATTCTGCTATAATAGGTAATAATAAAAAACAAGTGTTAGAAAAAAAACAGTATCTTAAACAGGGTACTTAGTTAATACATGTTTTGCAAAAAATGTACAAAGCCGTTTACCAACGCCAAGGTGACCCATATCAGAACGATCCCTATCTAACTAATTTAAAACTGATAATGTACCTCATGGATACAGGATGAAGACGGGCCAGAGTCCAATATGGGACAGAGTGCAGCAAACAGCACCTTATGTGCCTGGCTCAGAATGGAATGGGTGGGGCACTCCCAATATTGCTAAACAAGAAACTAAATGAAAAACTACAACCAAGCCAGAAGCAGAGTGCTTCCACAAGTTTGTTTTACTGTTTTTTTCTGTGGTGCTTTGGCTCAGTTGTAAGTTTTCATTTAGTCTCTTGTTACGCAAGGTAGGGAGTTCCCCACCACTTCCATTGTGAGCCAAGCACATAAGGTGCTGTATACTGCACTGTGTCCATATTGGACTTTGGCCCATCTTCATCCTGCATCCATGAGGTATATTTACACAGGATCCGGTTTAAGTTAGTTAGATAGGGACCGTTCTGACATGGGTCACCTTGGCGTTGGTAGAATGGTTTCCTACATTTTTTGCAAAAAACGTATCAACTAAATACCCTATTTTTGATACTATTTTTTACTAGCACTTGCTTTTTATTATTACCTATTAGGCAGAGTACTTCTACACGTTTGTTATACTGTTTTTTCTGTGGTCTACTTCATGATGGATACCTAGGGTGCTTCTATCTTTAATCACACGATATGACTACATTTCTGTCAGGGGAAAATAGACCAAAACAAGTGATTTTTTCCATTCATTCATTAATTTTTTTTATAGGGTTTCACATTCTGTTTGCAGTAATTATGTAATTGGAGTGCTGAATTTAAAGGAAAAGATCATACATCAAATAAGATCATCACCAGAGCCAAAAAGGGTCTTGTATGGAGTAAGGACAATAGTTAAGTCTATACCTCTTCATTTATGTCACTGTGCACCTATGCAGTGCCATCCTTTAGAGTTCTATATCAGGAAAGGGATAGGAAACCTCTGATCTATGGGCAAAAAAACAGGGTAATTTCTTCCGGACCCTGAGTAGATACCCAGGAACCGTAGTGCTTCAGCCACTGGCAACATTTTCATGGCAACAGGCCCTTTAATTCCTCAATAGTTTGCATGTCCAAGCAGCATTCATTACTTAATGCAGTAGCGCACACAACAAACAATTATGCACTGACTCTGGCAAGTGCCATAACATTCTTTTTGGGCGGAGTTGTCCTCATGATGCAGGCAGCGGATGCAGTGTCTCCTATATAATGCATACAGCACTCTCAGTGTCATCTATGTAAGATACATGCAGCAGTCTCTGTCTCCAATGTGATATATACAGTAGTCTCAGTGTCTCCTATGTGATGTATACAGCAGTCACCATGTTGCCTATATAATGTATATATAGCAGTTTAGACTCTGGCTAGTGCCACAACATTCTTTTTGGGCGGAGCGGTCCCCATGATGCAGGCAGCAGTTGCAGTATCTCCTATATAATGCATACAGCACTCTCAGTGTCATCTATGTAATGTATATACAGCAGTCTCAGTGTCTCCTATGTGATGTATACAGCAGTCTCTGTGTTGCCTATGTAATATATATACAGCAGTCACCATGTTGCCTATGTAATGTATATACAGCAGTCTTAGTGTCTCCTATAAAATGTATATAGCACTCTTTGTGTCATCTATGTGAGGTACATGCAGCAGAATCTGTTTCTCCAATGTGATGCATATACAGCAGTCTCAGTGTCTCCTATGTGATGTATGCAGCAGTCTCGGTGTTGCCTATGTGATGTATATACAGCAATCTCAGTGTCACCTACAGTGTTGGCCAAAAGTATTGACACCCCTGCAATTCTGTCAGATAGTACTCAGTGTCTTCCTGAAAATGATTGCAATCACAAATTCTTTGGTATTATTATCTTCATTTAATTTCTCTTCAATGAAAAAAAACACAAAAAGAATTGTCCTAAATCCAAATTGGATATAATTCCACACCAAACATAAAAAAGGGGGTGGACAAAAGTATTGGCACTGTTAGAAAAATCATGTGATGCTTCTCTAATTTGTGTAATTAACAGCACCTGTAACTTACCTGTGGCATCTAACAGGTGTTGGCAATAACTAAATTACACTTGCAGCCTGTTGACATGGAATAAAGTTGACTCAACTTCTGTCCTGTGTCCTTGTGTGTACCACATTGAGCATGGAGAAAAGAAAGAAGACCAAAGAACTGTCTGAGGACTTGAGAAACCAAATTGTGAGGAAGCATGAGCAATCTCAAGGCTACAAATCCATCTCCAAAGACCTGAATGGTCCTGTGTCTACCGTGCGCAGTGTCATCAAGAAGTTTAAAGCCCATGGCACTGTGGCTAACCTCCCTATATGTGGACAGAAAAGAAAAATTGACGAGAGATTTCAACGCAAGATTGTGCGGATGGTGGATAAAGAACCTCGACTAACATCCAAACAAGTTCAAGCTGCCCTGCAGTCCGAGGGTACAACAGTGTCAACCCGTACTATCCGTTGGCGTCTGAATGAAAAGGGACTGTATGGTAGGAGACCCAGGAAGACCCCACTTCTTACCCAGAGACATAAAAAAGCCAGGCTGGAGTTTGCCAAAACTTACTTGAGAAAGCCTAAAATGTTTTGGAAGAATGTTCTCTCTTTTTGGGCAAAGGCATCAACATAGAGTTTACAGGAGAAAAAAAGAGGCATTCAAAGAAAAGAACACGGTCCCTACAGTCAAACATGGCGGAGGTTCCCTGATGTTTTGCGGTTGTTTTGCTGCCTCTGGCACTGGACTGCTTGACCATGTGCATGGCATTATGAAGTCTGAAGACTACCAACAAATTTTGCAGCATAATGTAGGACCCAGTGTGAGAAAACTGGGTCTCCCTCAGAGGTCATGGGTCTTCCAGCAGGACAATGACCCAAAACACACTTCAAAAAGCACTAGAAAATGGTTTGAGAGAAAGCACTGGAGACTTCTAAGGTGGCCAGCAATGAGTCCAGACCTGAATCCCATAGAACACCTGTGGAGAGATCTAAAAATGGCAGTTTGGAGAAGGCACCCTTCAAATATCAGGGACCTGGAGCAGTTTGCCAAAGAAGAATGGTCTAAAATTCCAGCAGAGCATTGTAAGAAACTCATTGATGGTTACCGGAAGCGGTTGATCGCAGTTATTTTGGCTAAAGGTTGTGCAACCAAGTATTAGGCTGAGGGTGCCAATACTTTTGTCTGGCCCATTTTTGGAGTTTTGTGTGAAATGATCAATGTTTTGCTTTTTGCTTCATTCTTTTGTGTTTTTTCATTTAAGACAAATTAAATGAAGATAATAATACCAAAGAATTTGTGATTGCAATCATTTTCAGGAAGAAATTGAGTATTATCTGACAGAATTGTAGGGGTGTCAATACTTTTGGCTAACACTGTATGAAGTATATATACAGCAGTCTCTGTGCTGCTTATCTGATGTATATACAGCAGTCTCACTGTCACCTATGTAATATATATACAGCAGTCTCTGTGTGGTCTATGTGATGTATACAATCCTTGCACTGCATGAATTCTATAAACAGTACATGAGCAATGATGAATTTTGCAGTAGACATGCTGTGTAATATGCATGTGTTCAGGACAAGTCACTGATGCGAGTACTTTACAAAACTTATCACTACAACGAGTCGACAAAGCTCCAGACTGACGCAAATCTGGAGTTGAATTTGTGAGACATCATCCATACCACCTAACATCACACTCCTCCCCAAAGAGAAGCTTGAGCCACCACAGTAAGGGGGGTTAATTCACTGTTTGACCAAATACAGCGGGATACATTTCAAGTTAATTTTTACGGCCCCCGAATGATGGTATAAATATCTAAATGGCCTTAGGCAGAAAAAAATGTTTGCAACCCCTCCTGCCTTAGTATGGTACATCCTCTCCATGTGTGCATCCAACAGAAAATGTTAATGCAGCAAGGAGGCCCTAAAAGACTGCAGGATTGTCCTTGATTTTTTTTTCCAGCAAAACCTGTAGCTCATGGGGGTCTACAACACTGGACATAGTCAACTTAATCAATTCAGGACCCCAATTAAAAAAATAACCAAAACAATATACCGTATACTGTTCTCGCAGGGCAATGTGCGGCTTTTTTGGGGGAGAACAACAGGATCAGTAGTACAAAATCGCACATGAGTGCTAGACATCTGTCCCAACCATCGATATCGGTGGGATTGGCCGACCTTAGTGTAATGGGACTGGGGCCCTCTACCATGTGCAAACAGTTGATGTCAATCAGAAGCAGTATCTATTCACGTAGAATCACAATGGCTGTAAGTAGTAGGCAACAACTGGCCTGGCAGCCGACATCCAGGAGCCATTACAAAGCACATGGACAAGGACTGACTATTTGAGACCCTTTATTGACACTGCAGCATATTTCAATGTAATCAGGTTCACTACACAGACTGCCGGCTATTGATTTCACTTGCCTTGTCTAGCTATTATATACAAAATTGTCATCAATATCTCTACATTGAAGTAGAAATACTTTACTACAATACATTGCATCACATACCTGGCATTTTGTACTTGTAAATCTGTTGGCAAAATGACCCTGAGACGAAAGTCTTTTTCCTGTTGGAGGGGGAAAACAAGCTAATAAAATAAGAAAAACACTAAAAAGAAGCAAAAAAAAGACACTTGTAACTAAGCAATTGTTTGCGCCAGTACAAAAGGTGAACAAAACATGATACCGTTTACAAATGTGCATGTATCACACTCCGGGGTTGTGTCAGGAGTGGCTTCAGTTCAGCATCACACGTAGGAGCTGTATTCAGAGAAGCCACATTTAGATACTTTGTGCTGAGCCATAAAGAGCTGCCTCTTTTGTGTAGGTACAATGGCAAAAAGAATAAATACTGAGGTCACACGAGTTGAAAAACCGCTGCCATGTGAAGGGGCTTCACTTCTCTGGGTGGTGAAGCTCGTGAACACGGCTACATTACCGCTCCGTGCTCTAAAAACCTGCCAGTAAAGAATATGGGATCCGATTGTACCGAGAATTTTCTCGCGCTGCACCAGTTCTGTGGAATGCACTACCCCAATTAATTAGGTTAATTCCCAATATCCACAGTTTTCAAGCGGACTTAAACACATGGCGGTATTGGCTCTTTAAAGCTGGTTAAAGGGAATCTGTCAAGTCCCCTGTGCACCCACAACCCTGAGCAGTTCTTGGTGCAAAACTATTATCCCTCCCTATATTAGCCTCCATAAACAGATCTTTAGAAAAAGTATTTCTAAAGACCTTTGATTAGATGCTAATTAAGGCTTTTACTAGTCAAGGGGGCGTTAGTTTCCCGACTGGTCGGCCCACTTGCCATGTTATCAGGCTCCTGTGTGATAACATGCTTAATACAGCCAGTATACAAAGCTGCGCATGCGTGAAGCTTTTTTACCTTCATTCAGCATTTATGACTCGGGGTATGCGTCCCAGCTTCAGAGAGGCTCACCACGAATGATCAAAAAACGCCAGCCCTCCGGCCGTGTGCACTATGCCAGGACTCATACACCCGGAGTCAAAGATGCTCAATGCTAAGAGGCAAAAAAGCTTCGCGCACGCAGGCTTGTATAGAGTGGCTGGCTGTATTAAGCATCTTAACACACAGGAGCCTGATAACATGGTAAGTGGGCCGACTAGTTGGGAAACTAATGCCCCCTCGACTAGTCAAAGTCCTACTTAGCATGTAATAAACGATCTTTAAAAACACTTTTTCTAAAGATTTGTTTATGTATGCTGCAACATGAAGGGACTGTTAGGCAGAAATTAGAGATCTGGGCACAGACCTGCTGCTGCCTCTGGGTACTCAGGGGATCTAACAGGTTCCCTTTGAAATGATACTTAATTTTTTACTTAATCCGTTTTAGTTGTTCTGTAAGTTAGGCTAATGAGGCACAAGTTCAGCGGTCCCGGCCTGTCTCTGATTGACAGGTTGTTGCTTTTTTTTCACTGCCTCATTTGGCCAAAATTTCAAGCAGGTGCCATCATTGTCTGAGGCCAAGTCAGAGGAGTGTGCAGTAAATTCCATATTACATCAATTAGCTGAAATTAAAAAAAAATAATAATAATAAAAAAAAAAAATCGGCCTTTTTGGCAAAATGAGGGAGCTTATAGTTTTGTCAGTGGGCTGCCTTATTTTGCCAAAATTGCCGATTGTTTGTTTATTTTTTTAATTAATCAGATTTCTGAGCCACCCTGCCACGTCAAGGCAACTCTCAGGGCAGTCCTACTCTATGTATTTTATTTCAGTTGTGCCATGCGGCCTCTTATATACATTAAAAGCAGAAAAGCAGAACCATAAAAGCAGCAAATACCTGGAACATCTCAGAACCGCTCCCATGGTGCTACACAGGCAACTGCACATAAAGGCTTATGCAGCAATGCTACACATGCCTGGAAAATCCCAAAACTGACCCTCACAGTGCCAGGGCAGCATAACATGAACGAAGGCAGAACAGGCCTAGGTAAATTGTGCATGCAATTAACAGCACCAATGGACAGGGTGAGGGAGCTGAATGTGATCAGCTACCAAGGTCAGTTTTGGGAAAAATAGAAGGAACAGCAAAACTAAATTGGCTGCGCATGGCAAAGAGGGGGTCAACCACCAACCAATTAATCATTTTTATTTATGTAGGAGGTCGCTTGGCACAACTTAAATAAAAATATATAGAGTAGGACTGCCTTATTGAGATTTGCTTTGACATGGCAGGGTGGCTCAAAAAAGGGATCAATTATCTGCCAAAAATCTGGGCAATTATTGGGCTGTATATGGATAGTGTAACATGGTGGTGATGGGCTCCCAGTTTCTTTCCAGACACTTAATATACCGTATATTGGTAAGGAATTTAGAGTGTGAGGCCCAGTGGGGAAGGTAATAATGTCTGTAAAGTAATGCGGAAATTAGTGGCGCTATACAAGCAAGTAATATAAATGAAAAAAATATAGAGATAGATATACAGGGGTGCAGAACTGAGGAGAGCTTTGTGGGCAAGTGAGATCACTTTGTATTGTATCCTGTAGCGAAGGGGAAAGCAGTGTAATGACTGGCACAAGGTGAAGGCATCGGTGAAGTAGCTGGACAGAAAAATGAGCCTGGCTGCTGCATTACGGATGGATTGGAGAGTAGAGATTTTGGTTAGAGGGGCATTATATAGATAACACCGATTGTTGGGGTACTAAATAAATAAAATGAGAAAGCAGTAATAATCAGCTCACCAATCCAACAAGCAATGCTCTTTCCAGTATACAGATTTGGGTAGAGGCCAGCGCTCTTATGTCCTGTAAAAAGACGACAGTTTTATTAGAAAAATATGTGTAACAGCAGCAATGGTGGAGACGGCGGCATAAGAACAAGAAGGGCAAAAAGGGGACAGATGGAAACTCAAGGCAACGCGTTTCTGACCTGATTGGCTCTTAGTCTAAAGGCCGGGTTACACATAGCGATATCGCTAACAATATGGCTGCAACGTCACAGCGACCTCGCCAGCGATATCACGGTGTGAGACATTCCACAATGACCAGTGATGAGCTCTGATCGCTGCAGAATGGCCGGGACTGTTTTTTGATCTTTGGGTTTCTCCCGCCTCCCTGCATGCATCAGCATGTGTGACAGGGGCAACGACTAGTGAACCACATGCTGTGCCCGAGACACCTGACAGATCCCTGCGACCATCGGTGCATTGCTGGGGAATCATTGGGGAGTCTGCCTGTGTGGCATCTAACCAGCGATGCCGGTCCAGCCGCTGGAACATCGCTATGTGTAACCCGGCCTTTAGCCTAACATTAGATTGGTTTCAATCTAACGGAGCCAATCAGGTCAGAAACGCGTTGCCTTGGGTTTCCATCTGCTCCCTCTTTGCCTTGCTTGTTCTTACGCCGCTGTCTCCGCCATTGCGGTTGTCACATATATTTTTCTAATAAAACCGTCATTTTTTTACAAGACATAAGAGTGCCGGCCTCTACCTGGACTGTTACACTAAAATAATAACACTCATAAAGGATACCCCTGACTACTGGGTGCCATACACATGACACTGATTGAGGTGTTATACAGAAGTACAGATTATTGGGGCATTATACAGAGGGAACTTATCATTGGCATCCTATACAGGGGCACTGATTATTGGGGTACTATACAGGGGCACTGATTATTGGGGTACTATACAGGGGCACTGATTATTGGGGTACTATACAGGGGCACTGATTATTGGGGTACTATACAGGGGCACTGATTATTGGAGTACTATACAGAGGGCACTTATCATTAGGGTCCTATACAGGGGCACTGATTACACTGGTCAACAGCATTTTTGGTGCCAAAGATTGGGGTACTATACAGGGGCACTGATTATTGGGGTACTATACAGGGGCACTGATTATTGGGGTACTATACAGAGGGCACTTATCATTAGGGTCCTATACAGAGGGCACTTATCATTAGGGTCCTATACAGAGGGCACTTATCATTATCGTCCTATACAGAGGGCACTTATCATTGGGATACTTTACAGGGGCACTAATTATTGGTGGTCACGTGTTGTGGGTGTGTCCTGTGGTTGGGGGCGGGGTTATGCTCGCACCATATGCCGCTGTACCTGGGCAGTGATGAAGCCGTCGTACACTCTCCCGCTCAGCTCCTGCGGTAGAAGCAGCGGACACTGAGCGATCATCCCGGCCGCCATCTGTCGCACGGAGCTCCGGACACCACGTGACTGACAGCCGAACCGCTGCCACTCTACCGCCTTTTCCCCCACAACATGAACACACGGCTGAGTCATGTGACCGGGATGGGCGGGGCTTAGTGATACTACGACAGGATGGCGGGAGAGAGGAGACAACGTGTAGTAGTGTGCACTGGTGGTGATGGGCAGTGCGGCTCTATGTAGGGATCCGGCCTCTCTGTAGTGATCCGCTCATTCGCCTCTTTTGACTCAAAAAACGTCTCTTTTTCTAAATACTCCTGCGGTACCTTGTAATGATTACAGAACTTCACCTGTACAGTGTATATATATAGTGATCAGTATAGAGGCTCTTTATCATTCCTGTGTGATCAGATTGTCAGCTCCTGTGATCAGGGCTCTCCTCATTATACACATGTACAGTGTATATATAATATATATATTGTATATAGTGATCAGTATAGAGGCTCTTTATCATTCTGTGTGATCAGATTGTCAGCTCCTGTAATCAGCGCTCTCCTCCTCCTCATACACCTGTACAGTGTATATATATATAGTATATAGTGATCAGTATACAGGCTCTCCTCATACACCTGTACAGTGTATATATATAGTGATCAGTATAGAGGCTCTTTATCATTCTGTATGATCAGATTGTCAGCTCCTGTGATCAGCGCTCTCCTCCTCCTCCTCATACACCTGTACAGTGTATATATATAGTGATCAGTATAGAGGCTCTTTATCATTCCTTTGTGATCAGATTGTCAGCTCCTGTGATCAGCGCTCTCCTCCTCATACACCTGTACAGTGTATATATATAGTGATCAGTATAGAGGCTCTTTATCATTCCTGTGTGATCAGATTGTCAGCTCCTGTGATCAGGGCTCTCCTCATTATACACCTGTACAGTGTATATATATAGTGATCAGTATAGAGGCTCTTTATCATTCTGTGTGATCAGATTGTCAGCTCCTGTGATCAGGGCTCTCCTCCTCATACACCTGTACAGTGTATATATATATATATAGTGATCAGTATAGAGGCTCTTTATCATCCTGTGTGATCAGACTGTCAGCTCCTGTGATCAGGGCTCTCCTCCTCATACACCTGTACAGTGTATATATATATATAGTGATCAGTATGGAGGCTCTTTATCATTCCTGTGTCCTCAGACTGTCAGCTCCTGTGATCAGGGCTCTCCTCATACACCTGTACAGTGTATACATATAGTATATAGTGATCAGTATACAGGCTCTCCTCATTATACACCTGTACAGTGTATATATATATAGTGATCAGTATAGAGGCTCTTTATTATCCTGTGTGATCAGACTGTCAGCTCCTGTGATCAGGGCTCTCCTCCTCATTATACACCTGTACAGTGTATATGTAGTATATAGTGATCAGTATACAGGCTCTTTATCATCCTGTGTGATCAGACTGTCAGCTCCTGTGATCAGGGCTATCCTCCTCATTATACACCTGTACAGTGTATATATGTATATAGTGATCAGTATAGAGGCTCTTTATCATCCTGTGTGATCAGACTGTCAGCTCCTGTGATCAGCGCTCTCCTCCTCATTATACACCTGTACAGTGTATATGTAGTATATAGTGATCAGTATAGAGGCTCTTTATCATCCTGTGTGATCAGACTGTCAGCTCCTGTGATCAGCGCTCTCCTCCTCATACACCTGTACAGTGTATATGTAGTATATAGTGATCAGTATAGAGGCTCTTTATCATCCTGTGTGATCAGACTGTCAGCTCCTGTGATCAGGGCTCTCATTTTATACCTGTACAGTGTATATATATAGTGATCAGTATAGAGGCTCTTTATCATCCTGTGTGATCAGACTGTCAGCTCCTGTGATCAGGGCTCTCCTCATTATACACCTGTACAGTGTATATATATATATAGTGATCAGTATAGAGGCTCTTTATCATTCCTGTGTGCTCAGATTGTCAGCTCCTGTGATCAGCGCTCTCCTCCTCATACACCTGTACAGTGTATATGTAGTATATAGTGATCAGTATAGAGGCTCTTTATCATTCCTGTGTGATCAGACTGTCAGCTCCTGTGATCAGGGCTCTCCTCATTATACACATGTACAGTGTATATATAATATATATATTGTATATAGTGATCAGTATAGAGGCTCTTTATCATTCCTGTGTGATCAGACTGTCAGCTCCTGTGATCAGCGCTCTCCTCCTCATACACCTGTACAGTGTATATATGTATATAGTGATCAGTATAGAGGCTCTTTATCATTCCTGTGTCCTCAGACTGTCAGCTCCTGTGATCAGGGCTCTCCTCCTCATTATACACCTGTACAGTGTATATGTAGTATATAGTGATCAGTATAGAGGCTCTTTATCATTCCTGTGTGCTCAGATTGTCAGCTCCTGTGATCAGCGCTCTCCTCCTCATTATACACCTGTACAGTGTATATATATAATATATAGTGATCAGTATAGAAGCTCTTTATCATCCTGTGTGATCAGACTGTCAGCTCCTGTGATCAGGGCTCTCCTCATACACCTGTACAGTGTATATATATATATATAGTGATCAGTATAGAGGCTCTTTATCATTCCTGTGTCCTCAGACTGTCAGCTCCTGTGATCAGGGCTCTCCTCATTTATACACCTGTACAGTGTATATGTAGTATATAGTGATCAGTATACAGGCTCTTTATCATTCCTGTGTGCTCAGATTGTCAGCTCCTGTGATCAGGGCTCTCCTCCTCCTCATACACCTGTACAGTGTATACATATATATATATCTATATTATACTACCGTAGCTGTAGTACCTGGCTACGCCCGGGTTAATAAATAACTGCTGTTAGCTATAACAGAATAGAATTTGAATATGTCATATTAATGACCTGTAGGAAAATAGAAGCTGAGCTGTGATTGGTTGCTATAGGCAGCCTAACAAATCTACAGCCAACAGTAAACCCTCCCCCTGGCCGGGCAGTATATGTTACCTCACACATACACATAATAGACAGCTCATGTGACTGACATCTGCCTTAATTCCCTATATGGCACATGTGTTGCACATTGGCTGTTTTTAATCAGATGTTTATGTTTGGAAATTAAAGATGGCACTTGTGTGAGGCGATTTGTGCACATCTGTGTCTGTCTGTGTGGTGTGTGTGTGTGACGCTGGGGTGGGTGTGTCCCTGTGGTGTGTGTGTGTGTCCCTGTGGGGTGACTGCATGTGTCCCTATAAGGTGTGTGTGTGTGTGTCCCTGTGGGGGGTCTGTATTGTGTGTGTGTATCTGTGTTGTGGGTATCTCTTTGTGGTGTGTGTCCCTGTGGGGTGAGTGCATGTGTCCCTATAGGGTGTGTATGTATGTGTGTCCCTGTGGGGGGGGGTCTGTGTGGTGTGTGTGTGTCTCTTTGTGGTGGTGTCGTCCCTGTGGGGTGAGTGCATGTGTCCCTATAGGGTGGCTATGTGTGTGTGTCCCTGTGGGGGGGGGGGGGGTGTGTGGTGTGTGTGTCTGTGTTGTGTGTGTCTCTTTGTGGTGTGTGTGTGTGTACCTGTGGGGTGAGTGCATGTGTCGCTATAGGGTGTTTGTGTCCCCGTGGGGGTGTCTCTGTGTTGGGTGTCTCTTTGTGGTGTGTGTGTGTTTGTTCGGGTGCGTGGTGAGTATTCAATATTGGGGCTGCACCTTAGTGACTATACACTTGCTGTTACTCTTTGTGTGCGTGTGGTGTGTATACATGTCCCCGTTCGTGGTGAATATCTCATGTTGGGGCCCCACCTTAGTGACTATATGCTGGTATGTGCTCTTAGTCTTTGGCGCTATCATTGAGCCCCTTTCATTCACATCTGTCAACTGGTAACTGTCACTTTTTCCCCATTATGTAGATAGGGGCAAAATTGTTTGGTGAATTGGAATGCGCGGGGTTAAAATTTCGCCTCACAACATAGCCTATGACTCTCCCGGGGTCCAGACGTGTGACTGTGCAAAATTTTGTGGCTATAGCTGACAGCTGTCGATTTTCCTCCAACACTTTTCCATTCACTTTTTCCCCATTATGTAGATAGGGGCAAAATTGTTTGGTGAACTGGAATGCGCAGGGTTAAAATTTCGCCTCACAACATAGCCTATGATGCTCTCGGGGTCCAGATGTGTGACTGTGCAAAATTTTGTGGCTGTAGTTGCGACGGTGTAGATGCCAATCCCGGATATACACATACACACACACACACATTCAGCTTTATATATTAGATATATAATATAGTGATCAGTATAGACAGTTTATTATCATTCTTGTGTGGTCAGATTGTCAGCTCCTGTGATCAGGGCTCTCCTCATACACCTGTACAGTGTATATATATAGTATATAGTGATCAGTATAGAGGCTCTTTATCATTCTGTGTGATCAGATTGCAGCTCCTGTGATCAGGGCTCTCCTCCTCATTATACACCTGTACAGTGTATATGTAGTATATAGTGATCAGTATAGAGGCTCTTTATCATTCCTGTGTGCTCAGATTGTCAGCTCCTGTGATCAGGGCTCTCCTCATTATACACCTGTACAATGTGTGTATATATAATATATATATATATTTAGAAAAAAAATAAGCACAGCTCTGTTTGGGTGCAAATCAGTCCAGTTTCTCTTCCTCCTCACTGGTATACAATAAACAAAATGACTGCAGCACTTCTTATCTTCAATCCAAATGCCTTTATTGGCCTTCAGGTGTATTTGGGACATTTCGGGAACATCTCCCTTCCTCTAACTAGATTTGGATTTAAGATAAGGAGTGCTGCAGTCATTTTGTTTATTTTATATAAATCTCTCCCTGGCTGCTTGCATCGGAAGTATGCCGACCACCATATTGGAACACCCAAGTTATGGTGTTCCGATATGGCGGCCGGGATTTAAATCCCCCACCAAAGCTGCGCAGAATTGCTCATTGGCTGAGCTGCCGCTGGCTGAGCCAATGAGCGGCGTGGGATTCAAAGCCACTCCTATTGCGTCTGGAGATCGGTGGTGCTTGCCACTGATCTGCCGGCGGTGGCAGTGAGTGGAAAGCTACCAGGAGATCAGCGGCGCACGTCTAATAGCAGTGAGTGGCGGGTGGGAATTAAAAAATTTCCCGCCAATACCAAGCTGCTCAGCTAATTGGTCTTCGATCTCCCAAGACCAGAATTCTGCACCCCAAAACGTCCGACTGTCCCCCACACTCGGAAGCTTCACGCAGAACCTGAAAACCCATCTTTTCAGAACAGCCTGCAATGACCACAGAGCCACCTCACCACCACTGGATCCAGCACTCCACCACCACTCGACCCGGCGCTTCACCACCAATTGACCCGGCGCTCCACCACCACTCGACAGTGGATGTCATGCTTCCGGGGGAAAGCGTCCTAGAGTGGACCCACTGGGCTGTGGTACCGAACTCCCCTGGGTGAGCTGGTCCTAGTTTAACCAACCCCTATACGGGGATTGTCAGGGGCAAGCCCAGGGGGTCTAAATACCACAGCTGCTAGTACCAGGGCGGCGGCTCGTAGGATTACCCTATACTACGGTAAGGCCAAACAGTAAAGGAGGCACCAGAGCCAGGGGTCAAGAGAGCTGGAACGGGTTCTACCCGAGGAGAGCACAAGGTGGGCCTGACTATCAGTCAGAGAAGCAGAAGCATACTAACACAGTAATCAGGCACCTCCCATCAGTGGAGGTGGCCTGATATACCAGAGAACGGACAGCTATTGGTCAAAGGGAGTGTCAGGTTGAGCCATGGCGGCGCCTACATTCAAGCTGCTGATTAGGTTCATGACATTGTAGTGTGCTGATATGTGAGCCCGGTGGTCAGCAGACAGGAAGGGAACCCGGCAATGGCTGGACGCCGTGTTCCCAATCAGTAGAGAGCAGAGGATACAGACCTAGGAGAGGTGAGCTGGGGAGCAGTGCCAGGGGACCTAACAGTACCCCCTCCTTCACACCCTCTCCTCCAAAGGCGTGCTAAGAACCTCGCCAGAATGACTGGTGCATCAATGTTCTCCCGTGGCTCTCAGGACCGAAGCCAACCCAGTCAATTAGGAAGAGGGTTTTGCTTCTTCTTTTCTTCATGGCAAGGATGTCCCTGACTTCATAGACATTCTTAAAGCTGAGAGGCCGTGGCACAGTGCCGGAGGATGGATGAAAGCGATTAAGCACCACTGGTTTCAACAACGAGACATGAAAGGAGATAGGGATGCAAAGAAGCAGGCAGTGTCAGCTTGTAGGCAACGTCATTGATGCGTCACAGGACTTCGAAGGGACCGATATAACGCGGCCCTAACTTGTAGGATGGCATCTTCAGCCTAACACATCTGAAAGAAAGCCACACTTTATTACCTGGGAGGAAAGATGGCGAATCCAGACGTCTCTTATCAGCATGCCTCTTCATCCTGCCAGAGGCTTGTGTAAGCGCGTCTCTGGTCTCTCTCCAGATCATAGAGAAGTCCACGGACAATGCATTAGCCGCCGAATTGCCGGACGCTGAGGAAATCGGGAGAGGCAAACCAGCATGTTGCCCGAATACCACGACAAAAGGAGATTTAGCTGACGACTCACTAGAGTGATTGTTGTAAGCGAATTCCGCCAAGGGAGGAGACAGGTCCAGTTATCGTGATGAGCATTGGCAAAGTGCTGAAGATAGGTGAGGACTGGGTTAATGCACTCCACCCGCCCGTTGGACTGAGGATGATAGGCTGAGGAGAAGTTAAACGTGATGTCCATATGCTTGCACAGCGCCTTCCAGAACCGGGAAGTGAACTGGACTCCCCCTATCGGACACAATATGACGAGGAAATCCGTGGAGCCGGAAGATGTGTTCAATGAATATCTTGGCCAACTCAGGAGCGGATAGCAGACCAGGCAAAGGAACGAAATGGGCCATTTTAGAGAAGCGAACCACAACTACCCATATGACCGTACAGCTGGAGGAGCAGGGAAGATCCGTAATGAAATCCATGGCTATGTGTTGCCACGATGCCGATGGAACTGGGAGAGCCAGTAGATGTCCAGCCAGCAACTTCCTGGACACCTTATTTCTAGCACAAGACGGACATGAAGCAACAAAATCGTGGACGTCTTGACGGATAGAAGGCCACCAATAGTGACGAAATATTAAAGAGAGAGACTTTTTAACTCCAACATGGCCGGCAATTCTCGAAGAGTGTCCCCATGACAGGACCGTCTCTTATCCTGTGCTACAAAGGTCTTACCCAGAGGAAGTCCAGCTATATGTAAGGGAGCCACAGTGATTATCTTGGTGGGGGTCAATGATATGGAAGGACTCCTCCTCCACATTCGACAGCTGGAAGGACCTTGACAGGGCATCAGCCTTGATGTTTTTTGCTGCCAGGCCGGAAGTGCAGTTCAAAATTGAAACTGGCAAAGAACAGGGACCACCGGAACTGCCGAGGGTTGAGCCTCTGGGCAGACTGGAGATAAGCCAGGTTCTTATGGTCAATGAAGATAACGAATGAATGAACGGTACCCTCGAGGAGGTGTCGCCACTCCTCTAATGCCAATTTGATGGCCAGCAATTCACGGTCCTCGATACAATAGTTGCGCTCCGATGCAGTAAATGCTTTGGAGAAAAACCTGTAGGTTGACTAACTGATCCGAAGAGGATTTTTGGGAGAGGACAGCCCCTGCTCATATGGAGGAGGCGTCTACCTCTACAATGAACTGTCTGTTTACCTCTAGTTGGTGCAAGGTAGGAGCCTCACAGAAGGAGCGCTTTAAGGTGGAGAAGGCTTGTTCAGCCTTCAGGGTCCAGTTGCAGGACTTTGCTCCCTTACAGATGAGAGCTGTGATGGGTTTGATCAAGGAAGAGAAATGGGGAATGAATAACTATAGTAATTTGCAAAGCCAAGGAACCGCTGTATAGCCTTAGTCCCCACAGGACGGGGCCACTTCAGAAAGGGGGGGGAGAGCTTCTCAGGGTCCATCCGTAGTCCGGAATCCAAGATAATATACCCGAGAAAGGGCAAAGAGGTCTGCTCAAATACGCATTTCTCCATCTTGGGTAAAACCGATTCCTCCTCAGTCGCAGGAGGACTTGCTTGCCATATGTGCCGTCTATGAGAGGATAAATCTGGGGAGAAGATGATGATGTCATCCAAATACACCACCACACACGTGTACAACAGGTCCCGGAAGATGTCATTGACAAACTCTTGGAACACCGTGGGGGTGTTAAACAACCTGTACGGCATGACCAAATACTCATAATGGCCGTCCCTGGTGTTGAAAGTTGTCTTCCATTCTTTCCCAGCACGTATGCAAACCAGGTTGTAGGCTCCTCGGAGGTCTAATTTTGTGAAGATGTGAGCCCCTTTGAGCATGTCAAAGAGCTCCGGAATCAGTAGCAGTGGGTATTTGTTCTTGACTGTAATTGCATTCAAGCCCCTGTAATCTATACAGGGTTGAAGGGTGCCCTCCTTCTTCTTCACAAAGAAGAACCCTGCGCCTGTGAAAATGTGGATTTTCGGATGAAGTCCCTAGCCAAATTGTCCGCGATGTACTCCGGCATGGCTTGTGACTCGGCTGGGGACAACAGATAGATTCGTCCCTTGGGGATGTGTAGCACTGGGAACCAGGCCTATAGGGCAATCATACGACCTATGAGGCGGGAGGACTTCGGCCTCTGTCTTGTTGAAGAAGTCCACATACTGCCAAAAGGCAGCCAGTAAACCCGGAAGAACAGAAGCCGGTTGCAGGAAACTAGGTGGCAGAACAGACTGCAGGCATCTCTCTTGGCAGAGAGGACCCCATTGCAGCACGTCCCCAGAGTGCCAGTCCAGGGCAGGTTCATGAGTCCTGAGCCAGGGAAGCCCGAGGAGCAGGGCATGGGAGAGACCGGGAAGGACGTAGAAGGCAATTCTTTCACGATATAAAGCCCTGATCTGCATCTCCACCTCTTCCGTCACCTCGGTGACAACCTCCTGCAGCGGTCTGCCATCCACCGACGCAATGACGCAAGGTGTCACAGGGGTATTACAGGAATTCCAAGCCGAGTCACTGTCTCTTGCTGGATGAAGTGTCCTGCTGCCCCGGAATCCACGTAGGCTAGCTCAGAGAAGCGTCTCTGTGGATATATTACCTGCATGGACAGGGTGAGGGGTTGAGAGGCACCGCTCTCGCCTAGGATGGCCTCCCTTACTTGACCTAGGCAGGGGAGGTTTCCCGATTTTTCAGGACAATACCGGCGCTGATGGGATGCGTCCCCACAGTACTGGCATAAGCCGTGAGCCAGCCACTCCTCTTGGCATTGTTCCGCCATCCTGACGCAATCCACCTGCATTTTTGGAAAAGGGGGCAGCACCAGACATCACAGTCCGTGGACTGGGTGAACTGCATTCAGAGGGAAGCGGCCGGACGGATCTCCTCTCCTTGACAGATTCACGGGAGCGTTCCTGAAAACGCAAATCGATGCGAGTGGCTAGTGAGATCATGTCCTCCAGCTCTGCTGGGATATACCAACCTGCAAGTACGTCCTTTATCCTGACGGATAGGCCATGCCAGAAAGAACCAGTCAGCGCCTCATTATTCCATATCAACTCGGGAGGAGAGGGTGCGGAAGCGTATGGCAAACTGCCCAATGGTGAGGGTCCCTTGACAGAGGTTGAAGAGAGATTCTGTATTAGATGCGACCCGGCCGGGTTCATCGAAGACCTTACGGAATGTCTCCAGAAAGGTCGACAAGTTAGAGACCGCAGGGTCATCATGCTCCCTTAGAGGGTTAACCCACACCAGGGCCTCGCCCTCCAGATGGGACACCACAAAGGCCACCCTGGCCCGATCGGTGGGGTACTGCTTTGTCAGCAGTTCAAAGTGTAGACGACACTGGTTGAGGAAGCTGCAGGACATCTTAGGGTGACCGCTGTATCTAGGCGGTTTTCCAAGGTGAGGTGGAGGATTCGGGCGAGGCGCCTTCCGGAAACTGGTCATGGGCTGCGGCTTGAGCCAAAGCCGTGGTTGCAGACTGCAGGGAGACCAGACGATCGTCCACCGAAGACATATAAGATAGCATGCGAGACTGCTTGACTCGTTGCATGGACAGCTCCTGTTGTAGGCTTGTCAGCTGAGCGGCAGACGCTAGGTCGGAAGTCTGAAGGGAGGCTAACCGGGTATCCATGGACAGAAAGAAAGCCATAATACGGTTCTGATTTTCCCGAAGATAAGCCAGCTCCTTTTGCGCTGAGAACATGGTACCAGCTGGGTCTATGGCCTGATTATTCTGTCACGCTTCCGGGGTAAGGCGTCCTAGAGTGGACCCACTGGGCCGTGGTACCGAACTCCCCTGGGTGAGCTGGTCCTAGTTTAAGCAACCCCTATACAGGGATTCATGACAATGATGGGAGTGTTGGTGTGTCACGGTCCGCGCTACTGTGGTATGTATAAACTCACCAAAGAGCCAAGATAGTTATCATCCTTTATTTCCTCCTCTCTCCTACGCGTTTCAGCGCCACACCCGGCGCCTTCCTCCTTCCACAGCAGCGCGGACCGTGACACACCAGCACTCCCATCATTGTCTTGGATTCAAACCACTATCCAGTGGTCGGTGGAGGTCCTGCAGCAGCTAGAACACAGATTCCAAAACGCCTTCAAACCAGTTGTGGGGATCACAACTGGACCAGGTGAGCAGCTTCATAGCACCACCAGCATACACAAGTGTCACTAGTGATAGGGCACTATTGCGCCTCTTGTCCCCCTCCCTTTTTTTCTATACAGGGATTGTCAGGGGCAATTGTCAGGGGTTCTAAATACTACAGCTGCTAGTACCAGGGGGGGCGGCTTGTATCGTTAGCCTATACTATGGTAAGGCCAAACAGGGAAGGAGGCATCAGAGCTAAGGGTTATGAGAGCTGGAACGGGTTCTTCCCGAGGAGAGCACAAGGTGGGCCGGACTACCAGTCAGGGAAGCAGAAGCATACTAACACAATAATCAGGCACCTCCCATCAGTGGAGGTGGCCTGCTATACCGGAGAACAGACAGCTATTGGTCACAGGTAGTGTCAGGTTGAGCCGTGCCGTCCCCTACATTCACAGGGGAGGAGCGTGAGCGTACCTAGTGCACTACTGATTAGGTTCATGACTCCGACCATTGTAGTGTGCTGATATGTGAGCCCGGTGGTCAGACAGGAAGGGAACCCGGCGATGGTGCCGAGACACAGCAAGACTGGATGCCGGGTTACCAATCGGTAGAGGAGCAGAGAATACAAACCAGGAGAGGTGAGCTGGGGAGCGGTGCCAGGGGACCTAACAGTGGATGTGCTCAATGTCTGAGGTTGTGTCAGACACAGTCACGGTTCAGAAATGAAAATGGCTGACACAGACCTATGTGGGAAAGTCGCTGAAGATGGAGAAGAGAGGGTTAAATTGGAATTGTGATTTATTGTCACCGCGTTTTCAGAGAACAGATGAGACTCCCTTAGGAAAGATCCGTGTGTGATTTTTCCTAATTAGTGATGTGTACTCTGAAACGCGTTGACAATAAATCACAATTCCAGGATCCTTGTCACATCCATCTTTCACCCACGACAGCGCAGATTAGGCCCCTCTTCTCCATCTCCAGAATTCTGGCGTAAAAAACTTTGAAAGTTGAGACATTTTTGTGCAATGGCGGACTGTGCTAGAATTTTGTGACATGGCGTTCTCACGCCATTTTCAATACAATTAGTGACATGAAGCAACATTCCTTATGCCCCTAGTCTTGATCCAGTCACAGACTGAGGTAAGATTTGTGGTGCTGGGAGCCGGACGGCCTGGACAGATGATCCTGGGTGACTCAAGCACCTCCGTATCAGCACTAGTTTGAACAGCGCAGGTCTTGTCGAAATGGTGCCTTGGAGTTTACTGTTAAAGGAAACTGTTCACATGGAAAATTCTAATAACCTGCAGATATGGGTTTAATCTGCAGGTTAATAGGGTAATGATCCTATTCGGCATCCACACATTGAACCCTTCTGCCAGGAGGACAAGAGCTTTAATCTTCCCAGCAGTGCTCCAGTTTTAGTCATGAAGTCAGAACCAGCGCGAGTCCAGTAATGCTCAGTGAAGGCTGTAACCACCCCATGCTCTGAGTATGCACTTCCTCTAATCCAGAGCGGCTGTCAGTCAGTGCGAGGTCATGATTAAAGCCGCCACTCTCCTTATACAGCAGGTTTCCTTTAAGGGGCTGTCCAGTCTAAAATAATTTTGCAGTCACTTTATGTGACTGCAGACTTATCAATCATCCCAGTGCTCGTGCCGTTTCCTTTCCTGGCTTTAGGTTCAGAGGTGTGAGCCAGTGATCTGACTGCTGTTTCAGAGCTGTCCACACCTCTTCGGCATTGTGGGGTTTGTCACCTATGCATATTAGCTTCAGCACAGCCTGTTGCCGCTTCGCAGAGGCAGTGCTGCAGTGCTTCCAGCTTGGGACTGGTGTGGAGGGTAAAGTGGATGAGGATGCGCAGGAGGAGGAGGAGGAGGCTGAGGAGCATGACATTCCGGAGCTGTAGAGTGTGGGTGAAACCCTGACTGAGGTAGGGCCTGCAATCCTTGGTGTGGGAAGGACGTGTTCCGTCCCTCGCTCAGACTGGGTCCCAGCATCCACAATATTAACCCAGTGTGCCGTCAAGGAGATGTAGCGGTATTGCCCACAAGCACTTGTCCACGTGTCTGTGGTTAGGTGGACTTTGGCTGAAACAGCGTTGTTCAGGGCACGTGTGATGCCTTGTGACATGTGGTTATGCAATGCGGGGACGGCACATCTGGAGAAATAGTGGCGGCTGGGGACCGAGTAACGTGGGACAGCAGCCACCATCAGGTCGCGGAATGCTTCCGTCTCCACCAGCCGGAAAGGTAACATTTCTAGCGCAAGCAGTCGCGAAATGTGATAATTTAGGACTGTGGCATGTGTGGCGTTGGCAGCGTATTTGCGCCTGCGTTCAAAGGTTTGCTGGATGGATAATTGAACGCTGCGCTGGGACAAGGACGTGCTTGATGGTGGTGTTATTTGTGCGTGGGCAACGTCAGGTGCAGGGCCGGAGGCTTGTTCGCGGCCAGCATGGACAGGGGATTGGCTCGCACGCACAATACGCGAAGACGTAGCAGTGACATCAGCAAGCACCGCTCCTCGACTCTGTTGTACTTCCCACAAAGTCGGGTGCTTGGCTGACATGTGCCTGATCATGCTGGTGGTGGTCAGGCTGCTAGTTTTCGTACCCCTGCTGATGCTGGCATGGCAGGTGTTGCAAATGGCCTTTTTAGAGTCATCTGGAGCCAACTTAAAAAACTGCCAGACTCGGGAAGACCTAACATTTGCACAGGCACCTTGTGTCGTGTTGTTGTTCCGGGGAACGGTTGCCTGCCTTCTGCCTGCGGACACGACCCTGCTTCTTACTGCCTGTTGGGATGCTACACCTCCCTCCCCCTGTGCACTGCTGTCCTCACTCTGCATATCCTCCTACCAGGTTGGGTCAGCTACTGGATCATCCACCACGTCGTCTTCCTCTTCCGCACCCTGATCCTCCTCCTGACTTCCTGGCAATTGTGTCTCATCATTGTCCACCCCTTGTTGAGACACGTTGCCAACGTTCCCTTCGTGAGAACGTGGCTGCTCAAATATTTGGGCATCTGTACATACCATCTCATCACCCACTTCAACAGGAGCTGACGAGAGGCCAGATTCTGCGAATGGATACGTGAACAGCTCTTCTGAGTGTCTTAGTGTGGGATCAGTAATGTGCGTGGACGTGTACTCGGCCTGGTGGTGGGAAGGAGGATCAGGTTGGGAAATGTGCGGTGCAGTATCACGGCTATTGACACTTGACCGTGTGGAAGACAGGGTGTTTGTGGAGGTGCCAATCTGACTTGAAGCATTATCCGCTATCCAAGTAACAACCTGTTGACACTGGTCTTGGTTCAAGAGCGGTGTACTGCTGCGGGCCCCAAGAATTTGGGACAGGACGTGCGAGCGAGTAGATGTGCCACTTTGTTGTTGCGAAATTAGTGCTTGCACACGACCTCGGCCTCTGCCTGCACCACCATCACGTCCACTTCCTTGTCCCTTGCCAACGCCCTTGCACACTTTTCCTGTATACAGCTACAACAGTCTGGTGACTGTTCTGGTCACAGGAAAGCTGGATATGGATATTGGACCCTGCCTGTATACAGCTAGTCAGCTCCAACAGTCTCCTGAGGACTGTTCTCGTCGCAGGAAAGCTGGATATTAGAGCCTGCCTGTATAGAGCTAGTCAACTACTACAGTCTGGTGACTGTTCTGGTCACAGGAAAGCTGGATATTAGAGCCTGCCTGTATAGAGCTAGTCAACTACTACAGTCTGGTGACTGTTCTGGTCACAGGAAAGCTGGATATTAGAGCCTGTCTGTATAGAGCTAGTCAACTACTACAGTCTGGTGACTGTTCTGGTCACAGGAAAGCTGGACATTAGAGCCTGCCTGTATAGAGCTAGTCAACTACTACAGTCTGGTGACTGTTCTGGTCACAGGAAAGCTGGATATGGATATTAAACCCTGTCTGTATACAGCTAGTCAGCTCCAACAGTCTCCTGAGGACTGTTCTGGTCACTGGAAAGTTGGATATGGATATTACACCCTGCCTATATCCTCCAAGATTAGTCCTGAGAAGGACTGTTGTGGTCCGCAGCAGTTTGCAGCCCTGCTCCGGATCTATCTATGAGGGCCGCAATTCTGTCCCTTAAGCAGCAGCAGACACTCTCCCTACACTGACTGTCTGGATGGCTGTGTGCAGAGCACATCGTGGCCGGGTCTTATAAAGGCTCGCTCATGCTGTGCAGGCCGGCCAATCACTGCAATGCCACAACTAACATGGCTATGGCATTGCAGTGACTGCCAGCCAATCCCTGCATGTGGGCTGGCTCTCTAAAGAGCGCCAACATGCAGGGATGAGGACCCCAAGTACAGCACGGGTATCGCGAGATTACTCGGTACTCGCTGAGTAGCCCGAGTACAGTGATACACGTGCGAGTACCGAGTAGTCACAAGCATACTCGCTCATCACTATTCCATACCTATACATCGAGCAGGAAACCTCACCCTGACCGACCATAATCTGGGCCCTAGGTAAGGAATGAATGGGGTAAGCTCTTTGTCATTTCAGATAAATTAGGGCCACACGCTACGAAAGTGGCATCAATTCACCAGAATAAAAATTGTACAATGGCACAGCCTGCATGCATGGCACAGGGCGTGGAACAGTGCCTGGTCTAGCATATGAAGGTTAAACATTGATCAGGAACAGAGGGATGAGGAACAGGTGTATGCATTGTGCTCAGAGGGCCCTGATAAATTGAGGAAACACACAACAAGGAGACCCCAAGAGAAGTCTCCACATTTCCAAAAATTAGGGCCAGTCATCATGAAAGTGGCATCAATTGACTCATAGTAGAAATGGTAAACAAGAATAAAATGCCAGCGAGCCTGGACTAAACGTGTATTCATTTTGCAATCAGGTTACAAAAAAAACACACAACACCAGATCCCCACATATTCCCTAAAATCCAACATCGCATTTTGGTGACATGGCCTTAGTCATGGTAAGGTATAAACCACAAAAGAAACTTTTGTATAGTTATGAGTAAAATAATACAAGTAGTAGTCCTATCTTGAAGAATAATTTTTTTCACATCATTAATGATTGCCTGGGACAGCCTCACCTTCAGTAGCTTTCAGCCAATATTAACTCCCTCTGATCCAGGAAGGTTCTAAGAAAACCGCAAGATAGTCGCACTGGAAATCAGTGATGAAAGGAAAAGACCCTTACAAAGTAAATTATGCATATTTCAACTGTATATTACAATGAAGCAGCGTAGCAAAAAAAGAAAAGGAAATAATAAATAAATATTAATATATAGCATGTAGAATATGAAATCCAACATTGAACATACATAAAAGCATGGAATAATAGCAACAATCATAATATACAGTTAGGGCCAGAAATATTTGGACAGTGACACAATTTTCGTGAGTTGGGCTCTGCATGCCACCACATTGGATTTGAAATGAAACCTCTACAACAGAATTCAAGTGCAGATTGTAACGTTTAATTTGAAGGGTTGAACAAAAATATCTGATAGAAAATGTAGGAATTGTACACATTTCTTTACAAACACTCCACATTTTAGGAGGTCAAAAGTAATTGGACAAATAAACATAACCCAAACAAAATATTTTTATTTTCAATATTTTGTTGCGAATCCTTTGGAGGCAATCACTGCCTTAAGTCTGGAACCCATGGACATCACCAAACGCTGGGTTTCCTCCTTCTTAATGCTTTGCCAGGCCTTTACAGCCGCAGCCTTCAGGTCTTGCTTGTTTGTGGGTCTTTCCGTCTTAAGTCTGGATTTGAGCAAGTGAAATGCATGCTCAATTGGGTTAAGATCTGGTGATTGACTTGGCCATTGCAGAATGTTCCACTTTTTTGCACTCATGAACTCCTGGGTAGCTTTGGCTGTATGCTTGGGGTTATTGTCCATCTGTACTATGAAGCGCCGTCCAATCAACTTTGCAGCATTTGGCTGAATCTGGGCTGAAAGTATATCCCGGTACACTTCAGAATTAATCCGGCTACTCTTGTCTGCTGTTATGTCATCAATAAACACAAGTGACCCAGTGCCATTGAAAGCCATGCATGCCCATGCCATCACGTTGCCTCCACCATGTTTTACAGAGGATGTGGTGTGCCTTGGATCATGTGCCGTTCCCTTTCTTCTCCAAACTTTTTTCTTCCCATCATTCTGGTACAGGTTGATCTTTGTCTCATCTGTCCATAGAATACTTTTCCAGAACTGAGCTGGCTTCTTGAGGTGTTTTTCAGCAAATTTAACTCTGGCCTGTCTGTTTTTGGAATTGATGAATGGTTTGCATCTAGATGTGAACCCTTTGTATTTACTGTCATGGAGTCTTCTCTTTACTGTTGACTTAGAGACAGATACACCTACTTCACTGAGAGTGTTCTGGACTTCAGTTGATGTTGTGAACGGGTTCTTCTTCACCAAATAAAGTATGTGGCGATCATCCACCACTGTTGTCATCCGTGAACGCCCAGGCCTTTTAGAGTTCCCAAGCTCACCAGTCAATTCCTTTTTTCTCAGAATGTACCCAACTGTTGATTTTGCTACTCCAAGCATGTCTGCTATCTCTCTGATGGATTTTTCTTTTTTTTCAGCCTCAGGATGTTCTGCTTCACCTCAATTGAGAGTTCCTTTGACCGCATGTTGTCTGGTCACAGCAACAGCTTCCAAATGCAAAACCACACACCTGGAATCCACCCCTGACCTTTTAACTACTTCATTGATTACAGGTTAACGAGGGAGACGCCTTCAGAGTTAATTGCAGCCCTTAGAGTCCATTGTCCAATTACTTTTGGTCCCTTGAAAAAGAGGAGGCTATGCATTACAGAGCTATGATTCCTAAACCCTTTCTCCGATTTGGATGTGGAAACTCTCATATTGCAGCTGGGAGTGTGCACTTTCAGCCCATATTATATATATAATTGTATTTCTGAACATGTTTTTGTAAACAGCTAAAATAACAAAACTTGTGTCACTGTCCAAATATTTCTGGCCCTAACTGTACAATGTGGTCCATAATGATAAAATTTCAGATCAGAAAAAAGGCACAGAAAAATAAAAAACAGCCCCCACTAAAATACACAGAACTGTAGAATTAAAAGCAGCAACTATAATGAAAGGAAAAAAGGCAGATTACACATAATCCTCATTTTACAGGTTTGACAACACAAATAAAGTAAGATCATTACATTATGATTGCTGTGTGCCTAAACATTGGAGCTCCCCCACAAATGACCCCATTTTGGAAACTAGACCCCCAAGGAACGTATCTAGATGCATAGTGAGCACTTTGAATCCGCAGATGCTTCACAAATTGATACGTAAACAAGAAAATTTTTGTGGAAAAAAATTACTTTTTCATTTTTACGGATCAATTTTTGAAGCACCTGGGGGTTCTAAGTGCTCACTATGCATCTATATGCGTTCCTTGGGGGGGGGGTCTAGTCTCCAAAATAGGGTCACTTGTGGGGGAGCTTCAATGTTTAGGCACACAGGGGCTCTCTATATGTGACATGGTGTCCACTAACAATTTGAATAGGAAATTACCGTATATACTCGTGTATAAGCCGACCCGTGTATAAGCCGACCCCCCTACTTTAGCCCCCGAAACATGGGAAAACTTATTGACTCGTGTATAAGCCGAGGGTGGACCCCAGCACAGGTATACAGCCCCCAGCAGTGTGGTATAGAGGCCCCCCCAGTGGTATACAGGCCTCCCCAGTGGTAGTATACAGCAGCCTCCCCAGTGGTAGTATACAGCAGCCTCCCCAGTGGTAGTATACAGCAACCTCCCCAGTGGTAGTATACAGCAGCCTCCCCAGTGGTATATACAGGCCCCAGCAGTATATACAGCAGCCCCAGTGGTATACAGCAGCCTCCCCAGTGGTATATACAGGCCCCAGCAGTATTACAGCAGCCTCCCCAGTGGTATATGCAGGCCCCAGCACTATATACAGCAGCCCCAGTGGTATACAGCAGCCTCCCCAGTGGTATATACAGGCCCCAGCAGTATTACAGTAGCCTCCCCAGTGGTATATACAGGCCCCTGCAGTATATACAGCAGCCCCAGTGGTATACAGCAGCCTCCCCAGTGGTATATACAGGCCCCAGCAGTATTACAGTAGACTCCCCAGTGGTATATACAGGCCCCGCAGTATATACAGCAGCCCCAGTGGTATACAGCAGCCTCCCCAGTGGTATATACAGGCTCCAGCAGTATTACAGTAGCCTCCCCAGTGGTATATACAGGCCCCTGCAGTATATACAGCAGCCCCAGTGGTATACAGCAGCCTCCCCAGTGGTATATACAAGCCCCAACAGTATTACAGCAACCTCCCCAGTGATATATACAGGTCCCAGCAGTATATACAGCAGCCCCAGTGGTATACAGCAGCCTCCCCAGTGGTATATACAGGCCCCAGCAGTATTACAGTAGCCTCCCCAGTGGTATATACAGGCCCCAGCAGTATATACAGCAGCCCCAGTGGTATACAGCAGCCTCCCCAGTGGTATATACAGGCCCCAGCAGTATTACAGTAGCCTCCCCAGTGGTATATACAGGCCCCTGCAGTGTATACAGCAGCCCCAGTGGTATACAGCAGCCTCCCCAGTGGTATATACAAGCCCCAACAGTATTACAGCAACCTCCCCAGTGATATATACAGGTCCCAGCAGTATATACAGCAGCCCCAGTGGTATATAGCAGCCTCCCCAGTGGTATATACAGGCCCCAGCAGTATTAAAGCAGCCTCCCCAGTGGTATACAGGCCCCAGTGGTATATACAGGCCCCAGTGGTATATACAGGGCCCCCACTTGCTGCCGCACACCTGTAAAATAATAGATCATTATACTTATCCCTGAAGACCCGGAGGAGCGCAGTGTCAGAGCGGCGACAGCGACAGGGATAAGTATAATGATCTATTACTTTACAGGTGTGCGGCAGCAAGGGGGGGCCTTGTATACCACTGATGGGGGGGCGCCTGTATACTGAATGGGGTAAAGGGAATACCGTATATGTCTCGTGTATAAACTGAGGGGGTACTTTTCAGCACATTTTTTGTGCTGAAAAACTCGGCTTATACACGAGTATATACGGTAGCTCCAATTATTAGCGGACACCATGTCACGTTTGGAGAGCCCCTGTGTGCCTAAACATTGCAGCTCCCCCAAAAGTGACCCCATTTTGGAAACTAGACCCCCCAAGTTACGTATCTAGATGCATAGTGAGCACTTTCAACCCCCAGGTGCTTTACAAATTGATCCGTACAAATGAAAAAAAAAAAACTTTTGTGGAAAAAAAAGTACTTTTATATTTTACGGATCAATTTGTGAAGCAACTGAGGGTTCAAAGTGCTCACTATGCATCTAGATAAATTCCTTGCGGGGTCTAGTTTCCAAAATGGGATCACTTGTGGGGGAGCTCCAATGTTTAGGCACACAGGGGCTCTCCAAACGCGATATGGTGTCCGCTAACAATTTGAATGGAAAATCAGCTCAAATTGTTAGCGGACACCATGTCGCGTTTCGAGAGCCCCTGTGTGCCCAAACATTGGAGTTCCCCTACAATTGACCCCATTTTGGAAACTAGACCCCCCAGGGAACTTAGACAACACCACAGTTTTTGTATCCAATCCATTTGAACATTTAAACCATACTAATTTTTTGTGCATATACACATACTAAGGGGATTGGAATAATCATAGACATCTAATCAAAAATCACCGATCGCAAAATCAGTAATTTACACAATTTTCCCAAAGGGAAAAGAAACGTGATCATACGGTCAATATATATGAAAGTGTGAATTTTATTAAATAAACAATGTGCAGTACAAGGGGTGGGAGTAAGGTTAGAAAAACCAGCATTAATACAAATATATATCTCTCTAGAGTCAATAATATATGTATATTCATGTATCTTAAAATGTACATATAAATAACTCTACTTTATAGTTTCAATACACATATACAAAATATTGGTAAGAGAACAATTATATTACAATTTAAATGCTCCAGTATTCATATACACTGCCATTAAATATATATTGCACAAGCCAAGTACAAAATCATTAGCGCTATACTATAGAAAATATTTTTATTATAAATCATATCAATTTAAGAAGAGGATTTGTAGGAGTTTATCATTATATACATCGTATAGGCCTCTATTCTGCACATTTTATAATATAGATATACTATTAAAATGTTAGACCATCCTACCTATGCATAGCCGATCATTAGTAACATCTATGTTACCACATGCTGTTTAGTGGCATGGGAACTTATCTAGATGGGTGGTGAGCATTTTGAACCCCCAGGTAGCCTAATAAGCCGACTCCATAGAAATAGCTCACTAATATGCTCTCCCCACATAGATGGACCTTGATGTATGGACCCCCATACGCTCAGCCAGACCACGTCTGTGTATCCACTAATTTGGATCTCGGACTGTATTCCCTATCAAACAGAGGTATCTATAGTCCTCAAACGAAAACATTCCCCTATTTATATTCTGGCTTAACTGAATAACGCTTTCAACTCCATAGGCCTCCAAGGGCAGCATACACCTATCTAACTGAGCTAAAAAGTGGAGTAACACTCCCACTACTGCATATAAGGTACTTTCCCTAAACCTCTATTACCACTACTATTCATAGATAGAAACTCTGTTGGTTTATCTACTCCTATTCCGTTTCCCACGTTCTCTCTCCCCTTTTTCTCTACTCTTTCTACTCTATCGTTTACCCTACGACCCACCCACGTTCCTAAAATCACTGACCACCACATCACAATCACCCCACACCAGCCTCACCGCCACAATTTCTCTAGATCTGATACACCTACATCTTATCACCACTCAACACATCACATCTTTGGAAGTCCTCGCACCCCACCACCGAACACTAGTCACTATAGAGCAACACTAAAGATAAACACCACAAATTGTGTCTGATACCTGTTTTTATTTTATTGTATATATTGTACAGAATCACTTGATGAAGGCTCTTGCATGAGCCGAAACGTTTGATGATTGATGAACTTTCACAAACTCCACAAATAAATAACACCAAAAAGATCAACCCTCTCTTGCTTTTTTTAAGTACAGTGCCAGGTTAAGCTTTATACCTAAATTTAATACTAACATGAAGTCCAATATGTCATGAAAAAACAGTCTCAGAATCGCTTGGATCCGTTGAAGCGTTACCGAGTTATTACCTCATAAAGGGACACTGGTCAGAATTGACAAAAATGCCAAAGTCTTTAGGGTCAAAATAGACAGGGTCCTGAAGGGGTTAAAACACTGCAAAATCAAAAGGGTGTTGGCAGACATGTCACATAGTGGTGGAGGAACCAGGATTCTTCCTCCCCTCTGTGACATCACTGGAGAAGTAGCCCCGTAAAAAAACCTGGTGTGTGAATGCACCGCGTTTTTTTACGGGGCTTTTTTGCGTGGGTGCAAAACGCTGCAAAAACAGTGCCAAACAGTGCAAAAAAAGCGCTATGTGTGAACATAACCTAAAGGTCACTTGAAGGTTAACAGCCTCCTTCTCCCAGACCTGAGATGCTGCATCCAAGGAGCCCTGCTGAGCCTTCACTGACAACAAACCAGCAGCAGCTGAAGAAACATCCCAGGAAAAGTTTGCTATTTACTTTACCATATACTTGACCCCTGTGAGTCCTCCACCTGGTAATCCTGCACTTACGGTAAGTAAATTAGTGAACCGTACAGTCACATCTCGGGTTTTCTTTTCCAGGCTCGTCAGAGACATAGCCTGGGAGTGTTTCACCGAATAGTATATATGAGGCACACATTGGCCATCGATTTCCATTGTTATATCATATATTCAGTGGGAGCATCGTGTCAAATACGTTTTTTTTTCGTTTGTATTTTTAGTTTTTGAACAAGACTCTGAGTTTGTTTGATCCAATCAGCAGGAAAACTCATCCTTAAAAATATATAAAAGCACCCAGATGTCCACCTTCAAATCTTATAAAAGGAGCCATGAAGAGCTTTTTGCTTCCACAAATGACAGCAGCACGACACAATAATAATAAATAATAATAATTTTTATTTCTATAGCGCCAACATATTCCGCAGCGCTTCATATTCACAATACAAAGTTCACATTTAAACAATCATAAGAAACAATTAGAAAATACAATGCCAAAAAACAATACAATGCAAAGCATAACATAATACAATAATTGAAGCAAAAAATGGCAACCCTGCTCATAAGAGCTTACAATCTAACAATGAGGTGGGGGTGACAAGGTATAGGTGCTCATTTGCAATGATAGTATAGTCAACTAAAGGAGATGGGGAACAGATAGGAGCAGAATAAGTGGCCACAACCCGTTATATGTGATCCACTTGAGGCGGAGCGGATAGGCTATGTCTAGATGACTGACTAGTGATCATGATAGGCCGCCCTAAAGAGATGTGTTTTTAGGGATCGCCTAAAACTATTTAAGTTGTGGATACATCTAATTTTAGTAGAGCATTCCAAAGAATTGGTGCAGCTCGGGAGAAGTCTTGGAGCCGGGAGTGGGAGGTTCGGATTAATGCAGAAATGAGTCTAAAGTGACTTCCAGAGCGAAGAGAACGGCTGGGGTGATAGACAGAGATGAGGGAGGAGATGTATGGGGGTGCTGCACTGTGAAGAGCTTTGTGGTTGAGAACAAGCAGTTTGAAATGGATCCTATAGTATATAGGCAGCCAGTGTAATGACTGACATAGAGCAGAAGCGCCTGAGTAACAATTAGCTAGATAGGTAATCCTGGCTGCTGCATTAAGGATGGACTGGAGAGGGGAAGCTCAGTACACTAAAATTGTGCCCGGGAAATGATCTGATGTATTCCCTACACTCGGAGCAGTGGATAAGTGGCTAAAGAACCGGTCCACTTTCCATAAATAAGTAATTTACACTGTGTGCAGAATTATTAGGCAAATTAGTTTTTTGATCAAATTATACTTTTTATACATGTTGTCCTACTCCAAGCTGTATAGGCTTGAGAGCCTACTACCAATTAAGTAAATCAGATGATGTGCATCCCTGTAATGAGGAGGTGTGTGGTGTAATGACATCAACACCCTATATAAGGTGTGCTTAATTATTAGGCAAATGCCTTTCCTTAGGCAAAATGGGTCAGAAGAGAGATTTGCCGGGCTCTGAAAAGTCCAAAATTGTGAGATGTCTTGCAGAGGGATGCAGCAGTCTTGAAAATGCCAAACTTTTGAAGCGTGATCACCGAACAATTAAGCGTTTCATGGCAAATAGACAACAGGGTCGCAAGAAGTGTGTTGGACAAAAAAGGCGTAAAATAACTGCCCTTGAATTGAGGAAAATCAAGCGTGAAGCTGCTAAGATGCCATTTGCCACCAGTTTTGCCATATTTCAGAGCTGAAACGTTACTAGAGTACCAAAAAGCACAAGGTGTGCTATATTCAGGGACATGGCCAAGGTAAGGAAGGCTGAAAAACGAGCACCTTTGAACAAGAAACATAAGATAAAACGTCAAGACTAGGACAAGAAATATCTTAAGACTGATTTTTCAAAGGTTTTATGGACTGATGAAATGAGAGTGACCAGATGGCACCTGGCACCAAATCAATAGCACAATCACACGCCCGATGTGGCGGAAGAAAACTGGACTTGGGCTCAGTAAAAACATCCTGAAAATCAGACAGAAACTCTGGAATCTCCTGGGGCAGACATGATATTGGCATCAAAGAAATGTCATCATGTACCCCCTTACAACCCCAGCTAGTTACAGACATAGACTTCCAATCCAAAACAGGATTATGGGCCTGCAACCACAGAAAACCCAGCACCAACGCATCATGCAGATTACGCAAAACCAGAAATCGACAATCCTCCTGATGATCTGGTGCTATACGCTTTGTCAACTGCGTCCAAAACTGAGATGTATTCTGCGCAAGAGGTGTAGCGTCGATGCCCCTTAAAGGAATAGGGTCCCGCAACAGCTGCATAGGGAAGCCACAACAACTAGCAAACTCAAAATCCAGCAAATTTAAGGCGGCTGAATCCACAAATGCCATAACAGAAAAGGACGACAAGGAACAAATCAGAGAAACAGATAATAAGAACTTAGGTTTTATAGTACTGACGGTAAAGGAACCAGCAATCCTCTGTGCCCACTTGGGACAAACATAGACGACATTGGAAGCATCACCACAGTAAAAACACAACTTATTACGGCGTTCAGTGCGAGATAGAATCCTATCACTGTATCGGCTCAGGAATCTGCTCTGATGATGACAATCCCGAGCGGACAGTTCTGCGCACCTGCAGACACCGATCAATCTGAATGGCCAGAGACATAGAATCATTCAAACCCGCAGGCGTGAGAAACCCCACCATAACATCCTTACCAGCGTCAGAAAGACCCTTTCTGAAAAGCGCCGCCAAAGCATCATCATTCCAATTAGTCAGCACAGACCATTTCCTGAATTTCTGACAATACAATTATGCCGCCTCCTGACCCTGAGACAGGGCCAACAGGGTCTTATCAGTTTGATCCACAGAGTCGGGTTCATCATAAAGTAAACCCAAGGCCTGAAAAAAGGAGTCCACATTAAGTAAAGCCGGATCCCCAGAGGTGAGAGAAAATGCCCAATCTTGCGGATCACCCTACAGCAGGGAGATAACTATTTTAACCTGCTGAACTGAATCACCAGAAGACCGAGGTCTCAGAGCGTAAAAGAGTTTACAATTATTTTTGAAACTCAAAAATTTGGACCTATCACCATAAAACAAATCTGGAGTAGGAATTCTTGGTTCCAAAACTGGAGTCTGAACTATATATTCAGAAATTCCCTGTACCCTTGCAGCAAGCTGGTCTAAACGAGAAACTAGTTCCTAGACACTCCTACTGGCACAAGACTCCACAGTCACCCAAAGAAAAAGAGGGAAGAAAGAAAAAAGAAACAACAGCCTCAACACTTCTCTTCCCTTCTTCTGAGATGCATGTATCTAGATTTTAACTCTTTAGACCAGTTGTACTGTTATGAACTGATGACTCAGGAGTAACAATCAGATTCTATAGAAGTCGTTGACAACTGTACTGACCGCAATCCCTGACTACACACAGCAACTAGAAGTAGCCGTGGGATGCAACTAACCAAACCTAGACACCTCTGCACAGCCAGAGAACTAACTGCTCCTAAAGATGGATGTAGGAAAAGCTAGCTTGCCTCAGAGCAGAACTCCAAAAGAATAGCAAGCCCCACACAGATATTAACTGGGAAACAAAAGAAGGAAAAACAATCACAGGCAGAGTATCAGGTTTAGCAAATGAGGCCACACTAGCTATATAGGAAAGACAAGAAAGAATACTATTGCGGTCAGTATAAAACACTATCAAAAACCACCAAAAGCAGATATTACAAAAATTACCCTGAGTCACTAAAGGGGGTGTCACACGCGTCAATATCGCCTGCACGATATCGACTGCACGTGACGTTGCAGCGATATTGACGCGTGTGACATACTGCATCAACCAGCGATAAATCGCTGGTTGATGATCGCCAGGTTTCAGAACCAGCTCTGAAACCTGGCGATTGTCGCCCGGTGGACACGCAGCATCGCTGCGTGTGACACCGGGAGCGAGCGATATTCCAGCTCCCAGCGCCTGTCACAAGCGCTGGGAGCTGGTCTCCAAGGTACACTGCGGGTAACTAGGCAGCGCGCGCTGCCTAGATATCCGACGTGTACCTTAGTTACCAGCCTCCTCCGCTCACCGTGTGAGCGGAGGAGGCTGGTAACTAAGGTACACGTCGGGTATCTAGGCAGCGCGCGCTGCCTAGATACCCGACTGTGTACCTTAGTTACCAGCCTCCTCCGCTCACCGGGTGAGCAGAGGAGGCTGGTAACTAAGGTACACGTCGGGTATCTAGGCAGCGCGCGCTGCCTAGTTACCCGCAGTGTACCTTGGAGACCAGGCTGCTCCCGCTTCCAGCAGGCTGGCAGCGGGAGCAGGACATCGTGGAAACGATATTTAAATCGTTTCCATGATGTCACTGGTCAATTGATCGCTGGTGAGTCTGTCTGTGTGACAGCTCACCAGCAATCAGCCGTCAATGTCGTCAGCGATCAGATCGCTGACGACATTGACGCGTGTGACACCCCTTAAGACTCGGCGACCTCTATATCTGCAGACTTCTATGAATCATATGCCAGCAGAACTGGAAATAACAGATAGTAGTGAATGGTAAAGTTCCTAGGAAGCAAGCTTCCTATCTGAGAGCAGATAAACAAATATACAGACTAGATAACAAACCCACATCTCAGAATAAAACAAAACATAAGCAGATCCTTAAGCATTCAAAAGTGTGCCACAAAATATCAAAAAAACATTCACTTATCTTGCAAAGATCTCCATAGAGCAGGAGAAACCAGAGAGATGTGAACTCCTCCAGGAACCAAAGACAACTGGCAAGGATTGATCCTCGTCAACCCATTATATGCTCCAAGAACCAGATTACCAATCATCACCATCACCTGTGAAGCCCACACAGTCAGCTGCATGACCAGCAACAACCACCAGAGGGAGCTCCAATGAATTCACAACAAAAGAGCTCCACTCCGACTCAGACGCCAGCAAGGTGGAGGTGGGGTACTGGTATGGGCTGGTATCAAAGATGAACTTGTGGGACCTTTTCGGGTTGAGGATGGAGTGAAGCTCAACTCCCGGACCTACTGCCAGTTTCTCGAAGACAACTTCTTCAAGCAGTGCTACAGGAAGAAGTCAGTATCGTTCAAGAAAACATGATTTTCATGCAGGACAATGCTCCATCACGTTCATCCAACTACTCCACAGCGTGGCTGGCCAGTAAAGGTCTAAAAGAAGAAAAAATAATGACATGGCCCCCTTGTTCACCTGATCTGAACCCCATAGAGAACCTGTGGTCCCTCCTAAAATGTGAGATCTACAGGGACGGAAAACAGTACACCTCTCGGAACAGTGTCTGGGAGGCTGTGGTGGCTGCTGCACACAATGTTGATCGTAAACAGATCAAGCAACTGACAGAATCTATGGATGGAAGGCTAATGAGTGTCATCATAAAGAAAGGTGGCTATATTGGTCACTCATTTTTTGGGGGTTTTGTTTTTGCATGTTTACCTGGTGAAACAAGTAAGATGGGAATATATTTGGTTTTTATTAAGTTGCCTAATAATTATGCCTAGTAATAGTTACCTGCACAAACAGATATCCTCCTAAACAGGGAGCGTGTTTGATGCTTGACAGTGATGCGAGTGTAGTGCGTGTTTTGTGTCAGTGTGGTGCGAGTGTGGTGCGTCTGGGTGAGTGTGCATGGTTGTATGCATGTGAGTGTGCTGCGAGTGTGCTGCATGAGTCAGTGTGTGGTGCGTGTCAGTGTGATGCTGTCCACGGTCCTGAAGTCTGGTGGGTGGGATTTCTCAGCATGTAATCCCGCCGAGCAAACTTCTGGACCGCCGAAAGCATTTACCGGCATTTATTTGAATTTGCCGGTTTCCCGGCACAGTAACTAATCATCTTTCACTGCTGTGACAGCAGTGGTGAAATATGATTCATAAAAACACAGCTTTAATTCGCAAATTTTTAAAACTTTAAAAGTCTATAAAAAATTAACTGATGAAGAAAAAAACACAAAACTTTTAATTTCTAATTAACTAAAGTCAGGTAAAAAAAATATTCATATTTGCATCACTTGATATGGAGTGACCCATTGACGCTATAATAGTTATATATTTTTAAATATCATCCCATCGTAATCCCAACTTGAATTTTTGTACAGATGTGGCTAAGAGCATTGCAGACACATGGGCATTTTTGGAAAATTTTAAATGAAACCTTTTTTCGGACACGCGTTTTCAAATTTAGTGTTTGCGTTTGCATGGGTAAAATATTAATAAAGATATTCTTGTGACATATCTGGTGAAAGCCTATACAGTTCTGAGAAGAATGGTGTTTGTTTTGTTTCTCTATTTTATTTCTAGCCTGAGTTATGAGGAGAAATGGAAAAGCAGGCAACAACAAAATTCACACTTTTTCCGAACTTTGAAAATCATTTAAAAAAAAAATAAATTCTAGACTTTTTTTCTCTTCACATTTTGTGTTGCCTGACATGCAATTACCAAATAACAAAGCCTCAAAAGAATTAAAAATATAGAGGTAAAAATCATAAGTTCACTTGACATGGAATGACCCGGGAAGAAGAGATAAGAGGGGAGTAGAGAAGGTGATCGTGAGGATTGGAGGTTGCGTGTAGGTAAGTACTGGGAGACCATGTCACCGATATACGGAGGAGACAGGTTGTGTATGGCTTTGTATGCCATAGTTAGGGTTTTGAATCGGGGCCTCTGAGAAACAGGGAGCCAGTGAAGAGCTAGGCAGAGGAGGGGCCGGGGTTATAGCGGGGG